>CM053593.1:298514031-298546197 GCA_028646575.1 Pseudocheirus occidentalis
TCCCCCCCCCCCCCCAAATAATCTAAAGTTGGATTGCTGGACTTGCTTTGCTTTCTTTGCCTGCTCATGTTACCAGTCAATTACTTAGTTTTTGGGCTCAGTAGAACTCTGCTTCCAGAGGGGAGAGCTCTGTGCCAAATCGCTGGAGTTTTCACAGCTGCCAGAGCTATTAGGAGGCTGCTGCAGCCCCCACCAGCTTTGGTTCACTGAAAACGCACCTCAGGACCACCACCCAAGACCACGATCTGGATCCAGGCAGCTTAAGGCAAGAGCACTTAGCCTCTAAATGATTGCTTGGTCCCCCTGCAATCTGCAGGCAGAGAGCTCTGAAGTTGCCACGTGGAGGCAGCTGCAGGGCCACCACTTCTGGAGGTGGAGGCTACCACTTCCTCCCTGGAGAAGGACAGCCAGATCTGCTTTTCTCCCCCAGATTTAGCCGAGTTGCACTGACCTTTCACTTAGTCCTCATTTCTTATGGGTTGATAATTCTGGAAATTGCCACAGCTACCAGTGATCCACTCTCTTGAAAGCTCCAGCTGGGCCTTGTCCTGGTGGTCCTGGGGCCAAGCCACAGTTTCAGGTTGGACTGGTTATGGCTCCCAGCCTGCTGTGATAAGCCTTTCCTGTCCCACCTGCCGTGCTGCCTTCAGAGGGAGCTTTGTTTCTCTGTACTTTTGTGAGTTCTGGAGCCTTAAAATTTGTTGTTGTATTTTATAGGTATTTGAGTTGGTTATGGGGGAAGCTCATGGAGTTTTTCTGCTTCTATGCTGCCATCTTGGTTCCACCCCAGGACTTTAAAAAATAAGCAGTATTTCATCTGATCTTCATGACAACCTTGTGAATTAGGTGCTATTATTATCCTTGTTTTACAGGTGTGGAAACTGAGGCTAACAGAGGTTAAGCAACTTGCACATAGCTAGTAAATATCTGCCGTCAAATTTGAATTCAGATCTCCCTGACTCCAAGCCTAGCACTCTTTTGCACAACCACCCTTCTTAAGAGGAAACAGTGTGAGGTAGAAGGTGATCAAGTGTGTCAAAGGCTGCAGAAAGGATGAGTGGACCAAGGATGAGGGCTGGAAAAGGTCATTTGATTTGGTAATTAACAAATTATTGATAACTTACCTAATTTGTCCTATTCTCATTTGTAATTTTAGTCTATTGCTTGATATTCTTTACTCAGAAGAGAGACAGTACAGTTGACTGATTGACTTCTTTTTACATACATTCAAAGTCTGGAACTTTATTTTACTGGCAGAGACTTTGGGAACCCAAGTTGGCTCCACAACACAATGAAGCAACAGAGAGTAATGGCTTTTGTGGCCTTTGGATGTAAGTGGAACTGAATGTAGAGAAGTTTATCATGAAAAAAATAGGACACTAAGTAACGATTTTTATACCATGTTCTCTTTAAGACAAAGGATACAATTTTAGATATAACTCAAACACATACTTGTTTGTTACACAAAATTTTCTTCAGAACTTTGAATTTCATCTTCCAGCACTTAGAAGTTCTGGAACAAGTTCTGTATATGAACAAGTTCTGTATCTGAATCTCTAGTGTCTCCGAGTTGTTGAGTTAGTTGGTTCCAACCAAACAGAGGACTGGAGGCTTTGGAATTCCTAAACCAGTGGTTTTCAACCTTCCTAATGCCATGACTCTTTAATACTTGTATGTGGGCATGTCTGCATGTGGGTGGATGCACCTGGAGATGGATAGAGGAGCGCAGTGTCTCGGTTCCTAAGACCTATTTCTGATCATCTTAGGTGACCCCTGTGACCCCTGTGAAAGGGTCATTTGACCTCCATAGGGGTCGCAATCCACAGGTTGAGAACTACCGTCCTAAGCTTTAGACAATCTCCTTACCTCCATGGTTATGCTAATTTGGAGTTGGTTAAATCTCCATCAATATTAAGATAAACACTGAGGAATGCCAACCCTCCATGCCAAGAATCTATAAGTTACTGAAAGCAAAGTTTTCTTTTTATCAATATAATGGCATCCCCCACACAAAGATTTGAAGAACTCTAATGGTACTTATCTGTAAAGTGTACCTTTCTTCTTGATTTTGACTCAGAGAGGGGTGAATCTTCTAATTGTTAGGAAGAAAGGAAAGCCAATTAGAAGCTGAGAAGTTTCTAAGAAGCCAGAAGTCATATTTTAAGAAAAATCAGCAGCTAGGATATCTATTGGAAGTTGAAGGGAAAATGTAGAAAGTCATGTCCTGAGCAGAAACATTTTCAATACGTAGATCGGGAAAGGACTCCAAAAGGATATGTGAAGAGACATTGGGTGTTAGGGTGGGGTGGGGGGGGTCAGTATTAGGTTTCAGGAGAACCATACCAAGATGAAAAATGAGGTTATAAGTCTGAGAAAGAATTTCCTCATTTAGCTGAATTCAGCTTTCTTGAGGTAACTGTCCATTTTTATGTGGACTCAGCCCCAACCTTCATCTGTCTTAAATTTCTCTACAACCAGACAGCTCAAGCTGCTACAACCTGATTTGTTCTTCATGGCAATAGCAGTTTCTTAAATGATGGAGGAAATAGAACAGGTTCACTAAGTGGCCATTTAGGTCCCTTCCAAAAGTAGATCCTATAGCCCTGAGATTCTTAGTGAATTCTGTATATTAAAGGTAAATGTTGGTTATAGAGGTTATATTTTTCAAAGTAAAATTGAGATATGTATTTGTTGTTCGGTCAATTCAGTTATATCTGACTCTTCATAATGTCTTTGGGGTTTTCTTGGCAAATACACTGGAGTAGTTTTGCTATTTCCTTTTCCAGCTCGTTTTACAGATGAGGAAACTGAGGTAATCAGGGTTAAGTGACTTGCCCAGGGTCACACAGTTATTAAATGTCTGAGGGCACTCAAGTTCTCCTGACGCCAGGCCCCACATTCTATCTGCTGTGCCCCCTACTTGCCCTGGATACAGCCTTATCGCTATTTCTAGGTTATACCTTTATTAGACTATGTGTAAGTTTTATGAGGGCAGGATTGGGTCTTAGCTAAACTTTGAATTTAATCTAGCACCAAGAACAGGGCACTGCTCTGTTTTCTGAGTTGTCACTTAATAAATGAACTTTTTGATACATAAATATCTGATCAAGGATATTCCTTTTAAGAAGACTCCTTTAAATCAGAAAGATTTCTTGAAATCAGGAGTTTTGAAAATCAGAGACATATGGTCATAGTATTTTTGGTACCTCTTCAAGACCATTAATTGTTGGATGTATTCAAAAATTGTGTAGGGAAGATCATGAAGCAGGGGCCCTAAAGATGGTTTTATGATGAAACTGGAGTGGAGATAAAAAAGAAGATGAAATATTAGTTTTAGGTGATGAGGGAAACATTTTATTTCAGATCATAGAACATCTCACAATATTTAAAATGCATGGTAATTAAGTTTGAGTCTCATTTATGAGAGCATTAGGTTATTTAAATCACATTGGTATTTAAACACAACAAATGAAACACAAATGACCAAACAACTTTATTCAGTAAGAAAATAAATGAGTGTTAAGGTAAATTTAAATTCTAGGATTTTCTTTCTTAGGAATTATGCATTTTGTAGTATTGAGGCTCTTGGATTTATTCCCAAAATGGTATCACTACAGAGAGAGAATGTTCTCTTATGTGAGCTAAAGGCAATTTCATACTCATTGAGCCAACAGATATTTTTTTGAGGGCCTACTATGTGTATGGCACTGTATTCCTAAAAATGTTTTGAATATAAATTGAAGTATTATCTTAAAATAACATTTTATATTTATATAGATATATATTTATATATTATATTAAGATATAATATAGAACATATTATGTAATATAAACATATATTTTATATATAAGTTAATATATAGCTTAATTCCTACTGTAATCAATATAAATAAATATAACATATTTATTTTTATATAACAATAAAATAACATATTTTAACATACATTTATATACAAAATATTGTATATTTTATATACATATATAATTTCCTCCCCTTTGCTCATGATAGTTGTCCTCCAAATCCAACTTGGAAGCCTGGAGTGAATTATAGTCTTGATGTTCTGTCATCCTTAGCTACTTTATCAGTCCCTTTTGATAAAGAATTATCACTTGTCTGGAATTATACAAAGATCTGTGGCAATGTTAATTGAAATCTAGATCTTATAACCTTGCCTTCAAAAATTTCTCACTTCTATAGCAAAAGACTCCTTTTAGTGTGGCCACTTAATTACGCTGTACATAAATGTTTAATAAATGAATATGTTTAATAATTGCTAAGAATATTTATTGACTTGAGGCAGCAGGTATTTTTGGACAAGGAGGACTGGGGAGGGATGGGAAAGTAGAGGAAGGTAGGGCAGCGTGTTGTAGTGATCCTGGATGGCCCACTTAACAATTTGTGTGGCTTTCAGCAAATCATTTAACCTCTTTATAATTTGATCTATATTTTCCAAGATGTTTCTTCATCCACAAAATGGCGACAGATAGTATCACCTATCTCCTAGGTTGTCATAAAAATAAAATAAGATAGTAATTATAATCCCTTTGTAAACCTAAAAGAACTGTATAAGTGCTTTCATCCTCATCCCCACATCTTCATCACTGCATCACCATGATCACATCACTATCATCATCACATGGGAAAGAACACTGGATTTGGGGTCAGAGAACTTACGTTTCAATCCTAGCTCTGCAACCTTTGAACTTTATTCCACTGTAGAAGAAGGACTCTGGAATAGAAGGTCTTTTAAAGTCCCTTCCACATCTAAATTTATAATTCTGCCCTTGAGACTTCTCTCTTGTATCTACATTCTTTCCTGTGCTATCATCCATGCTTATTACTTCAATGTTCACTCCTGTACAGTAGATTCCCAAATTGACCCTTTCCCCCTGATTTTCTCTTTTCTAGAATATGCCATTTCCTGGTCCTTTTTAATTCTTTGATATTTCTACTTGAATTTCTCCTTAAAACTTACCTCTCCACCAATGCCTCTATTTTCAGAGTACCATCCTCTTAGTCAACCAAACTTACAACCTTGGAGTATTCTTTGATTCTCTCCAGACACTTATTCAGAATATGTTCAATAAGCTGTCACCTTCTGTCTATTCTCTGCAATATCTCCTGCATCCAACACCAGCTTAATTCCTACTGTAATCAATCTTGCTTAGGCCCTCAACTCTTTCCTTATAATACTCCTTTAAGGTGTGTAGTAACAGTATTATCACCTCCATTTTATAGATGAAGAAACTGAGATCCAGAGAACTTGTGACATTTTTTGTGTTAATTATACAGATATGTGGGGACTTGAACTCATGTTTACGGGGTCCAGAATTGGTCTTTTTACTACTCCACCGGTAGTTTGTGAAGGACATTGTGAGAAAAGCATTCCATAAATCATAAAGCCCTATATAAATTAGTAAGCTATTTTAATTAGCCTTCTACTGGTAGTCGAAATGTTGCCATTTCATCGTCATTGATGAAAGTAATCACTCTAAAATGGCCACAGATGTTTACGCATCATCATGCCTTATGATTATTAACAGTTAAATTAATATTTTTAGACTTTTAAAAGCTGCATGATTTCTAGGACCCTTTGATTCTCCTCTTCCCACCTCACCTATGCTATTAATAGATGGCAGAAGCAGATAGGGGCCATATTGACAGAACTGATGGTCATTTTATGTTTTTACTCATTTAACAGGTTGCTGTATCTCCCCCATCACAGCCCCTTATACCCCTATCAAATCATCACCTGGTGGCATTTAAGCCCTCCACAACATGGCTCCCATTGAGCTTTCTAGTATTATTTCATACTACTCTCCTCTACATACTCCCCATTCCAGTCATTCCAGGCCTACTTACTATTCTATGTCCTGTACAGGGTATTCCATATCCTGTATTTGTGCTTTGCACTGGTCTTAGGTCTAAGTTTATAAAGTTTGTAAAGAAGAAGATAAAAACATTTTAAAGATGAAAAGAGTAGAAAAGGTCATGGGGGTAATTGAGAAGTTATAGCTACCAATCAATATTCTTATTTTCTCTTCTCTAGAAATTACTTTTCTTTCTATCATAAACTTAAACATCATAGACAATAAACATTTCAATATGTAGATAATAGAAGATTGTATATGAAACTATGAATTATATGATTTTTATAAGAGTATATTTAAAAGAATGGTAACTAAATGGCACTGCATTTCACTGCCCCTATATTAACTTCCTTCTCTCTTTTTGCATACTTTAAAAAATGTTCCATTGAAATTATTTTCTTTCTTTATTCTTTTTACTGTATTATCACTACTAATTATTAACTAGTATTTATATAGTGCTTTTTAAAGTCTGCAAAGATAAGAATGATCACATTCGAGTCTTATAACAACCCTTGGAAGCAGGTTCTATTATTTTCCTCACTTTATGGACTATGAAATTGAGGAAGTTAAGTGACTTGCCCAGGGTCATACAACTACTAAGTATCTGAGGCCACTCAGACCTTCCTAACTTCAGGTTCAGTGCTCTGTGAACTGGGACACCTGGCTATCAGTTCCTTCTTCAACAGTTCCTTCCCTTTCACAAAGTCTGTTCATGGAATAATACAACGAAAGAGATAAATACTTGGGCAATACCAGAAAATGTATGACTCATTTTGAGCCTTCTAGTCCATCACCTCTCTGCCAAGAGGTAAGGATTGTACTTCATCATGTGTGTTCTGAAGTCATGATTGATCATTTCATTGATCAGATTTTTAAGTCTTTTAAAGTTCTTTTAATTTATTGTAATCATTATGTAATTTTATTTCCTGCTTCAGCTCACTTTATTTGACATTAGATCATAAAGTTTTCCAAGTTTTGTTTAAAACTTTGTCAGTTCCAATGTTGCAATAACTTTCATATACCATAATTTGTTCAGCCATTACACAGTTGATGAGCACTCATTTTGTTTATAATTCTTTGAGCAATAGTGTTAGTTATAAATATTTATGTACATATGAGGACTTTCCCTGTCTTTGATCTCTGGTGCATACGTATACCTAACCGAGATGTTGGTGGGTGAAAGGACATGCACAACTTAGTGATTCTTTGGGGATAGTTGCAAATTGCTTTCCAAATGGTTGGACTAATTCATAATCAACAAAAAATAAATTTATATTCCTGTCCTCCATAGACCTTCCAATGATTTCAATTTCCCTTTTTTGCTCCATTTTTCATTCTCATGGGAGTGAGGTAGAACTATAAAATTATTTTAATTTGGATTTGTTGTCTTGATAATTTGGAGCTTTTTCTTATGGCTATTGAAATCTTGGATTTCTTCCATTGAGAACTGCTTGCTTATATACTGTGACCATTTTTATATTCAAGAATGCTTCTTGTCCTTATATATTTGCAGCAATTCCATTTATACCTTAGATATAAGACCTTTTTCAGAGAAGTTTACTACGACGATTTTTTTCTACGTAACAATTTCACTTCTAACTTTGACTGAGTTTCTTTTCCTTAAGAAGACACATTTCAATTTTATGTAACTGAAATTGTCCTTTTAACATTGTCTTTATACCTTGTTTGGTTAAGAACTCTTCTTCTACCTAGAACTGTTAGAGGCATCTCCTTTCCTTCTCTTCTATGTAGATCATGTATCTTTTTGGAGCTTATTGTGGTCTGTGGCGGGATATATTTGTCTAAACCTAATTTATGCTAGACTGCTTTGTATTTTTCCCAGTAGTTTTTGTCAAGTCGGGGAGTCTTTACTGCAGCAACATCCTTGGCTTTCATAGAATACTATACTTCTCTGTTCAGTTGCTTCTGGGTATTTTTAAGTTGGTGCAGTAGAGAGAGCAATGGACTTAAAGTGAGAAAAATTTGGGTACAAATCTAGCCACAAATACTTATGAGCTTCAATTTCCACAACTGTTAAATGGGGATTAGTATAGCATCTAGATCCCCGAGATGTAGTGAGGATAAAATGAAATATTTGGAAAGTTCTTAGGAAACCATAAAACACTGTATTAATTCTCTTATTCCATCAATTAACTTTTTAGTTTCTTAACCAGTAACAAATAGTTTGGATGATTACTGCTTTATAATTTTGAGATACTATTTTGTGGTTTTTAAATTATTTCCTTTCATCTTCTTGATGATTTGCTTCTTTATTCCCATGATTTTTAAAAAATAAAATGGATGTTATATTTAGTTAAGGTCTTTTCTAGTATCAAATTATTTTTTATAAGAATCTGGCACATGGAATATATAGACTATAGATATATAAGCACACACACTACACACACATATACAAATATGCACACATATATACAAATATAATGTATTTGTGTGTGTGTCACCAATCACCAATATCACTAATAGATAGGTGGTCAAAGGATATGAACAAACAGTCCTCAAAAGAATTTCAATTAAAATAACATTAACATGAAAGAATGCTCCAAATTACCAGCAATATGAAAAAAAATGCAAATCAGAACAATCCTGAGATTTCACTTCACACCCAGTAAATTGGCAAAAATGACAAAAGATGGTTAATAGTTAATGTTGGAAGGATTGCAGAATGATATGAACACTAATGTATTATTGATGGAAGTATGAAATGGTAGAACTTCTTATGCCCCAAGGAACCCATCAATAAAAAGAAAGTCCTCACATACACCAAAATATTTACAACAGCATTTTTGTGATAGCAAAGAATTGGAAACACATTAAATACCCATCAGTTGTGGAATGACTAAATAAATTGTGGTACATGATTGTCATGGAATATTATTATGCTATAAGGAACCACGTGTGTAGTGAATACACAGAAGCATGGAAAGAGCTATATGAACTGATGCAGATTTAAGCAGAGCCAAGAAAACAATATAAATGGTAGCTATAGAAATGAAAAGAGCTGCTACACACTAAAAAAAAAATAAAATTGAATGTAATAAAACTATGAAAATCAAGCAGGACTTGAATGAAGAGGTATAAGAAGACTCCCTATCTCCAACCATTTGTAGAGGTATGAGGTCCAAAGTTCTTACATATTGAACATTTTCTGACTTTTTCAATGTATCGATTACTTGTGTAGATTTTTTTTTTACCTCTTTAAAGAATATTATTTGTCATATGGGATGGATCTCTTGGAGGGCCACATAGGATAACTATGATACTGTAAGAAACATAATGGAATGATAAAATCTTAAAATATTTTTTCTGTATCTATTGATAGAATCATATGATTAATAAAATATTTTAATTTAACATGGTCTATTTTTTTCATAATTTTCCTAATGTTGAGTCAACCCCAATTTCCTGGTATATATCTAACCTAGTCATGGTAAAATATATATTTATGTGGTTCTGTATTGTCTTTGTTAATATTTTATTCAATGGTTTTGAAGTGATATTTGTCAGTGATAGTTTTCTTTCTCTTCTTTCTCACTCACTGATTTGGGCGCAAGAACCATTTCTTTTTCAAATAAAGAACTTGATCTTATACCTTCTTTTTCAGTTTTTCAAATACATTATTTAAGATTGAAGCTAGTTGTTCTTTGAATATTTGATTGAATTAGCTTAAAAAATCAAGATGAGTCTGGGCATTTGTCTTCAGATCTTCATTTATGTATCATGGTTGATTTATTTTTCCTAAGATAAAATTTTAAGTTCTCTATTTCTTATTTGGTTAGAGTGTTTTATATTTTTCTAAGTATTCATCACATTGATTTGTTTTCAATATTTTTGTCTATTATTAGACAAAATTGTATTTATGTTTTTCATTTATTTTCTCTCTTTTTATATTTATATTTCTTATTAAAATCATTAGGTTATATTTGCTCCATTTTATTTTTCAGGAGTCTAGTACTTGGGTCACATTTTCTACTTTCTGTTCTAACTATTCTACCATCTATTCTATTCTCTTTTCATTTTCTTCTTTAAGAGCTCTAATGTGATTTTATTTATCTCCTGCTTCATTTCTTTAATCCATTCTTGGAGTTCTTGTGGTTGACGTTTTTTTCATTATGATCTGCTTGCATGTAGTGCGCTGAGGGCTGTCTTCCAGATGTGACACAGTGGTGTCATTATATAGCTCAAAGGGAGGCAGGATCGTTTCTTTTCCCTCCATTATTTTCTAAGGGAGGCTTTACTTCCTCCCAGGATGGGCAGCATGAGATTGGGGCCAAAAACTTGGCTACTCTTCTCTCCTCATAAAGATGGAGGTCTGGGCTGGAATTGTATCTATCTGCTCCCATAAATATTGGTAATTCTACAAGGTATCATTTTTGTACTAAATTTCTGATCACTATAATATCTTTTCATACTAAATTTCTGATCAACATGATATCTGATCATTAATCAAGGAAAGGAAATCCAAGTTTTACATTCAAAACTTGATCCTTTTTCTACCAAATGTCAATTGCACCATGAACACACACAGGAATTAGCAAAGGAACCCATTTGTCCAAGTCAGCAGCAAAACAGAAATCAGAAAAATATACCTAGGAGGATATAAATCAAACAATACAGAGTGAAGGAGCTCTTCTTTTAAGAGTGAGATAACTCAGCTCAACTAAGATAGTCTCAGATACAAACAGGGAGAAATTCCTTGAAGTCTCTAATAGCAAGCTAGAGAAAGGGACATGATGGACAGTGCTATCTCCATTCATATTGACTTCTTCCCAAAGTCTTATTTTCTTTTTTGCAACCTAAAGTGGGGTTTGCATCATCTAACTTCTCTCTCAAAGTTGGAAACCAGAAGATCTTAAAGTCTAAAGAGACTGAAAAGCCGAAAGAAACTCGAAGATATTCCAGGAAATTGAATATCCTGAAGAGACTTGGAGACCCCAAAGAGACTTACAGCAAAGAGAGCAGTATTCTCATTTCTCTTACTCTCACCAACCCCACCCTATTCTTCATATGTAGCAGGGCACTAATCGCCACCAATGAGATGTGTAGGACCTGTTCCTCTCCTCTCTGGCTTCTCAATGTCTTGTCACAATCTTAGCTTAGGTGACTAGCTTGTTGTGTTTCTGTTTGCCCCCCCCCCTTTCCTAATCTCGGCCTGGGAGAGGGAGGTAGACCTAGGGCTGGAACCATATACCATCTGCCTCTATCCCTGGCTTATGCCTCCATCTCATAATCTAATTTGGTCCTTAGCCCTGTGTCCATCTTTTTCTGTATAATCACTAATGAGATGGCTTTGTCCTTTGCTACTGTTCTGTCGGACATTGAAGATCAGGCTAGATTCAAGTTCTGTACTGGGCCCCTTACCTCTGTACTCTATCTCCTTAGAAAGTCACCTGTTAGAAGTTATGTTTGTTTCCTTTAGTGACTAGAGCAGGACTTTGGAGGTAATTCTAAACTATACACATTCCTCCCTGGTGATCTCAATGTAAGGGTGGGGTCAGTACTACACCACCTCCCAAGTTATCCTGAAAATACCTTTTAATATATCTCAAAATACTCTGAGTATACCTCTCAATCATTCAATCAAAGAATTTAGAGTAAGTTCAGAAAATACTTGAAAAATCATTGTATGGCCTGCAGTTGCAAAGAGAAGCTGTTCCAAATGCTCACACACAAACATTGAAATTTGTATTAAATGAAGAGCTATCTGAAACTTCAGAGACAGATTTCAAGAACTTGGAAGTAGAATGGGAGGAGTTGGGACATCAAGAGTTGACCTGGGAAGAATCAGCGGTACAAATATCCAGTGAAAAACATCCAGTGAAAGAAGAAGAAAGTACAACTCTGCCCTTTGGCAGACAGGGAGGAACCTGAGGAGGATGAGTGGACTTGCTGGCATCTTAGAGCAGGAGACTCAGGCTCATGCAACTAAGTTGTATTTACCTCGGCTTCCTTTTCCTTATGCCTATCAACAGGCTCTGTAATTTTCTCTACTGATTCTTTAGCCAAATATTCTTAGATGAACTGAATTTTGCCTGAACCACAAATTAGGAATTAGGAAGAAGTAAATATAAGTGGGACTTAAGGCAGAAAGCCAAAGTTCTATCTAAATGTGAAGGATTTTCCTGAGTTCTCAGAGCAATTATGATCATATTCCTA
Organism: Pseudocheirus occidentalis; assembly: GCA_028646575.1. Taxonomy (NCBI): domain Eukaryota; kingdom Metazoa; phylum Chordata; class Mammalia; order Diprotodontia; family Pseudocheiridae; genus Pseudocheirus; species Pseudocheirus occidentalis. The sequence goes on from CM053593.1 coordinate 298,526,077, forward strand.
GCTTCATTCAAGCAGCAGAAGAGGGAGCCATGTAGACCTGAGCAGCCATTATATAATGTCCCTCAGCTTAAAATGAGCTAATTAGTATAACAAGAAGTTACATCCATTTCCATGGGCAGTTTTCTACCAGAAAATGATATGCTTTGCTTCTAGTCCTATTGAATGTGAGAGATCTCACTGACTTCTTGCTTCCTAGAGGATCCCTAAGATGTGCATAAATTGTTTAGGTGCCTCTAGCCTAACTCAATCTCTTGTTGATTTTGTTTCTTGTAGTGGCTTCAATAAGAAAGGGTTTAGAGTCAGCTGGCTTCAGACCTCATTTACTAGAGATCTCATTAGTTTCTACTCCCTAGTGCCAATAACTAGAGCACTGGCAAACTTCCATCTCTCTTCTTGTGTAGTTCTTGACTTATTGAGGGAGCTTACTGATGTTTCTTTTTTGTTGATTGATCTTTGTTTCATCTGGCAACCATTTCTATCTTTGAGGAATATCTTAGGGAAGCTGGCTTTGACTGTAACTTTTCACATTATCATCTTTTCTGGAAGTTCATCTCCATAAAATCTTTATTAGGATGAATGATGTCTATACCAGGAATATCCTTGATGAAAGTATGAGAAAGGAATGGATAGACTTTCACCAACCATTTTCCATAGTGTACAGAATATAAGATGTCCCTGTGTATTGTTTATTTACCCCAATAATTCAAATATTTTTTATTTCATCAATGTGAATACTGTCTCTACAGATACATGTTACAAACCTCTTTATGGTTCATGACATAGACTTTGTGAGTTGCTGAGGTTGGAAATAACATTCAGTGGCCAGATTTTCAGTGAACATTTTGAAACTTAGCTAGGCTAGACATTGGAATGGAGACTTGAAGTCCATATCACCAAGACCATACTTGAAAACTTTATAACTTGGTTGGGGCTGATATAATTGGGAGCTCTGTTTATTGCTCATTGATTTTACAGAAGCATCTGTCTTAGTAGAACAAAATGCATTTTTGAAGGTTTTCTTCAAAGCAGCTGTCTCCTATACTTATATTTGAGATCATGACCGATGTGATCATGGATAATTATTAAAAGATCCATTGAGTTTTGATATTAATGGAGATGTAAAGCCAGAAGAATATTTACCCAAGATGCTTGCCAGTTTCATGGAAGAAGCCCTACACATGTTCTAAACAAGAGCAGTCATTATTAATCATGAGGATCTTCAACCATCCTTCTTTGTAGCTGTCATGTTGACTTAATGTGACACTGAGACACTATAGAACATTATTAGGGAAACCCATATTAATTTGAAAGATTTTTTATGTCCATGTCAGATTAAAATTAAGTAGATTAATAACTCAACTAGTTAGGCAGCCTGTCAATTTAGTCCATCAATGGGTACATTGTGGATAAGTTCTGTAGATGGGTAGGACAAGTTGAACTCAGAATTGCTTAAGGAGGTCTGGGCTTGCTTCATTTAGGATATTTCATGATGCTTCTGACAATACTTGTTTACTATCATAAAAGGCCATAATTATTTTAGCACTTTTTGGGTGATGTTTTTATTGCCACTTATTATGGAATATCGTAAATTTAAAATAATCTAAAAAGCAACAAAAATGAAAAAAATAAGCATACATAGTTTGTGACATAATCAATAATGCCTTGTATATAAGAAGTAGCATAGAATGCATTGTTGAAGATGTATAGGAAGAAAAGGAGGTTTTTCATATAGAAGGAGATGTGAAATTAAAAAAAAAAAGAAAGCAATATGAGAGAGAAGCGGATAGACAACTGCAGAGATATTTTGGTACCTCTAAGATATTAAAAGGGAAGACTTCCAGGAGATTCAGTGAATTTTCTATGGGAGATTTATTAAGAGCTAGGCAAGGAGCACATAACATGAGAAGGCATGAAAGGATTGTGGCCTGGCATTGGTTGTACCCACACAGATGAAATCACAGATCTACCAAAGCATGAGTTCCTTTAAGCATTTCCTTTCCTTTCTGGTCAGATTTCAGGTTTGGGACTTAATTAAATGCCCTTAGCCCACGGCAACAAGGACCAGGCAGCTGGTAGTATGTTGATGGCATTTCCCATAGGGTTAAAAGTTCATTACGGAACAGGTGGAATTATAAATTAGGGGGTGATAAGCAGTTGGATGGGAGTAGAAGAATGAATGCTTATTCCTCTTTCTCCCACTCCTGCCAGCAGCAAGCAACAGGCTACTTCTCTAATTTGAGACCTTGTCTGCTTGCTTAAAAAAACCCCTGTTGAGAGCATAGTTGCATTTTAAAGTCCCCCAAAGGTGGTGGTGGTGGAAGAGAGTCTGACTGAACATGTGAAATTGTGAAATCCATTTCAGGAAGGCTATCCTGATTTTTTTAACATATGCTTTTATATGGAATTGAAGACATGAAGCTCTCTTCCTTGATTCTCATCTCTAAGTGTGTGTGCGTGTGTGTGTGTATGTTTGTGTGTATGTGTGTGTGTATGTATGTGTGTGTGTGTGTGTATACATTTCCTTGGGGTGGGGGATGTGGAAGGAAAATACATAGTGAACATGCTGCATATTTTATATATTGGGTGGATAGAAAGTTGCACAGACAGTTGTCAAGTCGGCTGTTGGCCATAGTTCCTAAGGTGAAGTTGTTTGTGGCCAAGAGGGAAGTATCTTTGCCCATAGCTTCAATTTGTCATGTACAGATGAAGATAAAAAAGCAAAACTGTAAGTAGGTGAAGCTTGTCTTCTGTAGTTCTAGCCTTCTCTTTCTCCTCCTTTATTTCCTCCTTGGTAGTATTTATTTCATGGGATTCCTACCTCCTTCCCCATCTTTCAGGCAGCAGGATTTTTCAGCTTCCTAAATCCCTATAAACAGTCAGGATTTATTATCCATGTGTATGCTTTGAGAAAACTCATTCTCACTAATGTGTTATCTCAATTTTTTATTTTAAAATCTTCCATCTCTTAGTTGTGACAATGGCATTTTTTACCTTTTGTTAAATGAATTCTTGGCCATAATGTGGGGGAAACAGTGTCTTCTTTTTTCTACATCTGAGAATTTTGAAATTACCAGTGGGTCATAGGGCACCTTCTGAAATTTTTTGCATGCAGAAGCCGAGAATTTTAACCTGGTTACAGCAGTCCTTCTTAGTCTGTTCCCATAGGAGAATCTGGCTGAAGATGTAAAATCCATTTCAGGAAGGCTATTCTGATTTTTAACTTTTCAGTGTTAACCTATATAACAGCAGTTGTATGAATTACACTGTGATATGTTATACTGAAAGGGAGATGAGACCTTGTGTTTGCCATGGCTAATGACTGTCTCTATCGTTCCCACTAGCATTTCCTGACTGGAGTAGCAGGTTGAGATCTCTGGCTGTCACCAAAATTAAACAAAATAAATCACGGATTGGAAAATTAAAAACAATAACCCAATTTTATGGCTGCTTCTTTCACTCAGACTCGAAGGGAATTAAGGATGATGGCCTTGGCTGAACCAAGTTGAGCTACTGCTGAGGCTGACTTCTGTGCCTTATCATGGATTTCTGTCTTTTTTGCTTCAAGCTAAGAGAAAAAAAAGTGGAGAAATGACCTTATATCCTACCACAGAAGAGACTTTAAAGCTGAGAATTTATTAGTTTAATTGTACAATGAAATTACATTTAAACAATTCTTTTGGCAAAGTTAGCACAGAATTTCAACTCAAATTTTCCTGGATGTTCTTTTCAAGGTAATGAAATGAGAAAAGATTTAGAATTTCCACTTGTACTGTTAGGGGAAGATTAGGAATAGGGACAAAGATTAGACTTTAATTTCATTAGTATAGGATACTTTCAGGTGAGGAAAGTCCCTCTACCAAGGCAGTTCAAGACCTTCTCTGCAAATTAGTTTTAAAGAGTTACCTAGACAACTGGGAGGTTGTCAGGCCATCAATCAACAAGCATTTATTAAACTCTTACTATGTGTTAAGTGCTGCTGATACAGTATATTAAAAGAGATATAGGTATTGAGTGGTAACTGATGGCCCAATGGGTAGGAGTCACGAAGATCTGAGATCAAATCTGGCCTCAGACACATAAGCTTTGTGACCCTGGCCAAGTCACTTAATCTCTATTTACTTGAGTTTTCTCAACCTTAAAATAGGGGAAATAGTAACACCCATTTCACCAAGTTGTTGTGAGGATCAAATAAGATCATCTTTATGTGTATGTATATGTATGTGTATACACACACATAGGCATTTAGCACAGCGCCTGGCAGATGGTGGTGCTTAATAAATGGTTACTTCCTCCCCTCCTGAGAGACAAAAATATGGCGCCTCACATTCTTTTAGGAGAATCAGTATGTGAACAAATTGTGTATAGAGGATGTGTCCAGCATAAATGGAAAGTAATCTCAGAAAGAAGATACCAGTTGGGGGCAGTAGAGGGAGAGGAAGAAGATGGAGGCCTTATTGAAGACTATGCCAGTATGTATGAGGAAGGACTGGAACTCAGATCTCTTGGCTTTCAGGTCAGTTTTCTATTCAGTATACCATACTGCCTCTCTAGAGGAAGATTAATATTTGTGAGCATTACAATTGAGAAGCTATATTACATATATATATATGTATATATATATACAAATATATTTATATATATACACACATATATATTTGTATATATGTGCATAGTACATGCACACATGTCTATATACATATATATGCACGCACACACGTGTATATAGAGCTACACAGACACACAAAATGTGTATATTTATATATGTGCATATATGTGTATGCATGCACATACATACACATGTGTGTATATAAAAATATATTATATACACACATATACATATAATCTCCACATCATATGCAAGGAGAACCATCATAATTATCCTCCCATTCTTAAAAAAAAAACCCTCACTTGATGCTAGCATCTCCTGGAGTTGTCATCCTACCTCTTTCCTGCTTTTAAAATCTGAACTCATAAGAGAAAAATAAAAGCTATCTAATTCTCTTTGCCTCTATTTTCTCCCCTTTCACACACTTCACAGCCTCTTAGATTATGACCTTTGACCTCATCTCTCACCTCAAACTGCTGTCTCCAGAATTAGCAATAACCTGTCTCTTTATTGCCAGAATCAAGGACTTTTTCTTTTTCATCCTGCAAGACATCTTTGTAGCATTTGGAACTGGTGAGCCCATCACCAATTGCCTATTTGGCATTATAAAGTTGATGTTCTGTAGGCATCTCAAAAGCAATATATCATAAATATAGGTCATTGTATTCCCACCAACTCCAATCCCATTTTGAACTTCCCTGTTTCTGTTGAGGATCCTACTATGTTTCTAGTCACCCAGGTTTATAAGCTTCGTGTCATCCTTGACTATTGATTCTCACTCATATCACATAATCTTGTCTCTTCTTTCACAACATATGCCACTTCTGTGCTCTTCTCTTGATTCTCATGGCTACCACTATAGTTCTGTTCCCCATTACCTTTTGTTTGGACTATTAAAATAGCTTCTTATTTTGTCTCCCTGCTTCCAGGTTCTCCTCTTTCCAATCTATCCTCCATGCTGCTGCCAAAAACAATATTCCTAGTGTGCATATTTGACCAGGTCACTGCCCAGCTCAATAAATGCTAGTAACTCCCCAATGCCCCTGGTATCAATCCCTAGGATCTAGGATCTGCCATCCAAAGCACTTAACAATCAACTTACCTTTCTAGGCTTTTTAAAAAAGTAGATTGATCTCTTTCATACCTTTTTCCATCCAATCAAACTAGCCTTTTTGGTGTTCATTACACAAGGTATTCCATTTGTCTTTTTGCTGTTGTACCAACTATCCTCTGTGCCAATCTCTCTTCATCTCATTTTGGAACGAATGAATTCATGAAAAGTATTTTTAAGCCCTTATCACATGAAAGGTAAGGTGGATATAAACACAAAACAGAGATAGTCACTGCTTCATATATAAATGGAGGGGACAAACCCTAGAGGAGTAGTGTCTAGCAAGGGTGTATTGGTCTGGGAAGTCATGCATTGATGATTGGAACCAAAAGAGAGTTGATTGATGCACACTTTCCAGAGTCAATGTCCATATTGATTTGATTGCTTAGTTTCCAGAGAAAGGGGAGGAAAGTGATGGGGGTGGGGTGGGGTGTGAAAAGCGAAAATGAGGGTGGTCCTCCACATGCAATGGCATGGCAGAAAGATGACTGGGTTGAAGCACTTTTGGGGATCTGTAGACAGTTATATAGTGGACTCTTACCAATAACGATAATGTAGTCCTAGGATGGGAATCCCTATATTCTATCAAAACTCTAATGCCAACTACTACATGAAACTTTTCCTGAATCCCCACCCCCTTCACAACTGCTAATGTCTTCCCCATAATTACCTTGTATTTATTTTTTCTATACTTATTTATGTACATGTTCAACCTTTTCCCTGAAGAATAATGTATAAACTTCTTGAGGGCAGGGATTTCTCATTTTTTTTCTTTTTCTCCTCATCACCTAGCTCAGTGTCTGGCACATCAATGGTGCTTAATAAATAAATAAATAAATAAATGCTTGTGGACTAATTGGTACATTGATTGCTTCTTTGGAGGGCATACCTTCTTTTGGAAACTCTAGCTATTAAGTGAGTGTAGTAATTATGAATAAAGAGGAAGAAAATAGGAAGCTCCAGTTACCATAACTGTAGACAATATGAGAAATGTCCTACATCTGTAAGTGGCTTATATTGCTGCTTCTCCCTTCATTTGTTCACTCATGTCTGATTCTTTATGACCCTGTAATCCATGGGGTTTCCTTTGCAGAGATACTGGAGTGGTTTGCCTTTTCCTTCTCCAGTGGATTAAGACAAACAGAGGTTAAGTAACTTGCCCAGGATCACAGCTAGTAAATGTCTGAGACTGGATTTGAACTCAGGTCTTCCTGACTTAAGTCTTTGTGCTCTGTTCACTGAGCCACATAGCTACCCCCATACCCTTCCATAGGTATAGGTAAACCACACTGAAGATATTTTTTTTAGTTTGTAAGTCTACTCCCCTGGAGAGTGGTGTAAGAAGTGGATAGAAGAATAGGTCATCTTCAGTGCAACAAGCTGAGACAAGCAAATAGGTTGCAGACAGTGGAGTGAGGAAACAGGTACCTTTTGTGTACTGACCCAGGGAGAACCTGTTCTCTGAGTTCAACAAAGGAGAGGTAAACCAGAAGCAAGTCAGCAAGAGGAAGTTTTCAAATCAAAGATCATCAATCTGGAGGGAATTTCATGCTAGAAGCAACAGAGGAAGAATCTGGTTTTGGGGAAAGATGGTTGGAAGCTTTGCCTCAGTTTCCATGGCCACACCTTTCCATCTTCCAGGCAATGTTGTATGTACCACTTACTAGATCCATTATGGGGCTCATTGGGCCTGAAGCAAAACTTCAGAGAATATAAACCAGAGCCTAGGACAGCTGAGGAAGAAGATTTTCTAAAAAATACCAGAAATCAACCTGAAGAGAGAGTTAGAAGGAAGGATTATTTTGGGGAAGTCTGTATGTAAGCTTATCTTTCCCTGTGTGTTAACAAAATGATGGTTCAGTTCAAGCTTTCTTTTTGAAGCTGTGCTTTTTAAAATTAGGATTATGTGTGCTCCCACTATGCCTTTCTCTGATGTACTGCTCCATGGTCACAACTGCCGTCACACTGGCTCCTCTCATTTCTCTATCATAAGTTACATATGAATGAACAACAGAGCTGTGATAGAGGTAGCCACTGGAATATGTATGGTTAGGAAGAGAGAGGGGTGTGTGTGTGTGTGTGTGTGTGTGTGTGTGTGTGTGTGTATGTGACAGACAGACAGATAGCCAGAGACAGAGAATAAGAGAGAGATAGAAAAAGAACTTTTAGAGGCCAGTTTATTGAGATCCCTCAAAGAATAAGAAGGTTGCAGGGCTGGGCACAAGGTAAATTAGAGCCACCCATGAAAATACCCTATTGCCTCAACTAGACTATACTCTCTATGAGGGATGGAAAAATATCTTAGCTAAACTTTGTGTCTCCAAAGCTATGAACATACAAAATACTTAATAAATGTTTTTTGCATTGAAGAAAATTGGAATGGGGTATGTGTGTGTGCACACACATTTCAGGAAAGAGGTACCTCTCCCAAGGCCCTAGGTTTTCACACTTGAACTTAACAATTGGGGAATTAGGTAGACTTCTAAGTGGATCAGTGCAGAGTGCTAGATGTGAAATCAGGAAGATCCGAGTTCTAAATTTTCCTCAAACGTTTACTAGCTGTGTCCTGGCAGCCTAACTTCAAAGTCACCTAACTTCACAGTGACTCAAGTTTTCACATTATGAGAGAGGTTGGATTCAGTGGACTTCAATGTACTTCACAATGCCAGGTCTACAATCTTGTGAAAATATTCCTGAAAAGTTGAGATGTTAATGACTTTGCTCTTCTACACAGGGGTGGGGACCCTGCAGTCTTCCCCACCCCTGTAAGTAAATCCTTCAATAAGAGAACAGAAACCAAAGAAGTACCTGAAAGAAAATCCATAGAAGAGAGACTTGGGGGAAAAAAGGAGCTGAGAGGAGTAAGGGCTCTTTAGGTAGTCCACAGAAGTAGGATTTTGGGGTTGTTTGTGAGATTATGAAGTGTGAGCTTCTAACATTTTATTTTGTTATTGTATCTCTACTTCCATTATTCCCATATCTCACTAATGAAGATCCTGATAATCGTGGTACCAGGCATTTAATAAATAAAAGAAACAAACAAAAAAAACCCTCACCCTAAATCCAAAGTAGGATTATATTCTTTTTCTATTAATCATGCTAAAGAAGGAAGAAAGGAAAAGTTTTTGTATTCTTTTCTACAATTTTTTTAAGTGTCAAGACACCCAAAAAAGCAGCAGACGGGTACCAAGAAAAACCATTGGGGGTGGGGGAGGGAACCGTATCCTAGGCCTAATTGGCAGAAGCAAAGAGTGGCTTTCCATGATTCTCATGGAGTCACACAGCCTAATGGGAATAGACTACATTTACTACAGCCCTGCTGAGTGGGTCCCTTGTGATAAAAATGCTCCCATGAAGGCTGCAGATGGATTGTACCTCAGCAAGTATGGTTCTCGAGGTGCCTTAGAGATGAACTCAATGCTTGGCACATAGTAAGTGCTTAAGAAATTATTATTGATTGATTGTTACATTTATCCCTTTTATTACAAGTCAGGGTAAGTCTTGCTTCCTAGCAAATGAATAAGGGTGGTAGTGGGAAGGAAAGAAGAATAAGGTTCTAGAATTGAGATTCCTAACCTGAAATCCATAGAACCCAAAAGGGGTCACAGTGGACAGGAAAGAGAATCTGTGAACTTGGATAGAAAAAAAATCACACCTTTATTTTCATTAACTTTTAATTGAAGGTTAGTAGTTCTTTAAATTTTGAATTAAAAATAAAACATTCTGAGGAGAGACCATTAGGCTTTGTTGAACATCCAAAGGAATCCATGACACAAAAGGGGTTAAGAGGCTCTGCCCAGGAAGTATCTAGGGAGTGAAGGGAATAGCATGCTGGATGTGGAGTTAAGGAGACCATCCATTTTGTCCTGAGGGGACCTGAGTTTGAATCCTGTCTTAATCATTTACTAACTATGGGATGCTGGGCAAGTCACTTAATACTAATAACTAACAGTTATTTGATTCCTTAAAATTTGTAAAGCATTTGACAAATATTTCATTGTATCCTCACTGCAACCGTGGGAGGTAGGTATTATTATTTTCCCATTTTACAGATGAGGGAACAGAGGCAAACAGAGGATTTGAACTCAGGTCATTCTGATTCCAGATCCTGAGCTCTATACACTGCACCATCTAGCTGCTTTAACCTCTCACCTCAGTTTTCTTATTTGTAAAGTGGGGTTTACAATAGCACCCGCTTACAGTGTTGGTCTGAGAATCAAATGCTATAATGTATGTAAAGTGCTTTGCTATTATTGTTTGTTGACTGTATGTGAGGGCTTCTCTAGGTAGTACCTAAAGCTTTATCTTGGCAGGATTCTCCTTGCCAAACTTTGATGATGGTCCCAAGAGTCCCAAAAGAACGTCAAGGGGGTTTTCTCCAGGGGTTCTGAGTCAGTCTCAGAGGGTTTTTTACACCAGAATTTCCAAATTGTCTCATTTTCCAGTTTAAATCCCCACTCCCAACCAGAGCAAAGCACATTCTTTAGGCTGCTGCATTGGAGTCTGCTCCCGTTGTTTGCAAATTCCTCTTCTGTGAGGTTAGCAAGCAAGCTGGCTAAACTATGCCAAAGGCTGCCCCATAAAATGCAGAGCAGCCTTCTGGGGGTGGGGGATGGGAAAGGAGCATCCAGCCCCATATGAACTTCATCCCAGGGACCTCAAAGAATGGTGCCAGGCCTTTGTTTGTCATCTAGGGCTTAAGCTTGGTCCCGCACAGTTGGGTGACATTTGACCTTGAAACCTTGCTTCAAAAAGTCATTTTCCCCCCTTGCCTGCTTTGCAGTTATCTGTGCATCAATGAACACTTTATCATGGTAACTCTCAAGGAATGTGCAGAATGATTCTAGGAGCTTGAATGCCACAGCAGTTTCAAGTATCCTGGGCTGCTGTAAATTGCTCACTATTACTCCCTTCTAGAGTAATGTTACCCTCGATATACTGCAGTAGCTCTACTCATAAGCTGACACTAATTACCAGTTTGCTTCCAGTGGCAATTCAAGGTGCAGGAGTTCATCAGGGAAGCACTTCATATCCCAGGTATTGGCTACCTGAAGTCTCCCCCACTTCCTCACCATCCCCCCAGCTCTTTTTTTTGGGGGGGGGGAATACCAGGAAGAAATGCCAGGGTACTGGTTGAATTCATATTTTAGATTTAGGAAACCTGGTTGTAGCTTTTCAATCCAATTGTTTGAATGTTATTTAAATATATCCAATTTTTAAAATTCTAATTTCATGAGTGTTCTCTCCCCAGAAAAGATTTCTACCCCTCTCCCCACTCCCTTTCTGACTGCCTTTAGTAGAAAGGGGGATTCTTCAGATTCTTCTGAATCCCCCCCCCACCAGAACTAAGTACATAATAGGTTCTCAATCAATGCTCAATAATTGGTAAATTATTTTATTCTTTGAAATTCTCAGGTTCTTACCCTAATTGGCATGTATTTTCCTCCCATTTATATAACTCAGCTGTCAAATGGGAATACTAGACTCTATTGCTTTTGGCAACTTGACCATGTTCAGTGGGGTGGGGGAGGTCTCCTCCCTTATGGGGTACCTAGCCAACTGGGTTAGGGTAAATATAGCCTATTCACATTAGACTGTGTGACCTGGGGTTTAGACAACTGGTGGCACAGAGGATAGAGAGTCTGGAGTCAGGAAGACCTGAATTTAAATCCAGATTCAGATAATTACTACTAGTTGTTTGCCCCCTCTCCCAGAAAGTGCTTTCTCCTTCTCCCTCTCCCTCTCCCTCACTCTCTCTCTCTCTCCCTTTTCATCTCCCTCTCCCTCTTCTCCCCTTTCTCTCTTTCTCCTTCTCTGCCCCTGACTCCCTTTCTCTTTCTGAAATATACTACAGAAATACACCACAGAAAATTCAGTTATCAATGATACTTACTATATTTATCTGTTATGTGATGAAGAGCCTAGGACATTACTAGTAGGAACTCTAAACAGTGACCTATGACCATTTTATTCCAATTTAACTTCAATTACTTGTATGATCTGAATTTCCGGGGTAATCTAGATGGGTAATGTAGATGGGCTAGGGAGACAGTAGAAAATAGTGTGCTGAGAAAGGGAAAAGGAAGACTTCAAGTGGATATGGCATATACTTAGTTTTGTCATCAATAATTCATAGGTATATTTCTTCTCTTGGCATTAATTTATTCTTTTTTTTTTTTTTGCTTTTTTTTGGAGGGCAGTTGGGGTTAAGTGACTTGCCTAAGGTCTCACGGCTAGTTTTTTGCATTCAGTGTCTGAGGGCGGATTTGAACTCAGGTACTCCTAACTCCAGGGCCAGTGCTCTATTCACTGAGCCACCTAGCCGCCCCGCATTAATTTATTCTTTTAGTGTGACTAGGCTAATGAAAGTTAGTCCTGGGGCGGCTAGGTGGCGCAGTGAATAGAGCACCGGCCCTGGAGTCAGGAGCACCTGAGTTCAAATCTGGCCTCAGACACTTAACACACACACACACACACACACACACACACACACAAAGCTAGCTGTGTGACCTTGGGCAAGTCACTTAACCCCAACTGCCCTCCCCCCCAAAAAAAACCGCAAAAAAAAAGAAAGTCCTGCATACTAACACAAAGTTCCATACCAGCTAGCCCAGATTTCTCCTTTCTCCTCCTTACGAAGTCCTTTTCAAGAATCAGGTTGGAAGTGTAGACTGACTAGAAACTGAATTAAATTAGCTGTCCAGAGGTCTGATTATAAGTGATTGCTCGTGGCATGATTAGAGTTGAAGCAGTGGCTGGGCTCGGAATAAGAAAGCTCCAGCATTTGAATTGTACCTCTGACAGCTGTGTGACCCTGGGCAAGTCACTTATTCTCACCAACTCAGTTTCCTCATCAGTTAAATGGAGACAGTAAAACCTGTGGCACTTGCTTTACAGGGTTGTAAGAATCAAAAGACTGGCTATGAAAGATGTAAAAATTCTAGTTATTTCGATGAAAAATCGTGACTCTGGAATATTGATGATGAATCATGCTACCCACCTCCTGAGGGAGAGGTGTTAGGGTGAGATTCAGAATGTGACATATGATTTTGGATATGGACAGGGTCAGTGCAGGAATTTGGTTTGACCATGTATGTTTGTTATAAGGGTTTTCTTTTTCTTTTTTTGACTTGGGTAGGGAAGAGAGAAAACTATTAGTTGCTACTTGAAAATAAAATAAAAGTTTTAAAAATTCTGTAAATTGCTTTGCAGACCAAGCAATATATAAATATGAGTTATTATTCTTTCCAGTAGTGTAAAAAAATTCCTGAGCATCAGCATCCTGATGACCTATCAGAAACTCTTAATGGGTCAAAGATGAATACAATATTTGATATATCTATACTCCCTTATAGTATATATGGCTATAGATGGAGATACTCAGATCTCTATTCTAAATAGAATGGCCTAGAATGTATTCTCTTGCATCCAGATTGGGGATGAAATATTAGATCACAGATTTAGAGCTAGAAAGGAATTTATGGGTTACATAGTCCTACCTCCGCATTTATAAAAGCAGAAAATGAGGTTCAGAATGGCTAGGTGACTTGCCTAAAGTTGTAAAGGTAGTAAGTGGTAAAACCAGTATTGGAAGCCATCTCATTCCATTAAAATCTGGCAGTGCATCTCCAGAACGATGCTATTTTTTAATTATAGGAGGTTTTGTAATTGCCCAATCATAGAATGTTTTAGGGGGCTAACCATCAGGGTATCCCTTTGAATTGACTAAATAGTTGTGGTAGTCAGAAGAAAGTCCTTCAATTCTTTAGAAAATCAGCATATTTAGGTGGGTGATGTGAGGATCTGATATTTGTATCCCTCAGTATTTGGAGCATATTCCCCCTTTTCCAAGAAATTGATCCAATTTGTCACAGAAAGGCTTTCTTATTATTGGATACTACTGTTCAGGAGACTCATCTGAGAGATGACTCATCAAAGGTAATCTGGAAATTAGTCAGAACCAGTAATTTGAGCCAGGAAAGGTCTGATCATTCTTTGGGTTCCTTGATACAATCAGTTCAGCTCTGCATGTTAATTGGGAGCTAGAGGAATGCCTCAGAGAGAAGGAAATCATCAGGAAGCCCAGCAGGTGATGCTAGCTTTGAAGAAAGTAGTCTTATGGGCCATGGGGAAGAATGGCTAAAGCATAGAAAAACCACCAGCTCTGAGAGGAGCCATCTAGGCCACACAGGTCTCTAGGGCGACCAGGCCCAGCTGTTAGCCAGGAGTACTAGATGAAAGGACTGAAATTAACCATGAGGTCAGAATCAGTCTTAACAAATGGCTTTTTAATTTGCTTCAGTCATACTAACCAGATTATAGAGAATAGGTCAAGGGCAGTCTCGGACTTCCATACCATCTAGACCTTCCTAGTGAGTAAAGGAAGTGACTATGAAATTAATGTAATATGACCTGAAGCCCAAGGGAGGAATCCTGGAGGTGAGAAAGATTCATTCAGAATGTCAAGAGTAGATTTCTGAGGTCCTGGAGTCACAGAAATCTCAAGAAACATAGATGGAGGGTAGTTTAATGTTAGGGCAGAATCATCTAGATCCCAGGTGAGGAAACTTGGGAAAAAGGATGCAGAAAAGTATCGCTTTTCAACCAAGGCTTTACTTTAAGAGATAAACCTAGAAAAAAAAGGTTCCAGAAAAAGATAGGGAATCCATGCAACTTTATCAATTTGAATTTGACTCAATCTTGGTGAACCTGAGCCCCTGGCCTAGCATCCAACCCCTGAAAAGACTGAAGTGCTTGACTTCAGAGGCAAGAATTCAAAAAAATAAATCAGTGAAAAGAAGGTTAAAAAAATTAAGTCCTACTTACATTTTAATTCAAGATTAAGTCAACCAAGTAGCACTTGTTTTAACTTGGTAACATTTTCCACTTTTACTTGTTTTAAGTTGATGTGTTTCTCTGTGGTTATATGCATCATCAGAAAAACAGGGTGTTTTGGTGGCATAGTGGAGAGATAGCCAGCCTCATCAGCCAAGTGGCACAGAGGAGGACAGAGAATTTATTGGATTTGAAGTGAGAAGACCTGAGTAAGAATGTTGCCTCAGACACTTACTAGCTATGTGACCCTGAACAAGTCTCTAAACCTCTCTCAACCTCAGTTTCCTCATTTGTAAACTGGGAACAACAACAATAGCATCTCTGTCACAGAGTTGCTGTGAAGCTCAAATGTGAAAACCTGTTCTGCAAACTTTAAAGGACTATGTGAATTTTAGTTGTTATTATTGTCACATTTCTATGTGACATTGGACATTTAACCTCTCAGTGTTCTAAGTTACTCCTTATTCTACTTATTGTATATATAAGCATTACCCCTTTGGAAGGTGTACTGATAGGATTCTTGAACCCTACCCTCTAGGAGATTCATTTGAGAGATGAATCATCAGAAGTAATTTGAGAATTAGGTAGAACTGGTAACCTGAGCCAGGAAAGGTCTGATCATTCATTGGGTCCCTTGTAGGAATCAGCTAAGCTTTGTAAGTTAATTGAGAGCTAGAGGTGTCCCTTACAGATAAGGAAATTAGTGGGAAGCCTAGCAGGTGAGGATGCTAGCTTTGAAGAGGCCATGTAGAAAAACTAGCGGCTCTGGCGACTCTAAGTTGCAGAGTATTTACCTGCCTTAGTAGCAGTAATTTCAATACAGAATTCCCTAAACCAATGAAATCACAAATCTGTTGCTTTATCCTTTCCCTGTACAAATATACCAAGGATCTGTGATTTACAAGTGAGGGAAGTCACTCCACTGATGCAGAGATGCTGATAGCAAGCTTGGATTCAAATCTTACTTCAGGCACTAGCTGTGTGACCCTGGGGGAGTCATTGGATCTTTTTACCCTTTTGTTTCCTCACCTATAAAATTGTTCAAATTTAGATCTAAATCTATGATCCTATTATACATCCTATAATTTTAGAACTTTAGACAGTTGCAAGAGGTTTCTTAAGTGATTTGCCCAGGCATTATCTAGGCACGCAGCTGGGAAATAACACAAGCTGGATTTCAATCCAGGTATTCCTAACTCTTGGTGCTACAACTCTGTCTCCTACTCCACAGCCCCATTTCTATTTACTAGTAGTAAAAATCCTTAGAAAACTCAGAGTTGTGTGCTCATTTTCAAACTACAAGGGAAAAGGAGAAATTGGTCTTGTCTTTCCCTTTTACAGCACATATGGGTGAGAAGAAACAAGAGAAGAGAGCAGCTGAATAGCCAATATCAACAAAGGAATACCTGCTGGAGGTCATCACCAGTGGGAGGCCTTGTATGACACCATTGAAGAATACACATATAATATCACTAATGAACTTTAAGGGAACTTGGATTTTAATGGTATAGAGCAAAGTAGGCAATGAGGATACTTTCAACATGATGTGCTCCTGCCAATCCAAATTCAGTTTTCCATGTAATGAAAAATGGACCCTTATATCCTCAGTTAGAAATAGAAGAAAGAAGACCCCTTTGGCCTCTCTGCACCCAAGGATATAATTGTTTGGTAAGTAATACTCTCTGATTTACAAAAGCCAAAGGGACTTCTTTGAGTCACAAGAGTCTAAGTGCTGTTGGAGTGTGACTGGCTTTTGAATGATGGATAGTATATTTTTAAAAATATGTTTAATGAGGCATGGTTTCCTCATTGAAGGCTCTTTGTCCTGGAAGATGAATTTCAGCTTCTAGTTTACCCAGAGGTGGTAGGAAAGAATGTGAGAAAGGTTTGGTGTTGAGTCATAGTAATGAGATGTGTTTCCTGTCTATGTTTTCTTTCTTTTTTTCCTCATCTGAAAGGTTGGTCAGCAAACAATTCATAACAAAAACAAAACATACAATCAGCATAAAATAAATTCAGGGGATTGTCCAGGACAGAGACAATTTTTAAAAAAAATCTATAATACTTATTTGGTTACTTACATTACACTCCACTGCAATTCTATTATAAAACCTCTGTGCTGAATTTCCAGCTTTCTCCTAAGACATACAATGTTAATGACCATGTAATTGACAAGAAAATCAGACCTTTAAAAGTCTTTAAACTGGATGAAAAGGTTTGAAAAATTTTAAAGTAGAGAGGTAAATGTTAATCATTTTTTGGAGTAATCCCGTCCTCTTTCTCTACCTTACCTGTGAGAATAAAAAAGAAAAAGAATTCGACTGAAAAGATCTTCAAGAAAGCCAAAGGTTTCAACAACATATTGGGTCCATCTTACGGCAATTTCTTTCATTTAATAATAGGTCTACAGTGTTTAAATATAAAAGTGTGATTATTACTAACAGATACATCCCCCCTTCTACCCCAAAATGAGGGAGTATATAAAAAGACCCCCACCCAGATGGTTCTTGGTAAGTAGATTTTAATTTGTATCTACACTGTGTTCTTCTCACTTCATTAGCCTTAGAATTTGTGACTGAACAGCAGTGTTTGGGCAGCCTGCTGCCTAGTTGGAGATGTCAGAAGCAATTATGTTCTCAGATTTAAGATTTTATTATCACACATATCCTGTCTTTAGCTATCTGAGTGGACAGCCCAATCAAGGATGAGAAGTATTTCATCATATATTTCCAGTTGTTGTACAACTTTATTAGCATCTCATTTTTAATATCACTTTGTACAAGTGTACAGTAGCTAGAACTAGCTAAATGGAATTAGTCAAGTGTTTGAATTTTTACATCTTTCTTTAATTTCTTTACTCTTTCATAGGAGTAAATGAAACATACCAGTCATATGATAAAGAATCTGCAAAAGACAACATGTTGGGTTACCTTGATGTATCTCAGAAAGAACTCCATGAAATATCCAAGAAATTGGTTGTAGAACAGTAATGTAGTTCATTATATCAGACTTCATCCTTTTCCATGTCTTCTTAGAAGAAAGTGTTTCCTTTGTTCTTGGGGAGATGTGAGGAATAGGCTCACTAAGGTATAGCAAACTTTTCCTTGGCTTCCTCCTAGATTTTCTTCTTCTTTTTTTTTAATTGCCTCTAGAAGAGACACTGAGAAGTGGAGCTATTTGGTATTTTTTACTATGAGAGACCTGATCGCCCAACAGAGGGAGAAAACACTGAAGAACTCCAGTGACAGGAACATTCCATTTTTGAACAGCTTTAATTGTTGGGAAATTTGTTCTTATATTAAGCCAACTTCTCCTACTAGTTTGTCCCTTTGGGATCAAGCAAGATAAGTCCAATGTTTCTTTCATGTGATAGTTTTTCCTGAGGAGAGTTACTTCTCTTTAGAATTGTATTTTCTCTTGACTAAATGTCCTTTAACTGACACCCATATAGCATAATTTCTAAATCCTGTTCTATCCTGATTACTATTTCTTAGACATGCTTCAACTTGTTAATGGACTTGCTAAAATGTGGTGCCTAGAAGTGAATCTGATTTTCCAAATGAAATCTAAAGAAGACAGAGTCCAGTGAGATAATGATCTCCACTATTTCTCTTTTCCTCCCTTTGCATTTTTCTTTTTAAGATCATCAAAATATAAAATAACTTAGACCCTCTTTCTAATTAGGCTACCTCTGTGACCCTGAATAAGGATAGAGTTCTGAGAGGTCACATATATTATTTCCCCCATTAGGATATAGTCTTTAAAATTTAAGTAGTTTAGTTACAAATGGTTATTCTCTCATATTTACTTTTTTATGTTTCTCTTGACTACTGTGTTTGAACTTAAAATTTTCCATGTAGATCTGGTCTTTTCACAAAGAATGCTTTAAAGTCCTGTGGTCCATTTTTCCCCTTATAGGATTATACTCAATTTTGCTACATAAATTATTTTTAGTTGTAAGGCTATATGCTTTTCCTTCTGGAATATTATATTCCAAGTTTTCTGCTGCTTTCTAGAGATGGCTGCTAAATTGTATGTGATTCTGATTGTGACCGCTTGGCACTTTCTGGGGTACTTGCTGCTTGTGGGTTTTTTTTTTCTTTAAATGAAGTGTTTAGTAAACACATCATGTGCAAAGCTCTGTGCCAAGAGCTAGAGATCCAAAAAGAGCAATAACACCATTCCTGCTCTCAAGGAGCTTGTATTCTAACAGGGAAAGATAGCACAAATGGAGGTATCAGTTGTAAGTCAAGTGGAAAATTACCATGTTAGGGAAAGCAGCAAAGCATATGGGAATGGTTCTTCTTTAATGTCATTTCATTGATCAAATCGTATCAGTTTCTGATGTTTAACTGACAGGGCCAAAGTCTTTAGTGAAAAGAACTTTCTTTTCTTGAGTAGCTGTGATGGTGACACTCGCAGGAACAACTGTCAAGCTGTATCTCCACAGCGGCTTCCTCCCAGGAGAATAGTTGGGGCACTGGAATAGAGGATTACCATTCCTAGTGGCTTTAGGTTCAGGGTCTTGGGCTTTCTCCATCAGGGTCTGAGGGGAGATGGTGGCCATATATAGTTTGTAACCTAGAAAGTCTGGATTTTGGCTAAAATATTCCTGATGGTTTTAATTTTGAGGTTTAAGAGTTGAATCTGTACATTCTTTCTATTCCATTTTTTTTCTTGGAGGGGGGAGGTGAGGCAATCGGGGTTAAGTGACTTGCCCAAGGTCACACGGCTAGTATGTGTCAAGTGTCTAAGGCTAGATTTGAACTCAGGTCCTCCTGACTCCAGGGCAGGTGTTTTATTCACTGCAATACCTAGCTGCCCCTTTTCTATTCCATTTTAACCCTGTGGTCCTAAAATCTTTGGGAAGTTTTCTTTTATTTCTTGAAATATGATATCTTAGGATGAAATGTGAGTATCAGGCAGATTTAATCTTGCATCATGAAGAGCTTTCCTTCTTAGTGATGAGTTTCCTGGGAAAGGTCTAACCAAGTTCCAAGGAATTAGTACACAGTAAGAACTTAATAAATGGGGGGCGGAGCCAAGATGGCGGCGTAGTAGCAGCAAGGTCCCGCAGCTCCCACACCGCCACCCTAAACACCCATAAAATATGAGCCCAGACAAAGTCTAGGAAAGTCTAGGACTCTCACACTCACAAAAATACAGAGAACACAGCTCTCGCTGAAGGCAGCTCGGCAGCAGGGGCTCAGCGCGGCCAAGACCTCTACCCCTGGGGCAAGGAAGCAGTGGGGGAGGGGAACTACTGGAACCAGCAGCAGTGGCCCCCACCAGGTGGCTTCAGAGCCCCTGGCCTGCGGACTCAGCAGGGGGGCTGAATCAATTGATCGGGCTAAGTGCTCTTGTGTTGAGTGGCCTGGATCCAGATCGTGGTCTTGGGTGGTGGTCCTGGGGTGCACTTTCAGCAAGCCAAAGCTGGGGGGACTTGCAACACCCCCCTAATAGCTCCGGCAGTTGGGAAAACCCCAGCGATTTGGAACAGAGCTTCCCACCTTGGAAGCAGAGTTTCACAGACCTAAAAAAACCAACCAATTAATTGACTGGCCAACAT
>CM053593.1:298546697-298561718 GCA_028646575.1 Pseudocheirus occidentalis
GAGGGATAGGAAGGAGAGACAGACTATCACTGTCACAATCTGTCCACTATGAAGATGTCTTGTATAATTACACATCCATAGCCTGTATTGATCTGAGTGTCCTTCTAGTAGGGGTGGGTGACAAGGGAGGAATAGACAGAATCTAGAATTTAAAGTTCTGCAATGCCTGCAACTGGGAATCAAGATATGCAGGGGCTGGGATAGGGAGACCCCTCCTGCCCTACCAGAAAATAGGAGAGCGGAGCAGGGGAGGGGCTTTACAGTGGGATTGCTGTTATGGGGTTCGGGCAGGAGCAAGACGGGGAGAAAATGTGTAATTCAAAAAATGTAATGAAAATGAATAATGTAAACAAGAAAACAAATAAAAACTAAATTAAAAAAATAAAAATAAAAAAATAAAAAAAGAACTTAAAAAAAAGAAATATGATATCTTAGGCTTTTTTTTTAAGTAATGATTTTTAGATAGTCCAATGATTTTTACATTCTCTCTCCTTAATCTCTTTTCCAGGTCAGGCATTATTTGCTATGTTTTGTTCAATTTTCTTTCTTTTAAAGCCTTTTGACTGTGTTTTAATATTTCTTTTTTTTCTTAAACAGTCATTATCTTTATTTTGTCCATCCTAATTTTCAGGGAGCTAGTTGCCTAGCCATGATTTTATTTGTCTCATGCCAAGTTGTTAATTTCCTTTCCAATTATTTCTTCCATAGGTCTCATTTATTTTCCAAATTTTTCCTCTATCACTCACATATGTTTATATATTATTATATAAATAATAATTATATAATATATTTATATTAAAGATATTATAATGTGTATGTCAATATTCTTTATATGAATTTGTATATATATATGTGTATACAAAAGTGTATATTGTATACACACACAAATCAAGAATTTAAAATGTGTGTCATACAAACACACATTTCCAGTGATCTATTTGAACTTGTGCCCAAGTTCTGTTGTTATTTGAGGGTTTGCTTGTAGATGTTTTGGAGTCATTCTTTTCCGAATTTGTGATCACTACTACCATAAAAGGTTTTTTTGTTGTTGTTGTTGATAGTGAGAGTTTTTCTTTCTTTGCTTATTCTTCTGGCCTATTTCCTGACTTTGGACTTTATGTTGGTGCTGAGATCTGTTTACTTCTGGAAGATATGTCTGGGCTGACCTTATATCTTCCCAGTTCCTGGAGCTAGATTGCACAGTGTATAGAGCATTATACCGAGATTCAGAAAAACCTGAGTTCAAATCCAACCTCAAACACTGCTTGTGTAACCTGACAAGTTATTTAGTATCACCTGCTTCATTTTCACCATCTGTAAAAGTGGGATAATTGATAGCACCTATGTCCCAGGGTTGTTGTGAAGATAAAATGAAATATTTGTGAAATATTTGTAAACTACAAAGTGCTAGATAAATGCTAGCTATTGAGTGCTGTCTTATTCCTGGATCTCTAGAACAAGTCAATCTGAGGACCTGAGTTTTTTGTGCTCCCCAAATGGCCTGATCCAGGACAAAGTCTGATTGCTACTTCTTGGTCTGAGTTCTACAAGTTCTTAATCTCAGTTTGAATCTGAGAAAAACCCCTTTGGGCTTACACTAGCTGCGGTTTGCAAAGAATATTTTGGAAATCAGTTTCTATTAGTCAACTGTAATATTTGGCTAGTTCACAGTGATAATACTTCAAGCTCCTTTTCTGTCAGAGATTCCTGTCCATGTTATTCCACAAGAGGCTTCAAATTGGGTTGCAGGCTTGAACTGAGACCTGCTCTGCTCCTGGGGTGAGATGTAGTTGTTGCTTGTTTTTGGACTTTCTCTTTGCTCAGTACACAGCCTAGGACCTATGGCCATTCCTTACCTTGAACACCACCTTTTCCAGTTAGCCCTGGATCCGTGACCTAGATCTTGGCAGTGAGCTATGGAGTTGGCACCTATTCCTGCATCTTGCACAAGGTTAGTTCCCTTTATGCTGCATTTGGAACTTCTTCTTGCCTGATATTCAGTCTTTCTCTGTGTAGGAATGTTCCAGACAGTTATTCCTGGCTAGACCCCTAGCCCAGTGTCCACATACCTTTTTTTATTGTCTCCCTATGCCAATCTGGAGTATAAAAATGATTCACTGTGAGGTTTTTTAAAATTTCAGTCCAGGAATTAATCAGTTTCAATTTCCAAATCCAGGTTGGTGGAGTGGTGGGATAGAACTTAGCTGTGATTCATTCTACTGTTCCTCTGTCTTGGCTTTACTTCATCTCCATCATTTTTTCAGAGATCACAACTGTCAAGACATCTATCACATTCATTGATTCTTTCAAAATTTCCTGTGTAGTTTTTCTGAGCCCAGTGACTTTAATTCATTAGGGATAGCTAAGTGCTATTTTACTATCTCCCTATTTTGACTTTCAGTTCCCTGGTATTGATGCTTGTTTTGGTTTACTCAGAATGAAGATTGTTTCTGGTGGGAAATTCTTTGAAGGATTCGAGATCTCATAGATGTGGGTATTCACATCAATAATCCAGATCTCAGTGCATCCGTCACTGTCCATTCTCTAAGTCTCATCTGTATTTTCTCACAAATTTGCCATTGCTGTTAGGGTGCCCCTTGTTTATCACTTCTTTGGAGAATGTAGCATTCCCTGAATCACAGTCATAAAACATCATTGGAAGAATATTGGTGTTAAAAAACATAGACCTTTCTATAATATTGTGCATAACCTTTGACCTAGCAATACCACTTCTAGGTCAGTATCTCAAAGAGATCATAAAATAGGTAAAAGGACCCACATGTGCAAAAATATTTACAGCAGCTCTTTTTGTGGTGGTGAAAGAATTAGAAATTGAGGGAATTTCCATCAGTTAGGGAATGGCTGAACAAGTTGTGTTATATGAATTTAATGGAATACTATTGTTCTATAAGAAATGATGAACTGGTGTGTAACAGCAATCAGTTTAGCAGGTACTTAGGACTTAGTAACTTAGGGCTAAGTATGGAAGGTGTGAGCCCTGTCCCACTGTTTAGAGGACATGAACTCCCCTGTTGACGTGTAAGAAGGGGATTGGCTGAGACAGGAGGCCAGTGTGTATATACAAGCAAGAATTTCAGAGGCAGAGAGACAGAATTGGAATTTTCCTGTTGGAGGAAGCAGGATTATCTTAGCATCTGGGAGCTGGGCTGCTGGACTGAAGAAGTGAGTTGGAGTTTGAGAGAGAGAGAGAGAGAGAGAGAGAGAGAGAGAGAGAGAGAGAGAGAGAGTTAGTTTCTCTCCCAGCATTTGGAAGCTGACTGAGAAAAGAAATGGAGTTTTCCTGAGACCAGAATCTGGTGAAGGCCACCCAGAAGGCTGATATTCCTTCTGGGTCCTAGAGCCAGCTGAACTGCTGAAGGACTGAAGAAGCATGGCTAGGATAAGACTTTGTTTGTTCATGACCTGGCTGATCCTTGAGTTCCAGGCAAGAGAAGTGGTAAAGGATTTGGGATATTCTGGACCCTGTGAACTTCAGTGTGTACCAGGCACTGCCTAAGGACTGGACAAGGACCTGGGAGCTGTCTACCTCTGAGGACTGGATGAGAATCTGGCAGCTGTCTGCTTCTGAATCCAGGTGACTGTTTGGTAGATTCAGGAGGGAGCTATGACCACGGAAGGGAATCAGGACCAGGGAATCAGAGAGACCACCCAGAGTCAAGATGAAGAAAAGGCCACCCTTTGGATAAAACTGAGGACACCAATTGCTGGACACCAATGGGTGGAGGGTTTGTGTGGTTTTCTAATGACTATAATAGTGATTAATGATATTTAGTAATTGTAAATCTAGTTTAGTGACTGATTAAGTTAATAGTTTCCCCATGAGTGGAAGTTTGATTATTGTATTAAGAAATGATTGAATGAATAAGTTAATGGCTGCCCCATGAGTAGAAGTTTGAGTATTGTCTTGTAACTGATTAAGTTAATGGTTACCCCATGAGTGGAAGATTGATATATTGTGAACTGATTGAATGATTAAGTGAGAAGGGTTTCGCCCTTAGGGAAGCCAGACGATTATTCTTTTGTTCCTTGTTCTAAATATTGTGGCCACTGTAGTGAAAACTGTGTGGCCATTCTAATGTTAAGCTGTTATGAACACTATATTGCGATTTTCTGTGATAAGATGTAATGTTGTGAATATTATATTGTGAATATTGTACTGAACCTTGATTTGTAATGGAATAAACAGAGTGTTTATTCCATTACATTCTTTTGGGAATATGCTCGTGCATGGCATTACAAGGTGGATTTCAAATAAACCTGGAAAAGTGTATATGAACTGGTGCTGAGTGAAGTGAGCAGAACCAGAAGAACATTGTACATAGTTACAGCAACGTTGTCTGATGACCAGCTTTGATATACTAAACTTTTCTCAGTGGTATGATGATCTAAGACATGGCTGGGGTTGCATGTAGCCTTCTAGGTCCTTGGGTACAATCTTTTAACTGAGTCCAAGGGTTACAGAACAAATAATTTTATTAAAGGGATTTGTTCTGTGAAGTTGAAATTCAGTCAAAGGGTTGCACTTGGGGACCTCAGGGGCCACACATGGCCTTGAGGTCACAAGTTCTCCACCCCTGGTCTCAGACAATTCCAAAAGACTCATGATGGAAAATGCTATCCACATTCAGAGAAAGAACTATGGAGTCTGAATGCAGATTGAAGCATACTATTTTCTCTTTTTTTCTTTCTTGTTGTTTTTCTCTTTTATTCTGATTCTTCTTTTCCAGCCAGACTAATGTAGAAATATGTGTAATATTATTGTAAATGTATAGCCTATATCAGATTGCATGCCATCTTGGGGAGAGGGGATAGGAGGGAGGGGGAAAATTTGGAATTTAAAACCTTAAAAAAACAATTAAAGGGAAAAAAAAGAAAAATAGGCATTTATTTCTAATGAAATTTATAGACGTTAAAGTGACTTTACAATTTCCAAAAGCCAATCTAGTTTTCTTTCTTGTTTTTCTGTTCAGTTTTAGGCCCTAGCTATTTTCCATTTGTAGTGTTTGTTCTAGATATATGAACTCGTAAGTGAGATTTATAACTTATCTATCTAATTTTCTATCATACTATGGGATTACACATTTTTCATCCACTTGTTTTTTTCTGTGTGGATAGTAATAGGAAATTCTTTTGAGTAATTATATGACTCATTTAGAAGGGTCTGCAATGTTCTGGTGCTTGATCCAATTGATACACTGTATTCCCCAAAAAGGACAAGTGGAGGACTTCATCATCTATAAGAGAATTCCTCTTTGATGAGGAATTGGTAGGGAAAAGAATGAAAAATTATAGTTAAGTGGACTTGCCTTCTTTCTGTCATCAATTATCTTGTTATGTCCACTTAAAAATCCTCTACATTCTTTAATCTTCCTTTTCCCTAAAGCATACCTTAAAAAAACTCCTTTTGAGGTACTATGATAAAATGTGGGATAGTATAGTAAGGATCAGTGATAATCTGGGTGATCAGTAGGAATAGTGGCTAAAACAGAATCACACATTATCTATCAGACTCTTGTTTAATATGTACTCAATCACCAAGTGAACAGTGACTAAAACAGTATTTTCCAGGATGACTAATTTAGACCAGCTAATTTCTATGTCCATGGAAGGATTAAAGCACTATACTTTAAAAAATTAATACGGGCAGCCAGGTGGTGTGATGAGTAGAGCACTGGCCAAGACGTCAGGAGGACCTGAGTTCAAATAGGACCTCAGACACTTGACATTCAACTAGCTGTGTGAACTTGGGCAAGTCATTTAACCCTAATTGCCTTGCTTTTCCCTTCCAAAAAATAAAAAAGGATAAATTCTAATGCCATATTTAGTCTTGGAAACATGTGCTAGATAGACAACCCGCAATGCTTTTGCTTGGATATGTGATAAGACCTGCAAATATTTGCCTAAAGGTCAAGGATAATAACACTTCTGTTGTTGTACTGGGTAGGAGAATGGGTTGTGGTGTATAAGTGAAGTTTTCCAATGACATTAACTAAAGATGGATTCCTTATGCAGCAAAACTACTCAAGGTTTTGTACAAAGGACCTACTCCCTCTGGAGTGAAACCTAAGGAGTTAATTGGTTGAATCCCTGCTGTTTTAGGCCTGTTAGATATTCAGGGACCAGCAGAGGGCATTAATATCCCCAATGGGTTGAATGTATCCTGAATGGAGGGGGTGTTGATAATAATGGTTTTCTCAGCCTTGGATGGAAAGAACACAGGCCTTGGACAGAATCAAGAACCTAGAAGGCAGAATTATAAACAAGGAAGTTTCAAAGAGAAAAATTTTGTCTCTGTTTAAGGAAAACATTCCTTGTCTCCAAGTGGGATGGGTGGTAGTAAGTTTTTTCTTCTTTATATGTCTTCTAGCCTCATTGCTCAGGGATGGTGAAGAGGTGATTGCTTCTCAGGTATAGGTTGAACTAGACAGTCTTTGAAGTGCCTTCCAGCTCTGAGATTCTGTAATTCTGTGATGGAGTCAAGGTGGAGGAGACAGGAAACGTGGGAGAGTGAGTCACCTGCATTAAGTGTAGGCCAGTGTAGACTATTGGTCTGTGAGTTGTGATGTTAGGAAGGAGTGGGTTGAAGGGTTGTAAATAAAACTAAGCAGAGTGACTCAAGACTGGGAAAAGAGTTTTGCCTGAGTTAAAAACAAATGGCAAAATAAAATAGTCAGATTTCAAAGGCTCAGGTGAATTAATTGCTTATTTTCCTTCAAAGCACAGTTCAGGTGCCAGCTTCATACAGTAGGCCTTTCCTGATCCACTATTATTAGTAATCTCTGTTTTTTGAAATCAAATTGTATTCTGTTGTATGTAAGTTGTATTTACTTGTGTGCCCATAACTCCAAAGTAGAATGTAAACTCCTTGAGGGCTGAGTCTGTTTCATCTGTGTCTTTTTATTTCTAGTATCTTGCATAGATCAGATGCTTAGTGAACATTTATATAATTTCCTAATGGTTCCCTGAGATGAGGGGTCTGAGTTCACCAAATATCTAGGCAACCACACCCCTCTCCCCAGCATCTGCCTCAGGACAGTTTGCTGTCTGATCTTTTCATTGCTATTATACAAAATAAAGTAACTTGTCAGAGGTCTCATAAAAACATAGTCAAGCTTGTCTCTGAGGACAAAGCAAAATAAAACAGGAAAAAAGTGCAGTCTTTCCCAGAAACTTCACATTGTCTAAAAGCAAAAAGCCTCAAGGTCACTAAGAAATAATGGGTATTTCAAAAATAACATATTTTATTTATTTTGATTATATTAATCAAAAATGAGATTTGATTTTAATAGCTGAGGCTCTGAAAAAAAAAGTAGGAGCAAATAGAAAGTGGGAAAGTCATTACTTAAGTAATTCATGATTAAAATAATTTCAGGTGGCCTTTAGCTCTCTTGGCTGATTGAATAAATCTGGACTGAATTTAGGCTGAGCGAGAAAGCAGAACCTTTTAGAAACTCTTGGGACCTGAGGTGAGTGTAAGTCTTATTTAATTTAAGAATTGTCAAATGGCATGAACATGGTACTTAAAGTCAGAAGACCTGGATTTGAAACCCAACCTTTGCCACTTTTTAGCTGGAAAAATAATTTTACTTTTCTTGATGTTCCTTTTTTTTCATTGGTGTGGAAATGAAGGGATTTTTTCACTAGCTTCTAATATTTTGGATACTTTTTAATCTGGCACTTTAATTTACCACCCTTGTAAGGTCCACCTTATGACTCAGAGCTGTGTTATATAAAAGTTTTCAAGGCAACTGATGAAAATATCTGTCTCTCTCACACACACTCTCACTCACTCACTGTCTCTGTCTCTGTCTCTCTCTTTACACACACACACCCACACACACACACACACACACACACACACTTCTACTTTCTTTCACTATTAAAGTGATCTCCAAGTCATAGAAGTGAACTGGGTAAGAAAAAAAAAGAGTTTGATTGTAAATAAAGATTGGGAAGACATTTTTAGAAAGGTGATAATTAAAACTTTGAGAGTCATTCCCAGAGAATTTTATATTTAGGAGTTAACTGAAGACTTTGCTGTAAACAAATGCTTTATTTCCCCAAAGACATAGGACGCACAGGGAAACTAGGTGGCACAGTGTTCAAATCTGACCTTAGACACTTACTAGCTGTGTGACCCTGGGCAAGTCACTTAGCCCTGTTTGACTCAATTTTGTCATTTGCAAAATGAGCTAGAGAAGGAAATGCCAAAGCACTCTAATATCCTTTCCAAGAAAACCCCAAATGGGATCACAAAGAGTAGAAAACAACTAAAACTGACTGATTAATAACAACAATGAGAAGCAAAGGAGAGGTGGCTGGTTTAGTGAGTGCTGCCAGGCTTAGTTGGGAAGATTTGAGTTCAAATCCCATCTCTGAAGCTGAATGGCTGTTTGCCCCTGGGCAAGTTACCCAGCCTCTCAGAGCCTCAGGTTGTTCTCTAAGACTGTTACATGTAAATTACCAATCTTCATTGGTGTGTCCCACAATGAGAGGTCAAACTATTAAAGGTCTCATTTATTGGCACCAAAAAAGAAAAATGCTCGGAAAAACGAGTTCATTTCCTTATACTGATGAATCAGGAGCACCCTTTTCTAATGTAAAGGACAGCACCCAACATAAGAAGATGCTGTTTGAATCTTTCTTCAAGGCTAATTTAACCCTATGGTCCTAGAATGAAAGAGAAAGATCCTCTGGCACCTTTAAAAAGAAAAAAGAAAAGAACAAGAGACCTCAATGAACAAAATGACCTTGATGTTCCAATCCACATTAACTGCACAGTATTTTGTAAAACTCATCCTGAGATCTAAGGTGTTCTGTGAACTCTTGCTGAGCAGTTAATGACTTAGTATTTGCCTACCAAATCCATCCCCTTCTGGTGTGTGACTCATTGCTTTGGGGGGCACTAAGCTAAACTACCAAAAACCAATTTCAATTCTAAATATAGTTTTGACTCTTTGGGAAATAATATATAGTGTGCATCATTCAAATCTCAGTGTTACTGAGTGGATAAAAATAGTTGGAATTAGGTTATTGTTTTTGCATCAGGCCATGTGATCTCAGCTGTACTTTGGATTCTGGCATATGATGATCTTACAAGTGAAGGTCATTTAAATATTGTACATACAATTGGGAACACACATACAGACACACGCTGATCTCTCTGAAAATCATTGAGCTGAAATGAGAATGACTAAATACTGTATATTTCTGTTGCATGTAGTTTTGAATTGTATAGTTTTCTGGTACTTGAATCTCACTTAAGACTAACCTAAAAGAAAAAAAAATAGGAAAAAAAATCTCAGAGATCACCTGATAGCACTTTGGATTTAAATGTTTGCCTTAAACCAGCAAGCAGAATTCAGTGTTAAGAAATATCTTGCCAGTTGTTTGGGCAGATTGTTAGAGTTGGTTTTGCTTTCCACTGAACATGAAGCAGTTTTATGTACCCTATGTCCATTTTCTTTTCCCCAGTTCACATAAATATTGGTGTCATCCTCAATTGGAAGTTAGAGAAAAGAGAGCTGGATAAGAACCCTGGCTCCAATAGCCATCAGCTGTAATACCAATTCCACTGATATCTATCAAGATTAGCGACTTTTTCAGTACATAAAATCCATTTATGCAAAAGGAAAATCAAATAAACTCTCATTTTAAAAAAATCTCTAGTGCTTTTCCCATTTCCATCATGAAAAAATGACTTCCCACTACTGCCAGTCAACTTATAGTATTTTTCTAATAACTCATATGAGTAATCCATCAGTTTGCAAAGTAAATAATCTTTTCATAAATTGTTTAACCGCTTGCCTTCTCTTTTCATTTTGGACTCTGTTGCCTTTGAGGGTCTCATTTAAAATAAAGATACATAATATTCATGCCATAATGATTTGTGTATTTTTTTGGGGGGGGTGGTCATTTTAAAAGCTGTTTTTGACAATGATGCAATCACAGGAGCAGTAAATAGGTTCCTCTTGGCTGAGGTAGGTGGAACAGTCTCAGTTCTTTATTTAAAGTGACATGCTTTGGTAAGACATCACTTTGAGAGGTGATTATATTTCTGTTCTGGATAATGATGGTTTTTAGCTACCTGGAATCCTCTGTCCCCATTTTTTGCTTCTAGTTCTTCCTTCCCACATGTTAAGTACCAGAATACCAGATCTACATATGTAGTTTATAACTAAGCTGTTGTAGTTAGGAAACCCCACTCACATCCAAAATTAGTCTGTGCCCTAGCAATGTCCCCTTTCTTTTTGCACCCTTTTCTTTTTCTTCCATCCTTTCTCTAGTAACCCCACTCTTTGCCACTCCACTCAGCAGGATATTCTATCTCAGTTTTCTGGATAATTGATTTTTCTCTGCCTGTCACTTCTGAGCCAGGAAACCAATGAAAGCTTAGCCTGAGCCCACTTCCCTCCCTACAAAACACCCAAATTCCCATGTTGCCCTAATCCTTCAGATGCCCTCATGTAGGAATCTCAGTCAGCCTGGTATAACAATATGTTGAGTCCTAGGAGTGGTCATTCATTATTAAAACATCATGAACTTGGTCCCCATTGTGTAGATTTCTTGGCAACACCATTGTTTCTATCCCTTCTGACCTTTTCCCATTCTACTTCGGAGTCACCATCCTGGCCCCAGTACAGAGGATTGATATTTTTAGCTAGTTTTAGAGAGTTTAGCTTTTGCCATAGTTTGGGATCCATCCTAGTAAGCCTCCTTGTCACCAGTTGCTTCTGCTTCTCCCTCAGGGCTCCACTGGGTGAGTGTCCAGTTTAGCAGGAGCTATACTTTCAGCATTGACTGGGTTGACTAATTGTTCTACCCCTAGTAAAGGA
This sequence comes from Pseudocheirus occidentalis, assembly GCA_028646575.1. Taxonomy (NCBI): domain Eukaryota; kingdom Metazoa; phylum Chordata; class Mammalia; order Diprotodontia; family Pseudocheiridae; genus Pseudocheirus; species Pseudocheirus occidentalis. Next base: position 298,557,554 of record CM053593.1, read on the forward strand.
CCTAAAATGGTATCAGAGGTAGGAGTATTTTTTAAAAAATAAATAACAGTTGTTCAAGATGGATATGGTTTGCCAAGCATAGACAATAACTTCTACCTTCTATCTGTCCACACTGAAGTTTCACTCCCTGTTGTTTTAGGAACTTTTCATTGCCCCTAAAACCTAGAATGTATATTTCTGCAGACCTCTCAACCTTCATTTTTAGGAGGTAGATCAATAAGCACTTTGACATATATTTTGTGTCTCTGCAGACTCATTTCTATCTCAACTTCTTTTTACTATTTACAATGGAGTTAGTTACTGCTCCTAGGCTTCTATACTCTTTCCCGTTATGTTTCTCATATGGCATTGCTCTTCATTACCGTGTATCTCACCTTGGCAAGGAGAACATAGGCTTGCTGGCTTCACCCATTTCTGACCTCTTTTGGCTTCCTACTGGTGTCAATTGTTTTGCTTTGGTTAAGCAAATAACTAGAAAAGATAGAACAAAATTGCTTAAAAAGATATAGTAGGAGAATACCTAGCCACCCATATTAAGTTCAAGTTATACCAGCCAGATTTCAAAGGATACTTAAAGAATTGGCAAATGGAGTTGCTTAAGCCATTGTTAGTTATCTTTGAAACATAGAAAAGAATAGAACAATCACATTGGAAAAGAGCAAATGATCCTTTAGTTTTCCACAAAGGGCAGAAAATGGATTCTGTGAACTAGAGATTAGTAAATTTGATTTTATTCTTAGAAACCTATTGAATATACTATTAAAAGATTGGTAAATGAACTTGCAGGAAAGAAAGAGATCACAAGAAGTCAATAGGGATTCCTCAAGAACAGGTCATACAAAACTAACTGAAAATTCTCATTTGATAGGATTGCTGAACTTATAGATTAGGTGGAATACTATAGATACTGTTTTCCAACGTTCTTGCAAACTATTTCAAGAAGGCATGCAATGGAAAGAGCAATGGCTCTTGAGTCAGAGGATCCGTGTTCAAATGCCTTCTCTGATTATTACTACCTGTGCAACATTTGGCAAGACACTCAATTTCTGCAAGCCTCTATTTCCTCATCTCTGAAATGAGGAGGCGGAATAGATGACCTATGAGGTCCCTTCCAGATTTAGATCTATTATCTTAAGTCTCTCATGCTGCTCAGAGAAAAGATGAAGGGATGTAGGCCAGATAATAGCATAATTAGATGAATTAAGAACTGGTAGAATGGCCAGGGCCAGAACAGTCATTAATAATTTAATGTCTCCCCTGCTCTGAAGTTATTTGTAGTGATTTGGGAGAGACAGGTGGCAAAGGTAAAACAATGCTCACCCATGTGGAATAAGATGGGAATCTGGGGACAATCTAAGCTTTGGGAACCTGCCTTAACCCCAAATTAGGGAGTTTTAGAAACTGGCTTCTAGACAAAGAATGGAAATTTCTAAATCTAGCAAACTCAAGAAGGGAGATTTCTTGAGTGGCACTGGCCTCTGATGTTGGCACGTGAGTAACCTCAGCCTCAAGAGTTTGGAGACTTGGCTCTTTTAGCCAGAGAAAGGAAATGGCATGAGTAGGGTGCCCCTTAGAAAAGAACATTGCTCATGTGGTCCCCACAGTGGGACGAACAGTAAGGGATTAAAACTTTAATGTAAGGAAGCAATGCTCTCCTTCAGGTAAGAAAACCAAGTCCCAAACAAAAGTTCATCATCCTGTAATTTAACATCTGGTTACCAAATTCCATTCTGCCACAAGTCCTGACAAGCTCATACAGTTCCTTGGGGAGCTTCCTTATCAAATCTTAAAAACAAAACAAAAAATGCTTATAAAATTGGTAGATGACATAAATTGAGAGGGATATCTAACTAAATAGATGACCACTTAGGATTCAGAAAGATCTTAACTGACCATTACTGGGCCAAATCAGAGATGAAATTTAATGGAAAGAAATGAAATCTAAAGTTGTATGCTTAAGTTCCAAAAATTAATTCCCCAGGTACAACAAAGAAGGAGGTGTGGCTAGAGAGTAGTTAATTTGCAAAGAATCTAGAGTTTTATTGTGCTGAAAACTCAATATTAATCAGCAGTGTGATAGATCAATAAAGCTAATGCAATCTAGGATATTGAAAAGCATATTATCTCAGAGTAGAAAGGTGGTAGTCTTTATGTATTCTACTCTTGTCAGAAACATCTGGAGGATTTGATTAGTTCTTGGTGTCACACTTTAGAAAGGATATTGAAAAAAATATTTTCTAGGAATTGAGTAACCATTTGAAAGATTTAGGGATTATTAATTTGGAGAAGACTTAGAAGGGGAAATGCAGTTCTTTTCAATATTTGAAAACCTTCAAAACTATGAGCAATCAGGAGAAGTTATAAGTAGAAATTTTACATTTGATAAAGGGAGAAAATTGGTAGAATATTCCACTAGATCTGTGATCTCATAATTACATACATCTCTTCTAATGCATACCATAGCCCCTGTGTGTTTCCTCATTCTTTGCTTCTCACTTATATACTCCCTTAAGTTTGTCATAGGGATCTATCCAATATTCTGAGGGTCTTTCCTTGAAAGTGAATTGAGTTTCCTCAAGTGGCATTAGGTTCCTTGTCATTGGAATTCTTTAGGAAAAGACCAGATGGTCACATAAAGAATGTATTGTACGGAGAAGGGATCCTTTTTTTTTAGGCATGGGGTGCCTAGTACCTAGTGCCAGGTTCTTTCCAACTCTTGAGATTCTGTGATTTCTCTAAGAAATAGCAATAGAATCAGTATCTTTACTTCCCCCCCCCCCCCATTTCCCATCTTTTTTGGAGCCAACAATTTGTTTAAATAGTTTAGGTTGTAACCGCTATAATCTCAATGTGTTTTTATCTTTACCATTTATATTTTAATTGATAATCTGTATTTTACTGGAATCCGTCAGTGATCTCACTACACACAGATGTTTCCTCCTGAAATGATGGCTATTTCTATAATCAGTCTCCTGCTACATCATGGTTGTAGTCTTGTTCCTTCAGTAGAGTACTAACTCATTGGTTATTGAATGAAGATTACATTAGGGGTAATTCAATACTTCAGTGGATCTTTGATCTCATTGATATGGCTACATTTTCCTTTGGAGGCAGATTGCAACTCACCCAAATTTCCTCATTTTTTGTAATCCTGATTTAGGTCTCTCTCTGTCCACAGGTAGTTTACCCAATATACTTACAACTTGTCTCTATTTTTTTATACCACTGCATTAGGTCAACAAGGAAGCATTCAGATTGTCCATATATTATTCCTTATTTTGGCCATACTACTGGCCCTTTTCCTTTTCTGGTCATACATCATTTAAAAAACGTATATTTTTTTAGTTTTCAACATTCACTTCTGTAAGTTTTAAATTTTCTTCCCCTCCTTAACACCTCCTTCCCCAAGAGAGTCATAACATCTTTTTAATATTATTTAGGCCACTTATTGCATTCAGTTAACTATTAGTAAATTACATCTTATCTCTATTGCCCTTCGGGTCACTTACAATTCTGATTCATCAGAAGTTGTGGCACTCCATTATTCACAATCATTTAACATCATTGGTAGAATACTCCACTAGATCTGTGATCTCATAATTACATACATCTCTTCTAATACATACCATAGCTCCTGTGTGTTTCCTCATTCTTTGCGTCTCACTTATATACTCCCATAAGTTTGCCATAGGGATATATCCAATATTCTGAGGGTCTTTCCTTGAATTCACCTGGTATCAAGATACAGTGGAGCATGTAGGCTTGCTATTGGATCTTCTTTGATCTGAACCATCTTTTATTCTGGGGATGCTATTCTTTGACGATGACCTTTATGTTATACCTGCTTTTCTCATGGATTTTAAAAAAAAGAAAATATGTTGTAGCTTATTTATACTCACTATATAACTCACTATGCCTTCTGGGTGACCCTCAACTTCAATTCTTCAGAGAACAGGGTATTGCAAAACTTATTGTCATGCAATTTTTCCATAAGAATGTTCGTGTTAAAAAAGAAAATGGCTCTTTGTTTTTTTTTTTTTTTATCTTAATTTTAATTTATTTTCTTGGTTACATCATTCATTTCCACAAGGTTTTGAGTTACAAATTTTCTCCCCTTTTTGTCCCTATCCCCCAGCCCAGAACATTGATCACACTGTAAGACCCC
>CM053593.1:298562218-298634777 GCA_028646575.1 Pseudocheirus occidentalis
TCTGTCTTGTGGAGAGTTTTGGAGCTTGAAAATCTGTTTAGCGTCCCATTTTATGAGTTTTTTAGCGTGTTTGTGTGGGAGCTGCGGTGCTTTGCTGCTTCTAAGCCGCCATCTTGGCTCCGCCCCTCTGTCAACTCGGCTCTTTGTTTTAAGCACAAACTTGAGGTCATTAAAAAAAAAACTGCATCATTTCCCACAGGTAATCCAGGCTGCTTCCTTACTCTTGTTGAATTCTTTTTAAAAATACAATTATATTGATATCTTTGGTTTTTCACCCTCTAAATTATCTCTTGTAAGCTTTCTCTTCATCCTTTCTACAGAGGCATTTCTTATATCAAATAATTTTTTTAAGTTGAGAAAAAATCTAACAAAACTCATCAACATACCCCCTCCCCCTCCCCAAATATGGCATTATAATGCAATCCAGAGACCTTCTACCTTTGTAAAAGAGTGGGGGTAGAGTTATCTCCTCTTATCTCTTCTTTGGAGCCATGCTTATTCTTTGTAATTTTGAAACATTCATTTTTGATTATTTTGTTGTTCAATGTATAAAGTTGTAATTATTGTGTATATAGTTTTTTTATCCTGTTTACTTCACTTTGCATGTTTCATGATTTTCTGCATCCATCATATTTGTCATTTATTGTAGCATTAATATATATTCATATGTATAATACACATGTATTAATATGCTACAATGTGCATAACCATTCCCTAAATAATGGGCATCTACTTTATTTGTAGTTCTTTGCTATCTCAAAAAGGGCTCTTTTAAATATTTTTGGTATATATGGGGTTTCTCATTCAATTCTAAACCAAGCTCACTGTCCATTTGTAATATCTGCACATACCTTCCTTTTGTATGCTTCACTAAAACCTTAATGATCAAAGAACTGTCAAGGCTATCTCTCTTGTCTTCTCTACTGGACTAAGGAATCCTTTATGACTTTAACATTATGTACCAACCTTAAGAATGTCAACAGTTAAATTAATGTTTGTAGATTAAGAGCTATGCAATTCTTATTACCTTCCAATATATAATAATCTATTCTCTTTTTATAGAAAAGTGCTTTTATTTACCATTGCGTCAGAGTTTTCTCTTGATGATATAGAGAAGATGTTAACTCCAGTTCCAGTTGCATATTAGTATACAGTGCAAGTCCAGGTAAGTGATTCATTGATCTTTCAGAATGAGGACTGCATCTTATACACTTTGTTTTTATACTTGCAATGTCTTGCACGAAGTGGTAACTTAACAAATGTTTTTTTGAGTGAATGAATAAATCTGAGGACAGAGGTAGATAAGAATCTAAAGAACTAAGAATATTCATTCTAGTTTTGGTGCAGTGAACTAATATGGTTATTTGGTCAAATAACATAAGTGCAATATATCTTTGTTTCCTAATATGATAGAAACTGGTCCATGAGCAGAGAATATCAGTGTACTGAGCTGATGTAAATTCCTCTTGTAAAAGAGGCTAGAGAGCTTGCTTCTAAGAGAGTCATAATGTGGAAGGGAAGGCCCTGGAGAGACTGTGAAGCATTAAAACAGACATTCTGTAACCAGTTAAAATCTGTGAGCCACATGGTTAGGAGAAGCTTTTGTTTTTTTTAAACTTGGCTGAGTATCTTGGAATTGGGAATATTAAATATGTTACCTTCTGATAGTTGTACTTTGCTGATAGGATCCAGTGAGAGATAATTGTGTATATAATAAGGAATCATTAAGGGTCTTCTCTCTTCTGAGCACATGTGACCCTGTGAATACTAGCCTGGGTTCTTTGCCTTCCTTGATATTTGTTCTTTTCTGTTTTAGATGAAAGGAGAACAATAATTTAGCATTTCAATGTCTAGATTTTGTGGCTAGTTATGTGTGGATGCTCTGAAGAGCAAGAAGTGACCTGCATGCATGACCTTTGAAACAGAGTCCCCTTGTAGCTGAGATAAGGACTCACTTGGCCTTTAGATGTGGATGTGGCAGGAACAGTGCCATATGGGAAAGGAACTAAGAGTGAATTCAGTCTCCTGAGAGAACATGGTAGAAGAGGAAAAAGTGTACCCTGAGATATAGGGTTAAAATGTTTATATATTTGCTCTTTCTGCATCTTTGAAATCTCTTTATAAAAGTTAATGGATAGAGTGCTCCAATTAAATTAGATTGCTACTCCCCAGTACCTATCAGGAGGAGGAATATAGCTGGTGGGTTCTTGAGTTGATGGTAATAGAGAAGATATACCCTAAATTCCTCAGGTTACTCTAGAATACCAAGGGGGAGATAATACAGCCAGATTCTGGGCTCCATACACCCAGTATATCAGTTTTGTCGACTTGATAGCACCAGCAATACCTATCAGACATGGGTCAGCTGGTTGTAATAAATAGCATACTGTGTTTGGAAAAGCACATTGTTATTATAGTACAGCTGATGTGTGCATTATTTACTAATCAGTGACTTCAGTTTTGACTTTTATCTGGAGCCTTGAGGGTCTTGCCTCTGGTAGAGTGCGTAGAAGTAAATCCAACTGTAAACACAGTTTAACTTGCGGCAATAGTGATTTCTTAAAAATGATGCAATAAACAGTTATCTTTTGCTTTGTTGGAAAGTCATATGCATCATTTGGCATTTTAGTTTATGAATATGGCAGAGTCCTCCAGTCTGTCTTGCCAGCTGTTGCTTACAGGTAGTTTAATCCCAAAGAATTAATGAAAGCTTTTGCTTACTCTACCCACTCTCTAATAAATTCATATCAAACATCTTTACAGTATTAGAGAAGGAGATTGGAATGGAAAAAATGAGAGTAATCCTGAACACATAGTGACTAACATGTTTTTAAAAACAGTTTAATATGGCACTTCATAGGAAATCAGACCTCCGAAAGAATAATTGACTGCATCAAAGAAAATCTGTCATTGAACCATATTTAATGGTCACTCAAAAGCCCAAAGTTCCTTTAAAGAAATAAAGATAACTATTAATCTAATTACAAGAATGAACATATATTGAATTGCAAAGATGCAATAGGGTATTGTGTCAGAGATTCATGGGCACATTGTGTTTGAAAAGGGAAAGATAATGAAAAATTTTTTGTAGGTCAAATCCCATTACAATAAATTCCATTGCTGTAGACAATGTTTATCTAGAAAAGAAGCGCACAGTGAAATATTCATCTCTGTAGATGACACCAACTGTAGTGAAATGTCAAAGTGATGAGAATTAACTGCAACACGATCCCTTCAAATTCTGTGAATGGGCAAAATGAGTGAGCTTCAGTGTGTGCAGATTCAGGGTAATGTATTGGGGGCATGCCAACCTGAACTAGGATGTAAGGCATTGCTTCTTGTCTTTAGAAAATGACATTGTGTCTGTAGTTAAGAACAATTTTGACTCCTATGTTATTTTTAGATCACTGGCTATTTAGTTTTGACTTTTTTTTTGGTGGGAGTGGGCTAGGGTTTTGAGTGTCTTGGTTTTGGTATGATAGACATATATGATTTCTAAGGAAACCTAGTGATAAACATCTTCAATCATTTCCTCCACAAAAAAACCAATTTTAGAGTTCCATGATAGTATGGAAATGATTCTGCCTTCTTGAAGAATATGCCAGCAAGGAAAAGGCTCAGGCAGTAAAGTCTTTAAGCATGGCCACAGAAATGGACTATATCTTCTTTTTGAGAACCAGCCTTGCTAAGTACAAAGGGGTGCATCACTTGGCTCCTTGGTATGAAATTCTTTGGTCGTGGTAATCCATGAAGAGAAAATGCAAAATGATGCCCAGTTATGTATGGCCTAGTTTCTTTTTCTGTTGAGATGAGGGCAGTGAATATTTTTTAAAAAGACACGGTTTTTAGCTGTGTGTGTGTGTATATATATATATATATATATATATATATATATATATACACACACATATTATGTCAGTATATGTCCAATGACAAATGAGTAGACACACTACTGAAGGAGCTGAATACTGTTGATCTTGATATGCCCTCAAAAAAGTGCAACCATAAGATGGACAATATCTAAGATCCTAGTAAGGAAAAACTTAACTTTCAGCAGCTCATGCTGCTGCTTCATCTGTCTCAGGACCCAGTATTACCATGAGCAAATATGAGTGGGATGCTGGAGCAATTGGGACCAAACTGGGCCATGAGAATTAGAACCATGACCAAGATTGACCAGCATCAACTGAGGTATGGCAGCTACTATGACTTCTATTTGCCTGTATGGAGCTAAGGGAAATACTGCATTCTCTGTTTTCCCATTAATACATGAGAACAGACAAAAAAAGAAAAAAAAGTAATGGATATCACCTTGTAGGTGATAGGTTTCCCTTTTACAAAACCATCGTATGCCTACGCTGGAAATATAGTAGTTTTGGTCCCTGTGCACTGTGTAACAACAATTAATAATGATCAAGAGAGATCACTTAAAATGATTGAGAAGACTGATGGAGTTCCACATGAAATCATATTTTTAAAAATCTAGGCTCTTCAGTATGAAAAAATAAGGCCTCAAAGAAATATACAAAATCAAGAAATATATGATGGAGGTGAAAATCTTTTAACAATATCCCAGGATAGTAGACTAAAGGGTGACCACCTATTCAAAGAAATAGTGTTAAGACTAAGAAAATACAGTGGGTAAGATTCAATGGTATTTGTAAACTTTAGAGGTTCTGAAAAATAAAGATAGAAATAAATCTAAGAAAGATTTAGATCTTTCATAAATACAAAAATCCATTTTGCATTATTAAGGGAAGTTTAATGATATATGTGGTCAATTTTTCTAACATTTTGAGATTAACGTTATTGAGGATGACTAACCTGTCCTTTGGTATTCTTGTAGGAATTAAAAAAAAATCTATTAAGCACCTACTGGTGCCAGGCATTATATTGTACTAAGCACCTTAAAGCACATAGGACAGAAGACTGGGCTATGACTTTCTTTAGGTTCTGAGAAAGAACTCATTAATGTGAAAGTATGTCTAATTGCCCAGCTAATATTATTGACCTGTTATTTCACTGATACAAGGAGCTCTCAATTAAGAAATTTCCTCTACTAATGCAGATTTGCACCTATTCTACATTGTTAATATTGGAAATTGCCTAAGGCATTGAAAAATTAAGTGACTTTCCTAGGGTCCTCTATGTAGACAGTAAATGCCAGAGACAGGACTTGAAACTAGATATGCCTGCCTTCCATGTCTGTTCTCAGGTCAGTTTACCACAGAGTTTTTCACTAAAGGAGGATTGGAGACCATTTCCAACTGCTTCATTTTATAGTTATGGAAACTGAAGCTCAGAGTCAAGTGTCATGTCCAAGATCACACAGAAAACTAGAGGCCAGCTGGGGATTAGAATGCATATCTACTTGAATTCTTAGTTTACTGTTTTTTCCTTTTTTTTCCATTTATTTATTTATTTTAGTTTTCAACATTCATTCCCACAAGATCGTAAGTTACACATTTTTCTCCCCATCTTTCCTCTACTCCCTCCCCCCCAATCCCCTTTAGTGTATTGGTCTTTTCAGTATTGGCAGCTAGGAGGTGTGGTGGATAGAGTGCTGAGCCTGAGTTAAGAAGAGTCATCTTTCTGATTTCAAATCTGGCCTCAGACACTTATTAGCTGTGTCAGCCTGGGCAAGTCACTTGAACCTGTTTCCCTCAGTTTCCTCACCTGTAGAATGAGTTGGAGAACGAAATGGCAAACCATTCCAGCGTCTTTGCCATGAAAACTCAAATGGGGACGTGAAAAGTCAGACATGACTGAAAAGCATCTGGACGCTTTTCAGTGTGCCTTTTAAGTCTCATTACAACGAATTCATAGTTGTAAATTCTAAACTCCTCCCACTAGTACTTGTTTGTATATGGAACACTGACTATCCTGGCTGTTACTGCCTGTCGTCCAGGTATGTTAAATTTTATTCTTCTTCCAGGGTCCTGTGGCACCCTTAAGGGAGATTGGGGAGGGAGAATCTAGGTTCTTTGCAAATGGCTCCAGCCCCCATGGATGTTGTTCACACAAGTGTAAGAGGTATCCCTTACAACCGAGTTCCATTAAGCCAGTAACAGTCAAATTAGCTTTTACTAAAGGTCTTTTTTTTCTCCTGTGCTATTACACTCAGTTTTGCTGGGAAAGTTATTATTGGTTATAAGTTAATATCCTCTGCCTTATGGAATATCGTTTTCCAAGTTCACTATACCTTTGTGGTGGCAGCTATTAAATCACGTGTGATTCTTACTGATTCCTCAGTGCTTGAATGTTTTCTTTCTGGTTGCTTGCTGTATTTTTTCTTTGACCCAGGAGCTGCGATAAATTAATAAACGTTCACCCCGACGTGTAGAGCTTAATCCCGCCCAAGGCAGCTAGGTAGCCCGGCGAATAGATTATCTGGTCTGGAATCAGGAAGATCTGAGTTCAAATCTGATTTTAGACATTTACTAGTTGCATAATCTTGGGCAAGTCACATGATCTCTGTTTGCCTTAGTTCCCTTAACTACAAAATAAAGATAATAATAGCGCCTACCTTCCAGGGTTGTCGTGAGCAACAAATGAAGTATCTCGTTTGTGTATAGATACTACGCACTAAGCACTACTATGTACCTGTCACATAGTAGGTGCCAAATAAATGGTAGCTGTCACTACTACTACTACTTCTTGTTATTATCGCACTGTACCCCCTTAGTTGCTGAGGAGGGGACAGGGATTAGGATTGCAATTTAGCTCAATTCCTGTATAGAATAGTTATAGTTCCAAGTCCAACACCCTTCTCAATATTGAGTCCCAGGCCCCCTTGCTTCTGTGGGCTTCTCTGCTAGGTTGACCAGCTATACCATCCTTCCTAGAATCCTAGGACTTGCTGGTCGGGCAGAGATTTCCCAGCACCTGGAACCGAGACTGACAAATGAAATAGAGGCAGCTAGGTGGTACAGTGAATAGAGCACCAGTCCTGGAGTCAGGAGGACCTGAGTTCAAATTTGACCCCAGACACTTAACATTCACTAGCCATGTGACCTTGGGCAAGTCACTTAACCCCAATTGCCTTGCCTTCCCCCCTCCAAAAAGCAAAAGAGAAAAACAAACCAAAAACAACTCAAACAAACACAAGAACCCAAACAAACAAAAGACAAAAACAAACCAAAAACAAACCATAAACAACTAATATAAATAGTCCCATTTCTCACAATTAAAGTAAGAAAAAGGGCAAACAAGGGAGGAAGTTCTTCCCCACTTGACTGTTACATTCATGGCCTGCATACTGTGGGTGAACTGTGATCTTCATTCTCTGGGTAAAGCAAGAAAGAGGGTAAGTCAGAAAAGGCAGCAGAAAGAGAATGAAGATCTGTCTTCTCAGTTTTATAGAGATGAACTGTTCCTATTATATAGCCAATTGAAAGAGGCTACATCCACCATGTGGTAGGGGATGTAAGGATTCTCCACTTTAGGTAATCTAGACATGCTCAGGTATGCTAACCCTTTGGGCTGCCACCATTTTAGGTGATCTGGGAATGCTCCAGGGGTAAGCCCTGTTGCATAAAATATTTTATTTTATTTTGAAATCATGCAAATCACATTTCCATATTAACCATATTGCAAAGAAAGTGAGAAAAATAAAGGGAGATAATTATATTTCAATTTGCATTTAGAAATCATCAGTTCTCTCTAGAGATGGATAGTATTTCTCATTGGTCTTTTTGAATTGTTTTGAATCATTGTACTGATCAGAGTAGTCAAGTCTTTCATCTGATCATCATGCTGCTGCTGTGCAAAATGATTTCCTGGCTCTTCTCACTTCACTTTGTATCAGTTCATATTGGTCTTGCTATGTTTTTTCCCCTGGAAACCACTGGTCTTGTCATTTCTTATAGTATAATAATACTCCATCATAATCATATACCACAGCTTGTTCATTTATTCCCCAATAGATGAGCATCCCCTCAGATATAAATATTTTTATATGTATAGGTCACTTTCCTTTTCCTTTTGTCTCTTTGGGATACAGACATAGTAGTGGCATGGATGGGTCAAAGGGTATGCACAATTTCATAGCTTTTTGGGAATAGTTCCAAATTGTTCTCCAGAATGGTTGGACTAGTTCACTACTGCACCAAGAGTTGATTGGTGGATCTATTTTCCCTCATCCACTCTAACATTTATGATTTCTAATAGGTGTGAGGTGGTACTTTAGGGTTTTTAGATGTGCATTTCCTTAATTAATAGTGATTTGAGCATTTTTATATAATTATAGGTAACTTTGATTTCTTTTGAGAACTGCCTGTTCATATCCTTTGACCATTTATCAATTGGGAAATAGCTCTTATTTTCATAAACTTGAATCAGTTCTATATTCAATACATACTTGAGAGATGAGCCCTTTACCAGAGAAACTTGTTATAGAAAAATTTTGATATTACTTCATTGTCTATGGTACCTTTTAGGAAAATGTAGTTTCCCGATTATCTTCTTTAATTAGGTGTATTTTTATTTTTGCTTTGTCTGAGGTTGTGATTGCTGCCCCTGTCTTTTTCGACTTCAGCTGAAACATATTGGATTCTGTTCCAGCCCTTTATTTTAATTCTGAGAGTCTCTGTTTCAAGTGTGTTTCTTATAAACAACATATTATTGAATTCTGGTTTCTAATTCACTATGCTGTCTGCTTCTATTTTATTGGTGAGCTCATTCCATTCATGTTCACAGTCCTGATCACTATGTATTTCCTTCCATCTCACTTTCCTCTGTTTCCTCTTCTCTTTCTTTTTATCCTGATAATTATGTTGAAATCATTACCATTTTGCTTATAAACACTGTCACCCTTAATGTACCCTCCCTTTTATCATCCCCCTCTTTTCTCTCATCCTCTTCTCCCCTATTTTCCTATTGGGTAAGATATATTTGTATGTGCGTGTGTGCACACACTTCCCTCTTTGATTCAATCCTAATACAAGTGAGGTTCAAGCATTGCCTGCCACTCCAATTTTCTCCCCATTGTAAAAATTTTACCTTGTGTGCCTCTTTTATGTGAAAAAAATTCCCCATTCTACTTCTCTCTTCCTTCTTCTTCTAGTGCATCCCTCTTTTTTCACCTTGATTGTTTTGGCAATCATTTCAACATAATCAACTTCCACACATGTCCTCTGTCTATGTAAACTCCTTTTTACTTCCCCCATAATGACAAAGTTCTTAGGAGTTATACATATCTTCTTCCCATATAGGAATGTAAGCAGTTTAATCTTATTCAGACCCATCTGATTATATTTTCATGTTTACCTTTTTAGACCTTTCTTGAGCCTTGTGTTTGAATCTTATATTTTCTATTCAGTTCGAGTCTTTTTACAAGTAATTCTTAAAAATTTGATATTTCTTTAAATATCCATTCTTTCCCCTGAAGGATTACATTTAATTTTGCTGAGTAGGTTTTTCTTTTTTGTAATCCAAGCCCCATTGCCTTTCAGAATATTATGTTCCATGCCCTGTGCCCCTTTAGTGTAGAAGCTTTTAAATCTTGTGTGATCCTGACTGTGGCTCCATAACATTTGAATTGTTTCTTTCTGGTTGCTTGAAGTATTTTTCTCTTTGACCTACAAGCTCTGAAATTTGGCTATAATATTCCTGAGAGTTTTCATTTTGGGATCTCTTTCAAGAAATGATGAGTGGATTTTTTTTCAGTTTTTATTTTATTCTCTCTGGATCTAAGGTATCAGGGCAGTATTTCTTGATACTTTCTTGAAGCATGACATTGAGGCTCTTTTTTTTATCATGGCTTTCAGCTAGTCTAATAATTCTTAAGTTACTTTCCTCAATATATTTTCCAGGTCAGTTTTTTCAAATGATATATTTCACATTTTCTTTTTAAAATACTTCTTTTGGCCTTTTTTAAGTGTTTCTGGGTATCTCATGTAGTCTTTAGCTTCTTGCTGCCCTATTCTAATTTTTAAGGAATTATTTTCTTCAGTGAACTTTTGTACCTCTTTTCCCATATGTCTAATTCTGCTTTTAAAGGAGTTTCTTTTTTTCAGTGGTTTTTTTTAATGCATTTTAAACCATTAGACTTATTTTCTTAAGAGGTATTATTTTTTTCTATCTTTTTTCCTTCTTTTGTCAAACAATTCTCTTTTCAAAATTTTCTTGTATCACTCTTATCTCTTATCCCAGTTTTCCCCTAACAACCCATCTTTTTTTCCTAACTCTTTCAGAAATTCTTGTTGAGTTTGTGTCCAATGAGCATCTTTGTTTGAAGCTTTGTTTCTAGCTGTTTTAAAATTATTTATCTTTTTCTGAGTTTGTGTCTTGATCTTCCCTGCTACCATAGTATCTTTTTATGGTTAAGTACTTTTTTGTTCTTATTTGCTCACTTTTCAAGCCAATTTTTTTTCACTTTAAAACTCATGGTAAGATTGGACTTTGCTCACCCAAGGATAGGGACACACTTCTCCAACTTCAGGCTTTTTCATAACTATTTCTGGAGTTCTACAAGTTTTTAATGTTTCTGGGGAAGTATGATTTGGGAGAGGTGTGTCTCTGCTCTCTTAGTCTGTTCTCTGGTCTTTACCCATGAAGGACCCTGCTACTGGTAGTGCCAGCATGCCTTTTGATGCTGGAATTGTGACCATGACCCTTGCAACTGACTACAAATAATTGTCTCCACCCCACAACTATGACCTAGAATTACATATAGACAATCGGGGCCAAATGTGCCTAGTGCTAGGAAAAATCCCCTATAATCTATTTTTTTTATTTATTATCCTATCCTCTTAACATACTTGGGCTGAAAGCTTCTAAAGCTACTGTTGTTCCTGCCACTGTTGCTGCTGCCACATGTGGACACTCTGGATAGACCTACAGCCTGGTATCACAGACCTCTTCTGCTTACCTAATAAATTTTCTTAGGCTGTAATAATGTTTCGGGTTTTTTTGTTTTTTTGTTTTGCTTTTGGAGGGCAATTGGTGTTAAGTGACTTGCCCAAAGTCACATGGATAGTTTTTTGTGTGTAATAATGTTTCATCCTGATCTTTTGTTGGCTCTGGCACTCTGAAATTTTATTTGAAATGTTATTTTAAAGTTGTTTGGAGAGGAATGTTGAGAGAGTTCTGTTGGGATAGCTATCTCTAAGCTAGCACCTTTGGTCTACCCTTTCACAGGCTTATTTTCCATGATTCATGAAATATTTTGAAGGAAAAAAGTATCTAAAATAATAATGGATGAAATAAGAGTTTGCCCAAGGAAAAATAAAACAACATAGGTAACATAACACGTTCATCTTTAAGATACTCAAGAACCATTTTTCATACTTCTTCCCTTCCTATTTCACTGATATACTATGCGTCTGTTTTTCTTCTATAGAGTTTTTAAAGTCATTCTCTAACAAGGCAGGGTTTATCCTAAAGTCTCTGGTATTTCACCCATTAGGAGTGACAGTCCAAGGTATATTGGGAAATATGATTCCCAACAAAAATCATTTCAGTTAAATGTCTGTGTCATGAGAGCATGTTGACATTCCCAGCAGAATTTGTTGAAATGGGGTCTACATAGTGAAGGCTTAACTCTATTTGCTGTTACTTAGAGGTGCGGTTATGAACACCCTTTCTATTTCCAGGACATGCCTGAATGTTGGCAGTCACTCTAACTGCTAGACATTCAGAAACTCCCAAGTATCCAAAATTTATCTCAATGTCATTGGCTTGGAAATTGTACAAGTCCATCATTGCTTCCATAATTTGTAGTGCTTCTTAGACTGGGCAGACTATAAAAGATCCTTTTGATTTTGCCAAATTTGGTTAATGGCAGGAAATAATAAATATAGTTCATGTTTATAAATCTTTATAAAGTTTACAAAAAGCTTTCCGTATATTATATGATTTAAGTCTTACAGTGAGGCTGACACATATCATTTGAGTGAAGAAACTGAGGGTGAGCTTCCTAAGTTCACATGGCTTGTAAATGGCAGAGCCATGACTTCTGAATTCAAATCTAGTGCTATTTTGATTACATAGACTCACTGGGTTACAGATCTTTAATTACAGGATCACACATTTAGAGCTAGAATGGATCTCAGAGGCCATTTAATTCAACTCTTTCTTTTTTATAAATGAGGAAATTGAGACTCTGGAAGGTTGAACATTGTTCAGTGTTTCTCTGTATTTTACTGTCCAGAAAAAAAAATGGTTGTGTAAATTAATTAAAAACTACTTGAACTTACCAAGGGAGATTTAAATTTATAATTAATATCAAATTATAAAATTAATTTTGAAACAGTTGTACTGTCAGCACATATTCTCTGTATGAGTTAATAGCTTTTTAAAAATGTTTTCTTTCATTGTAGTTATAGAAGGATGATGACAAATCAAGAATTGGATGATTACACCTAGTGTAAAAAGTTCCAAAACCCTATTTCTTATGACCAGATACTGTGGCATATTTCATTAGAAAGAGAACTGTACTTGAATCCTGTTTCTATGGAGCCTCAGTTTCTTCATCTGTAAAATAAAAAAAACTGGACTAGATAACCTTTGAAATCCCTTTGAGCTTTAGACCTACAATCTGTGTTTTATGAGTTGTCAAAAGTGAACAGTCTATGTTAAATGAATCTGTGTACTAAACATTAGTGTTAGGGACAGATTTGAACTTTTGTTTGAGCTGTTAGTGTAGAGTGGTTTCCAAGAGATGTTTTGGGAAACTTTATTTTTTTCTTTTAAGGGGAGTAAAAATATGAGAATAGATTGTGTCTTGTGGATACTCATCCTTCTGTATCACAGAAATTAGTAAAACCATTAATGGGTTTCTGGCTAGATTTTCAACAGAAATTGGAGGAGTTTAGTACCTCAAGTTCCTTCCTGAGAGAAGGGGTGGAGGGAATTCACTACTTTGTACATATTGAGAACATGGGCTCTCATAAATTTATAACCTTTCATACTACAACCTGGAATATGACTACTGAAGTGATTGATTGAATAAGTCATCAGAAAATCAAACTATGATGTTTCCCTAACTGGTGAAATAAATGTTTTTATACTTACCTTATCAGAGAGTTGGAGGAACCTGACATAATGACTGATGCCATTCTTGGCAGTGCCAATTTGACAATAGATGATTTGATGAGAAAATGACCATTAGGACTAGGCATAATTCCAGGTAAACTGGGTGTCGAGAGAGAACCCACAGATAGATATTTGAATCCTAGCCCATTTCTGGTAGTGACTTGAGCCCTACAGCCAAGTGCCATAGAATTCTGTGCCAAATAGGACCTTCAGACATGTACAGCTCCTTTCAGGACCTATGTGTGAGCTGTGGAGGGCAAACTTTGGCCCATAGTCCAGCTGCATTTGGCTACAGGGCTCATGTTACTACTAGTAATGGGCTTATATTCAAATATCTGTCTGGGTACTTGAAGTCAATGGAAATGGTCTGTGAGTAACAGAGAACAGCGCTTGGCATTGCGTAGCTAAGAGAGGAGCAAATGCTTAAATACTTGTTCTGCTTATGAATCTGTAGTTCAAATGTTTGTTAGTCATCCAGCTGCATCCTGGAGTCTGGCAAATATCATTCCAGAGGCCCTTTTGTATCTGTATTTTTTTTTTTTTAGTTTTCTTGGCCTTTCTTTATTCAGGTATGCATTTGACACTTTTAGGGTTTGCATTCCCCTCTTCCCCTCATGCTTATCTGAGTGAAATTTTTTCATTTCTTCTTTAACCATATCACTGCTTG
The DNA here is from genome assembly GCA_028646575.1 of Pseudocheirus occidentalis. Lineage (NCBI taxonomy): Eukaryota > Metazoa > Chordata > Mammalia > Diprotodontia > Pseudocheiridae > Pseudocheirus > Pseudocheirus occidentalis. The sequence continues at coordinate 298,575,921 of CM053593.1, forward strand.
ATTTTTTAAACAGGTGACCTTGATGGGTCCAGTACAAAATAAGAAGGGTAACTCTATTGCTTTAATGGCCTGAAAAATATTAAAAGTTTTAAACTTAAGGAGAAACAGGCACACAGCAAAACAATCTATACTTTTTGATCTTGTAAGTACGTTACAATAAAGTTCATGATTAAGAGAGAATTTTCACATTTAAAAACTTTCAAAATATCAGATTTATTTTTTTAATGGAGAAATATCCAGATTTTATAAAAGATTTAAAATCACCTAGACAGAACAGATAATGAGACTTGTACCTCACATTATACCCACCTTAGTCATGACTTGCAGACACAAATATCTATGGAGAAAAGTTAGCCTTTATTTACTTTTTCATAATTTTTCTATCTATTTTTAGATGAACAGGGCCACGTTCCAGCTAGTCCATTTTGTTTTGTAAGGTGGCCTCATCTTTGTTACAAACTCCAGTGTGTTCCCAACCTCATCTCCACTCCACCTGTTCATTTGACATTGTTGACCAAGTAGTAGTGACTTTGGGTGACTGGGCTTGGCTGACTTGGATCTGGCAGCTGGTAAGGGGTTTTATTACTTGTTCTCTGAGTCATTCCTTCCCTCACTTCTTTTTTTAAATTTTTGCCAAGACATTGCATAAACAAGACATCCATTGCTTTATATGTCAGTGGTCATAGAATTATAAGCCTTTTACGTGACTCAGTTACCGTTATGTGGTTTTATTTTATTATTTTCCTTTTGGGGTGTGTATGAGGGAAGATTTAGCGTGAGAAATAAATGTGTGTACTCTGGGTACAACATCCCTCTGCCAGGCACCATGACAGTGAATAAGAAACAATTAAAGGTGATATCATTTTCCCATCCTGGAGATTTTTAAGCCGAGACTGTATAGTCATTGCTCCATGATATTGCAGAGGAGATTATACAGGAGGTTAGAGTGAGACTAGTTGACCTCTAAAGTCCCAGAACAACTGTGAAGAGGTTATGATGGTTGGAAGACATTTCTATCAGGAACTCTGCTGAAGAAAAAATCTCTTGCACTGGATTATTCGCTTCAAACAATTTTAAAAACTCAACTACTTTCTGATAGATTTGTTCCTTCATTCATTCAACATTCAACAAATATACACTGGAATTCTGGCTTTTACCAAAGGGGGAAAACAAAGAAAGAAACAAAAATCTTTTGTGACTTTGCCTAACTACATACAGAAAGACTCAATCTATTATTTGGGGTGGGACAGGTACTTAAAAAATGAAGGTCTGAGAAGCAGATGTATGGAACTTGTTTTCAGTTTTCTATATCTTCTGAAAAAGTGGTACTAAGCATATTTGTCATGAGTTTGTTTTTCTTGCCTTTTCAATGGGAAAGAGAGGTAGAGAATTTAAAATTGAAAATAAAATAAAATTGAATTAAAAATAAAATTTGAAAAGGAAATAGAATTTTAAAAAGTGGTATTAATAGCCTGAGTTGAAGAACTAGTTCCTAGGACATCCTTAATCTGTGAGCATTTATTTTAAAATGAATTTTCTGTGGCCAGTTTAAAAGGGAGCCACACAGTTGGCTCCTTGACTTACTATATGGATGTGTCTGTGTATAGATGCACACACATATGTATATTCAGTACAACTGAACCATATTATGATGTAGCTCATTATTATAAGGATTTAGATATACAAGATAAAATCATGTCTGATCTGGGAGACATGAAACCGGTCTGGCAGATAGTTGCACTATCTTGAGTATTTCCAGACCTGCCTTAAAGATATGCCATATGAGAGCTTCATCTTTTTGAGTCCCACTGTCTTCTGGTTAACTGGGGGAGGGCAGTAGGACTAGATTATCCCTAGAGTTTTATCTAGATCTAAAACCTTAATGTTCTACAAGAGAACTACATATAAAAAAATCTGCCAAAACAATGTGTCTTATCCCTTATTACCAGACTTACCAGTTAATGTAATTCAGAGGGTATTTAGAATTTTTTTCAGTGAACTGTGACAGTACCTTATGCTATTTTTTTGGCATAAAATGTTGCAGTAATTTAGTATAAAGTAAACCTGAAGCACTGAATGAACAGGATAGACTCAATCAAGTTAGGATAAAATATGGACAGAAGTGATCTGTTTATTAAAGAAAGATTTGGGGCACTTTTGGACATTGAGTTAAATTCCTCCATATGGGTAGTATATTTTTCAAGTCTCTGGAATACAAATCATGACAGTTTGATTTTAACTAAGATGTATCATAATTGGTTGAGACCCAGGAAGTGAGATTATTTTCTATTCATAGCATAAACTACCTCAAAGTAATTTCTCTTTCTTCAGATCACTTGCTAATTGACATGTTTCCTGAGTGGCACTGTGATGATTACTCCATGCTTCATCATTAGGAAGTTGAAGTTAAAATTACAGATAGTCAGGTTCTCCCAGTGTCAGCACAGTTACCAGGAAGCAAGGGGGTGTCCTGAGAAGCGACAGCTGTGTGCTTTTAGCTGTTGGAAATCTCTATAGAAATTTTGATAGCAGACCCAATCCTACAATTTGGAGCTGATGAAATGTAGAAAAAGATGGGATGCAGAAAGGATTTTGTTTTATCATTCAAGAAGAATCATTGAATTAAATTAAATAGAACATAGAGGTAGAGACCAACATCCCCCTGCCCCTCAATTTGTAGGCTGAGTGCTACTCTTATCTGCCCTAGAAATCCTCTGGGGATTTTCTCCTTCACTTTGTTCCCTTTTGCCCTCCTCCATCTTTCCCTCAATATACTGCTCTCTTAGATGTTGGGTCCTTTTATCCCAGCCCTACTATTCAGAGAAGTTAGGAAGTACTGACTCCTAGGTTATCATTGACCAACATACCTACCAGACATGGTAGATGTCGTATTAGATGAGCTTATAGGAAAGGAAAGACAGGGACTGGTACTACAAAAAGCGGAAGAATGGAAACATGTATGGAAATAAGGGACCCTGGATCTCTCACACAATCCTTACATTTACCCTGTAGTTTGAACCTCAGTGTGGTTTCCCCACTGTGGCTCGTTTCCCCAATCCCGTCCCTGCTGCGGGCTAGACAATAAGCAACAAAATTCTCTCTGGTTTCTTATACAGTTCAGCCAGATCAATCCAATTCAATCTAACAAGTATTTATTAAGTTTCTACTGTGTGCTTGCTACTGAGAATGCCAAGTCAAAATTTCCTTTAAGACTTTACATGATATTTGGGAAAGGTATTTTAGACATATATACATAACAAATTAAGTATAACCTGAGCCCAGGCTGCCCCCCACCCCCCACCTATTTTATTTTGTGCTTCTAAGGACTAGGTCTGATTCTGGAGTTTGACCCCCCTCCCCCCCCCAGAGGGTTATTAGACATCTCTCTTTGATTTGATTCTCTGCCTGGAGTAACTCCAGAAAAAATCTATTATTTTTATGGTATAGGTTGGATTTATGTTTTCCCAAATGTAAGTACACTTATACAAACACTCGAGATATCAATATGGGCTCTGGGCACAGGACAACCTTTATTTCATCCACAGAAAATAGAAAAGGGATAAAGTAATTATAGGAGCATGTAAAAAATACCAAACTACACCAAAAATGAGCAGTTGTGCTCCCTTCTAGCTCACAGAAAGAGTTAAACTTGAGGTTTGAATCGGGGTAACAACTTGACATTCAGGAGAGTCGTTCTTTCTCATATTTCTGCACAACCTACTCAGTGCTTCTAGAACCATCTTGCATGGGTGGTTCAGTAGTAGAATTCTCACCTCACATGGGGAGAAATAGGCCCAAGTACATACCTCCCCCCTTTTTTTTCTTTTTGGAGGGGGAAAAGAAAGGCAATCGGGCTGGGTTTTGTGTTGTGTCTGAGGCCGGATTTGAACTCAGGTCCTCCTGACTCCAGGGTCAGTGCTCTATTCACTGCTCCACCTAGCCAACCCAAGCCCTCCATCCCCTTCTTTGAGGCAGTATGGTAAGGTGGAAAGTGCAGGGGTTTAGACTCAGAAGGCATGGGTTTAAATACTGCTTAAACTACTTAATGTCTTTGTTTTCTCATCTGCAAATGAGAAGATTGGACTTAATGACTTCTAAACAGTGGCTCTCAACCTTCCTAATGTGAGACCCTTTAATACTTGTATGTGGGCATATCTGTGTGTGGGCGGACCTGCCTGGGGACCGCTAGAGAAGTGGTGTGTCGATTCCTAAGACCATCGGGAATATGTGTTTTCCAATGGTCTTAGATGACTCCCAAGTTGAGAACTGCTGCTTCTAAGTTCTCTTCCATCAGTAGATCTATTAGGTTGCGAGCTTATGGCTTAGACTTTAAACATGATTTAGGGGTTGCTGAGCATTCCATTCCCTTCCAATCAAACCTGCCTTGTCAATGTAACTTATCTGTTTTGCTTTCTAAGTAGAATGCTGCCTAGGAACTAGGTAGATGATTTGCTTTTTCTAAGAATATCATGGTGTCAGGACATCTAGTTTTCTCTCTAGAATAATTTTTCTTGAGTTTTTTTGTTTTGTTTTGTTTTGTTTTCATGCTGTAGTATCATTTCTTATGAGGAATCATGGCACACTACAGGAGAGGTAGGAGATTCATGCATTCACATGAGATGGAAAATACAAATTCCTAACAATTAATGTCACGCTAAGTCAAAAACGTTCTATGATATAACCTTTGAGAATAACTGATGTAGAAGATTAAATTAAACCTGGGAACTCTTCAGGTTGAGATTATGCCATAAAGCAACCTCTAAGGATAGAAACTACTTTTGGGCTGATGTCAGGAGGTACATAGATGTTTCTATTATATGCTATATTTTTAATTTCTTTTATTTTTTGCTTTTTGGAGGGGGGAAAGCAGGGCAATTGGGGTTAAGTGACTTGCCCAAGGCCACATGGCTAGTAAGTGCTAAGTGTCTGAGGCTGCATTTGAACTCAAGTCCTCCTTACTCCAGGACTTGTGCTCTATTCACTGTACCACCTTGTCACCCCTATTATAATCTTCCTTTCTTTAAAATGATCTGATTTTCCTTGATGTTATCATCTCTTTGGTTCCAAAAGTCTACTCTCAGGATTACTTGTCTAAGGCCACTTGTAATTCCTAAGTATATTTGCCCCAAGGCAGCTATTTCAGTATCTTGTGATAGGAGATGAACTTCTTATTCTCTAAGACCTACTCTGACACATACTGGTCTGTCTTTTTAAGATTAAAAAGGAAGTCAAAGAGAATGAACAGATCTATTATCTTGCTTTATTAGACTTAGAGAAGGGAAATTCAAGTACTCAAGAGTACTCCTAAGATCTAGTCGGACCAGTTATCAAGATGCCAGTGTCATGCTCACAGTCCATAGGAAAGTACCTTTCTGATGTCTCCAAAGGCCTTTACCCAATAATATCATTAATTTTCAGGGAAAGTTGTTAAATTGATCACAAACCCTCAAATCAGTTCTCCTTACTTAAAAAATTGACATTCTCTCAAAAGTAATGTGAGATGTACGAATTTAGAGAATGCATGCCAAATGTTCACGTGGATTATTTGTGTCCAACCTCTGGTAGAACATTCTGAGCTTGTATTGGTCAGTCATAGACAAGACATGTTCTAACTTGATTCTATCATAGTGATGTCATTTTGATCCTCTTTGAGAATGAAGAACAGTTATATACATATTTAAAATTATACTACCTCCATTAATTTACATACTTCAATGCCGTATCCATCTAATGCTGAGAGAGAACTTTATACATTTTACTTTATGATATATACATATATATGATAAATAAAAAGCAACTAGGATTGAGGAGAACATCTTTTCCAACTTTGAAAGCTTTTTCTTTGTTAACAATGTTCAAACAAAAATGGTCTTTATCGCTTAAGGAACGTAATATAAAACTATTAAAAAAAACATTGCTGCCACTTCCTAATGCTCCTCCCTACTCACAAATAAGTACAGTTAAGAAAAGCAAAGAAATATGTATTCTCTGTATGAAAATATATTCCTTATTCTCAGCCTTCTCTTTACTGATAGATAGGAAACATACTTCATCAAATTCTATAAAGCCTTTATTGGTCAGTGCATTAGTCAGAACTCTGAGGTCTTTTCAGTATTTTTTCTTTTATACTAGTGTGGTTATCTTGGAAATTTCCCCTTGGTTCTTCTTACTTTACCCTATATCAGTTTACGTTTTGCCAATTTTTACTGAATTCTTCATTTTTATTATAGTGGTCTAATAACCTTTTCATATTTAGAACATATATCCATTTGGCATTCATTGTAGTACATCATATAAGATAATGACCTAAAACTAATTTTTATCAAGATTCTTTCTTATTTTCCTGCCATTTTTTTGTTGAATAGGGAGCCCTTACTCCAGTAGTTCATGGCCTTGCTTTTATTGAATACCAGGTTCACTCTGTTCAATTGCTATTGAGACTTAGCTATTTTGTTCCATTGACCACTTTTTTCTCTTTTTAACCAGCGCCGTGTAGTTTTAATGAATGTTTCTTCATAGTATAGGTTGAGGCCTGGTAATGCTAAGCCCATTTCTTTCCTACTTATTTTTATATGTTATATTTTTGTATTTCCTACTTTATTTTTCTTGAGATTCTTGACCTTCTTTTCCTCTGGTTGAATTTTCTCTAGTTCTATAAAGCTCTCCCTGGGCGTTCGATTGGTATGGCATCTAAATCTATAAATTGATTTAGGTAGTATCATTTTAAATATTGGTATAACTGTTATAATCTAGTACAGGAGAGAATGCATACACAAATAACTGAACCATAAATTAGAACATGGCAGGTACATAGTAACTACAAAATGCTATGGAAGAAGAGGGTACGATAGGCTATGTAGTCAATAAGGACATTATGGATGGATGACATTTGATCTAGTCCTTGAAAGACAAACAAAAAAATTCCAACAGACTTAGATAGTGGAAGTAGATGTGATTTTATTCAATTTCATTTCACATTTTATTTCAACTCAATAAATATGTATTGAATTTATGCTAAAACCATTTTAAATATTGCTGTACCCCCACCATGAATATCAATTATATCCTCAATTATTTGTCTTTATTTCTATAAATAATATTCTGTCATTGTATACATAAATGAATAGAAAACATTAACACAAGCACTAATCTTATACAGTGTTTGCTTATTAGTGCCCTCTTCAGATTGTGAGTTTTCAGGGCAAGAATTATCGCTTAGCACAGTGCCTGGCACAAAGGAAGTGCTTAATAAATTGACTGACTGGCTGAGTCCTAAGGGATACAAAAAACCAAGGTAGTAGCTGCTCTCAGAACTATCTTTCATTTATCTAAGTCCTGAGTTTGTCTTAGCAAGTTGATATCTTGATATTTTATTCAATGTTGAATGGAATTTCTTTTTCTATATCATCTGAAAGGATTTTGTTAATAATCTATACAAAGGAAGGATTTTATTATGGGTTCATTTTCTATTGATTTTTACTGGATTTACTAAATGATTCTGTTAATTATTTCATTAGATCTCTAGGATTTTCTACAGTATCCACAGGTAAAATTTTTTTCCTACTATTTACTTATATTCTCTTAGTTTTTTTCTTTGTAGACAATATATCAAATGCTACAGTAATAATGGTTATCTTTGCCTTACTCCTGATCTTATTGGAAAAACTTCTATTGTTTCTCTACTACACATAATGCTGACTTGTTTTTAGTTAGATTTTATTTATCATAATACTAACAGATTCTTTTTTCTTATGATTGTTGACTTGTTAACTTGAATGAGTATTAATTTTGTCAAGCTTTTTGTGTTTCAATTGAAAATAATTTATTAATGTTTTATTTATGTATAGTCTTCCCAATGATGAACCATCTCTACATTCTTACTGTGAATCCTAAATAATCAGTGAAAATATTTTGAATATATCACTATGGCTTCTTTGAAAATAAAGTATTTTTCTATCAATATTCATTAGTGATATTGGTCTTTAGTTCTGTCTCTCTAGGGCTCTTTCCACTGTACCATATTGTATCTATTTAAATACTTGGAAATTATGCTATTTTATGTGCATGTATTTAATTTTTTATTGTCTATTTATAGTATATTTAAGAATGAAGTAATTTCCTTGTTTATCTCTTTTATGTATTTATGTTCTTTTTTGATATCATGATTGCCACTTTTTAAAAATTCATCTAAAGCATAATGGATTTTACAACTTTTCTATTTAATTCGGTGGCTATGTTTTAGGTGTGCTTCCTGCAAATATTGTAGTATTTGATTTTGCCTCCAACTTCTATTTAATGGGTAAGTTGATCTCATTCATATGTAACATTCTAATGATTAGGTTTATTTCCATTCCATCAAACATTATTGACTTATTTCCTTTCTTTCCTTTCCCCCCCCCCCCAAAAAAAAGATAGAGAAGGTTGGAAAATAAAAGGAATGAAATCAACACTTGTAATCTATAACTGGAACTTTCTTATCCCTCCCATGCCCGTCTTTCTTTCTTTGCCTAAACTAGACATAGACCACTAGGTCTTGTCTTTGTTCTCTCTCTTTTTAATCCCTCCATTATCATCACCCATAACCAACTCTGCCTTCTCTCTTACCCCATCCCCTTTTCCTCTCTCTTTCTTCTTAGTTCCATGTTTGCTTTTGTATCCTCACTTGTCTGTGATGCTGTGTATGAGAATATGATATTTACAATGGAAAGACAATTTATAATAGAAGTTCAACAGAGATAGATTGAGAGATTCTGGAGTAAAATTTTGAATGGCAGACAGTAGATATCTCTGGGTGGATGCCAACCACCCCAAAGTGCTGTGATTCCCAGCCCTCCCTACCCTAGAGACTACTAAGACCAGACAACTCTCTGGTGCAATTATTCTCTCCTCCATTGAGCTTTATCTTACTTTCAGGTAGAAAAGCACATTAACTCTCATATATTCTATAGTATTCACTAATCTTTATAACTTCTTTAATTTTGTGTTTATTGCTTACTTTGGTAATGATATTTACTAGTTATTTGTAATTTACATCATTATCTCATTTTGTCCTCAGAACACTCCTCATTGGTAGATGCTCTCATAATCTCCACTTTACAGACAATAAAAGTGAGGCAGACTTGCCAAAGACTACCCAGCTGATAAGTTTCTGAGGTACTATTTGAACTCAGGTCCTACTCAATTCAAGTGCAGTGTTTTATCCACTATGCAAACTAGGTGCTTCTGTCTGTCTGCCTGCCTGCCTGCTTGTCTGCCTGTCTGCCTGTCTGCCTGTCTGTCTGTCTGCCTGCCTGTTTGTCTGCCTGTCTGCCTGTCTGCCTATCTGTCTGCCTATCTGTCTGTTTCTCTCTCTAGTATAACTAGTATTTGGTGGGAAGAAGCTAAACTGGCAAGAATAAATTATCTGTTACCCTTTTATTGAGAGTGATCTGGGAAAATGAAATTTATTTTGAACCCTTTATTGAACATCTAGTGTAGAGACCTGATGCATAGTAGATGGAATTCTACCTTTCTCAGAAATAGAAAAACAGAGAGATTCCCCAGACAGTGGTCCTGGATTCTATTTACCTACTTACTCTGGTGTTCTTGATACAAACCTTCTCCTATTTTCTTCATCTATATTACTTGTGGGGATTCACCTGGGATTCTTGTATTTCTATATTATGCCCTTCTCTTCCAACTTTCCCTTGAAGTTTATGAAATCACCTACTTTTCTTTACATCTCTATGTTTGTATAAAATTCTGTTCTGCCCAATTATGAGAATTAGTAAGTTCCTCCCTTCTTCTTTAGTATTTCCATTTTCTCTTACATTTTACTTTCTATCATAAGAAAGAAAGCCACACCTTCACTTAGGCCTGATTTAGAGTTTTTATTCCATCTTTGACACTTGAAGATGGTAGAATATTTAAGGGATAACAGTCTATTCTCCTAATTTTGAAATGTAAGACCTTCATTTAGCCTTTTTAAAATTGCTCAAATTTCTTTACTTTTCTACATCTCCTTCATGTTTTAAAGAGTCTATCAAGCTCTTCTTTTTTTCAATTGTAATGCTTGAAAGTCATTAATAGCATTACATTTCCTTTACTTTTCTTTGTAGATCTATGTTCAGCTTTTTAGGATAAATTATTCTTGGATATAGGTCTTTTTCTTTGCTTTTTACTATACTGTATAATAAATTTTCCTTTCCCTGTTCACATTTTTCCCCCACATAACCTTGTGTGATATTTACTGTTATTCCTCAGTCTTTTATTTCTTGGCTGCTTGTGATGATTTTTTCTTTGACCTTGAAACTATGGAATTTGGCACTTTTTTGGATGGGATTTCTTTTAGGTGATGATCTGTGGATTCTTTCTGTTTTTCACTTTGGTCTCTCGTTCCAATATTTCTGGAGAGCTTTCTTTTATAATTTCTTGATATATAATTTTCAGGTGTTCCTGAATTGCCATGGTTTGCTGAGCTTCTAAAAACTTTAATTTCTTCTCTTTATTAGGTTTTGTTGCAAAATTCTTTTATTTGACAGATTTGTTAAGAATGTAGTTGGTTAAACTGTTTGATGGCACCATTTGAAAGAAAGGAAACTAAGAGAAGAATATATGAAGCATAGGGAAGGATATTTGAGAAAAACCTCCAAGAATATTTTAGGGATGTAGAAGGAATGTCTCCACCTACCAATACTTGCTCACTATCACTTTCTCTTTCCTTCTCATGTAGGAATCCAAGAATAAGACCTGGAAGCCCATGAATTAATGGTGAAATGGTTTTAAAACATTTGCATGAAAAAAAACCCGACACCTGAGACACAGTTGGGATAGTGGATTGTGGGACCTTGCACTGATGGACCCAGATTGGATGTTGGTGTGATGATTGCTTTCCTTTATCCTCAAGGCTTTTATAGTGGGGCATAGGCAAGATTCAGTCGTACTCCCAAATAATTTAGTTTTACTTAGTTAAAGGTGTTTAAGAATTGGAGGGTTTAAGTGAACATTTCAATGGGTCCCCAGTTTCCAAGGGGTCTCCTTGGGCATGATGTTACCACTGGGAAAAACAAAGTTTCAGATTCAGCCCTTAATGACAAAAAGATTGATGCTGCTGCTGGAAGTGGATGTGGCTGGTCTATTTTCTGAGTGGCACATGGCTCCTCATAGATTTAATATTGTCTTTTAAATTCTTCTTATTGATGAAAATGTATTACAAAATATTTTTGTATTGTGTTTTTCCTTTGAGTTAAAGGAGGTGGAGAAGGGCATGAGAATCTTTTTTTCCCTGCTTTTTGGAGGGCAGTTCGGGTTAAGTGACTTGCCCATGGTCACACAGCTAATTTTTTGAGTGTGTGTATGTGTCAAGTGCCTGAGGCTGGATTTGAACTCAGTTCCTTCTGACTCCAGGGCCAGTGCTCTATTCACTGTGCCACCTAGCTGCCCCTGGAGATAAGAATCTTAATGGTAAAGAAATCACATGCTACATTTGGAGATTTTCCAGGAATACAGGGAAGAGTCAAAATGGCAAGTCAGTTTTACATTTGTGAAATATTGTATGTGAATGATTATGTATTTTAATCCTTAGACTGAGCTGAGAGAAACTTGAGCCAAGGCAGGGCAGGTAGTTCTGAATTCAGGAAAAATTTCTGCAGCTTCAATATTAGTCCCTTATGTGTAAAGCATATTAACCAGCCTCCTACATATAGGGCCCTCCTGGTTATCTCTTCCAGAAATGGGTCATACATGGGCAACAACACTTAGGAAAAGAAGAAAAAATGAAAAGGGAGACCAGGAAGTTACAAGCAATCAAAAAATGAGTATTTAAATCTAGAGCTAAAATATTCTGCTCATTTAAATAGGTAAACAAAGAAACTAAGAGTATTAAGTAAAGATTATGCCTCCTATCTCCAAAAAATAATGTACCACACTTCTTCTTTCAAGAACTGACCAGCTGTAGAAAGTAAAGTCCCTAAAAACCAAACAAAAGCTTGCAAACAAAAAAATTGAGGAAAGAAATAGTATGATGTTTATTTGTGCTAATAGCAAAATGTAACAAAAGGAAGACCAAATTTCTTCCCTCTTAAGATGTCTACTTCAAAATATGTTGGAAGAGGAAAGAAATAATTAGAAAATTTATGATCACTTATTGGAAACAAAAGCAGTACAAATGAATATTAATTAATTTAAGATGATCTGGCATAGAAAACAGGAAGATTGTGAACCCCACTCTTAACCAGTCTTAAAGAATGTAGAGTAAAATGAGAAAATTAAAACAAATGAATTAAAAAGAAACAAGGAAGAGTAATAATTTAAATTAACTCAAGAAGCCAGTTGTAGGGTAGGAAAGTAGAAAGCATGGAGTAGTGCTCACCAGGGGAAATTTTTTATCAAATTAATGAAAACAAAGCTAGGTATAGGGACCAAATACTTAAAATTGGAAAGGGAAAATCAATACAAAAGAAGTAAATAGAGAAAACATGAACCTAAGAATTATATCCTTAGATGTGAATCAAATTACTCAATAGAACAAAAGGATAAAATTGTAAAATGGTTAAGAAAACAAAATTCAACTTTTGCTGCATGCAATAAATACATTTAAAAATAAATTCCTTGCAGAAAATAAATGAGGATTCAGATAGTTAATATGAATCAAGTGCCTCCACCTCCCCTCCAGAAGTTAAAATAATACTATTGAATAGAACAAAAATAAAAATCCATTATTTTAAAAGAGATAAAAATGAAAATAACTATCTTAGAAAATGGAACAATACAATTATTAAATGAATTTGCACCTAATACACTGTATCAAATTAATAAGATAAAGAATAAATAAATTTCAAAAAATATATCAGTAGCAACGTACTAATTGTAGGCTACTTTAACATTGCTCTTTCAGAGATATGTCAATTTAAAAGAGAAAAACAAAAAGAAAGGCATAGAATAAACTCGTCAAAGTTAGATTGCAAAAAAAAGAGTCTGATCTCTTCTAAATTTGAACATTAAAGAGTATACCTAGTGGTGGCTAGGTGGCGCAGCGAATGGAGCACCGGCCCTGAAGGCAGGAGTACCTGAGTTCAAATCCAGCCTCAGACACTTGACACACTTACTAGCTGTGTGACCTTGGGCAAGTCACTTAACCCCAATTGCCCTCCAAAAAGCAAAAAAAAAAAAAGAATATATATTAAAAAAAAGAGTATACCTAGTTATTAGCATTCTACAGTACCTTTATAAAACTTGATCACATTTCAGGGCAGACAGAAATCATAAATAAAACTTAAATAGTCAGAAACATTGGATATATACTATATTGATCATAAAACAATAAAACTAGTCATCAATACAGAAAATACAAGCAAAACGTGTAAATCAAAATAAAGACTAAATGATGCTACCCCCAAATGTATGTATTAAAGAACAAATCATAAAGATAATAAATAACTATGCTTTTTCCAGTGAGTATAAGAATAAGGCAAATATGCCTCCTCTCCTTACTAGTACTTGGCATAATTCTACAAGTAATTGCAATAACAATAAAACAAGCATGATAAGTTAAAAGTGCGCATGTTGGAAAAAAAGGTAACTAGCTGACTTAGTGTATTGAGTGCTAGGACTGGAGTCAGGAAGACCTGAGGCACTTAGTAGATGTGTGATCCTGAGTAAGTCACTTAACCTGTTTATCTTAATCAACTGGAAAAGGAAATGGTAAAGCACTCTAGTAGCTTTGCTAAGAAAATGCCCTATATAGTGTGGTCCATGAGGTCATGAAGAATCAGACATGATTGAATGACTACACAACAACAATTGACCAAAAGAAAAAAGAAAACAAAACACTTTGCAGATGCTGTTATGGTTTATTTAGAAACCCTTAGAGTATAAGTAAATAAGCTAATTGAGATAATTAATAGCTCCAGGGAGGTAACAAGATATAAAGTGATCCCAACAAGTAAACATCCCAAGACACAGTCTGATTTTATATAAAATCAATTACTGAGCATTCTTTACATAAATAAAGGAAGGCAAATATTCATAAAGAGATATATTAATCACAGTTTAAACTATGAAAATGTCATAAAATCACTCTATTGACTAGAGCCTTTTATAGTTTTGAGGTTTGCTTTATATAAGTATGCAAAACAATAACCACATTGCAAAAAGGTATAAAAGGTCTGCCTAAATCATATGAAATAATGACAAAAATTAAAAAGACACACAGTTATTAGACATTAAGCTGTATTTTAAAGTGGTAATCCTCAAAACTACTTGGCGTTGAGATTAAAAAGTAGAAATTTAGATCAGTGGAACAGTCCAGTTCAACAAAACCCAGTAGCTATTGAATATGGCAATTCAATAACTCCCAGAGCACAAGCTGTTGGGGGAAGGAATCTCTTTTCAAAATGAACTTCTGAGAAATCTGGAAAGAAATTTTCTTGAAGGAAGGAACCTTTTGGCAAAAATTAGATTAGACCAGTAAATTATACTACCTACCACAATACAAAAGTTTGTATCAGTATGAAAAAAGCTTGGGGGGGGGGGAGAGGAGAGAATATGTTGCCCATGCAATACCCACAGCAACTGCTATGAATATACAGGCATATTTCCAGGTTTGAATTGCAAGATGTAACAGACTCTCTTTTCAAAGACAAAACCAAGATATTTATTCAGATACCAGAAAGCCAATTCCACCATGGTAAAAAAAGAAGTTTATACATGTCACCAATACAGGGTGTGCCCCCATCCCCAAGCCTTCCCTCTGTAAGGCCTCCCCACAAACAAGTTCCCCTAGGTAAAATTCCTCCCTCTCTTACTCATGTTAGGTGCTCTGGCTCAGCTCTCTCTCAGCTCTTTTTAGCTCTGTCTTTCTCTCTCTTCTTGTTGCACCTGTTTGGCAAGTTCCTTCCACCATGGGCTTCATGTGACTCAAGCTGTGGGCTGGGCCAAAACTCAGAGCAGGCCACATGGGCCTATTAAGGGGCAGAGAAGATCTTCAAATTCCCTTAACATTACAGAGAATGGAAGGTGATATCTTTCAAAACTATGAATTAGTAAATAATTGTCAATTAAACTAAGGCAAGAAGAGGTGATTGTGAAAAATAAGATAAAAAAAACATAGAATCAAAAATAATTTTTCATAAATAAAATGAATTGCCATTAGGAAAAAAAACTGTTAAATGGGAAAATATTTACATCAAATTTCTCTGTAAAAGAACAGATTTCTACAGTATATAGAGAATTGACCCAAATGTATAAAAGTGCAGTTCAAATGATGTGAACATCTTTCAGAAGAATAAGTACAAATGATCAACAATTATATGAAAGATTGTTCCAAATTACTAATAATGTGAAAAGTACAAACAAAAACAAAAACAGCTTTTACTTCCTATTTTTCAAGTTTCAAGGACAATAAAAAAACTAGAGATAGCCAATGTTGGAGTAGATTTTTGACAATACTGGCACATTAATAGTTAAAATTATGAATTATATGAGAAAAATCACTAAAATATACATATCGTTTGACTTTGCACTTTTACTATAGGACATATACTCTAAGGGAGTCAATGATGGAAAGGAAGTTACTATGGATAATGAGATAATCATAACATTATTCTTTGCTCTAGTCAAAACATGAAATAAAAAAGATGCCCATAGATTAGGAAATGGCCAAATAAGTAATGCCATATATGGAATATTATCGCACTATAGGGAATGATACATATTGACCCAGTGGATAGAGCATTTTACTTGGAATAAAGATGTGTGAGTCCAGGCAAGTCATTTACTCTAGAGCTTTCTAGATTGCAAAGTGGGATCATGGGACTTGAACTTTGGAAGACTTGAACTGAAATTCTGCTTCAGATTTGTATTAGCAATGTGACCTTGGATGAGTCAATTAATTTTTTTTTGACTCTCAGTTTTCTCATCTGTTAATTGGGGATAAAAAGCCAATATGGTTGTTGTAAGGATCAAATGAGTTAACATATGTAAAGTGCTTTTTGAACTTTACAACACTATGCAAATGCTAGCTATTATTATTATTGCTAATCTTCATTTGCTGCTATTTACTCACCTGTAAAATGGGGGCAATAATGGCACCTACCTCCTATGGCCATTGTGAAGGCGAAATAAGATCATATTTGTTAAGTGCTTTGGAAATCTTAAAGGGCTTTATAGATGTTACTTCTTCCTCTTATTAATTCATGAAAGCAGGAGAAAACTTTTATGAAGTGCAGCAAGGTAAATAGAGTCAAGTGAGAATATAGATGATGGCTATGAAAGACCAGTCCAGACCCTTTTTTGATCCCTCAAGTTCTAGTGTCCACAAATTGCCTTGTATTTATCATGTGTGTAATATGTGTATGTGTATGCATGTGCTTATATGTATGTATGTGTATATACACACATACACATATATATCTTTGTAAATATCGCCAATGTAAACTATAACTATATCCATATTCATCTTTCTAATATACTTCACATTGTTTTCCCTAATGGAATGGATGTTGAGGACAAGGACTTTCACTTTCATCTTCTTATCTCTATTGACCAGCAACAGTCCCTGGTACAGAGTAGGCACTTATGAAGTGATTGTTGGTTGATGGATTAATAAATTGCAAAGAACAACCACAGTCTATTTTCTACTCAGGAAAGATATGGATGTTGTAGATGTGGAATGTGTTAAATACTGTAAGATGCTACTATGTCAGTTTACTTTGTTAAAATATTTTTCATTGCCAAGTGAAAGGATTTGTATGTGTAAGTGGTTGTTGTTGGGAGGGTTAAGGAAAATGGATTTGGAATAGAGAACAAAAGCAACAGCAAATTAAAAAAATATATTTAAAAAATTAAATATGACCTATTACAGGTCAAGCACAAATATATGATTTGAACAAGAAGTAATAGATAACAGAGAGAACAGAACTTTCAAGACTTAATTCACAACTAATTGTGTAAAGAATAGTATACATGGTAAATACCATTGAAGCAACTTTTCCACTTGGGAACTGAGAAACTAAGATAAGTATGTATAAAGAGGCTGTGTGACCAAATTCTTTGATTTTATTTCAAAAGTTTTTATTTCAAAAATTCCCCTCTGCCTAGGAAAATGAATTAATCACCTAAATTTTATTCATTCCATACTAATCTGAATTGGAAAATGTGCAAGTGTTTTAGAGACATCCCCTTTAAAAAAAACTGATATACAAACAAGCTTGGAGTTGAGCAGAGTCAGGAAATAGAATATAACTTATTCCCCAAAATAAAACAATTCTCTTTGGAATGGAATACTGTAGCAAGCTCTCTTTGTAATTATTGCTCTATATTCCACGTGATGAGTTAATAGCAGTTTGAAAGAGGTCAGCTCCTCACATTGGTTATGAATGATAGCTAGGGAATTAGAACTCAAAGATATATTGGAGCTTAATTATTTAGTGTGCCTGTTTCTCCCTTTAGTGCTTGCCTCACAGGAGTATTGTGAGGAAAGTGCTTTGTAAACAATAAAGTACTAAATGAACATGACTTGGTGGTTATAGTATTAATAGTGTTCACATCTGAGAAGAAACCAGCTTTAGATGTGGAAAGAAAATTTTATTTCTCTTTGTCTCCCTTTCCCCCCTGCTTTTTCCTTGTGATGGCTGTTATCCTTCTTCCTCGAGGAAGACAAAAATGACATCACTATGTTGGAGTCAAGGTACATACATTGTGTCCCACTGTGGCTGATCAATGAGTTCAGAAGGTTCTACCATAGGTCAAGCACAAAGAATGCCTATGAATATTTGTATTGGAGATGTCTCTAAATTTGCATATCTCAGGTTTCTTTTGAGTTACTGCAGTTTTGCTCTTCTTGAAGAGCACAACACCTTCTTTGATGCAGGCATGCCATGTTGAGTGGTCCTATGCCAGTAATTATCTCCCATGTCTTATAATTGATTCCAAAGTTCTTCAGACAGACGTTGAGAGTGTCCTTTTATTGTTTCTTCTGACCACCATGTGAGTTCTTGGATGAACAACAATCTATCTTGTGTGAGTTCCCTGTAAAATAGTCTTTTAGGGAAGCATATGTTTGGTATTCAAACAATGTGGCCATTCCATTGAAGTTATACTTTGCAGTAACTGAGTTTGAATGGTAGGCAGTTCAGCTTGAGAAAGGATGACTGTATTTGGTACCTTATCTTACCAGGTGATCTTCAGAATCTTTTAAGACAATTCTAATGGAAGTGATTCAGTTTCCTGGCATTGCACTGATAGACTGAACAGGTTTTAGAGGCATACAACAATGAGGTCAGCACAGAAACTCTGTAGGTTTGTACCAAAGTTTATACCAAACTTCAGTTTGGTAGGTAGTGTACCACCTCTTTTCTTCACACTTTTCTTCAGTCTCCCAAACGCTAAGTTAGCTCTCACAATGTGTACATCAACCTCACTATCCATATGTATATTGTTGGAAAGTATACTACTAAAAGTAAGTGGACTTATGTCTCCATTTGCTATAACCAATGGTTCCACATATGGATGGTGTGTTGTTGGCTGCTGGAGAGTTTTTCTTGGTGTTAATTTTCAGGCCAAAATTAGCACAAGTGGCAGGAAATAGAGCTACATTCAGTTGCGTCTCAGTCTCAGAGGCTACACTGAGGCACAATCATATGTGGGAAAAAAAAGTCATGCACCCAAACTTGTAAATATCTATCAGGTTTACAAAGGACTACACTGGAGAAATGGGTGTCTGCTATCTATGGCTGTTTTTGTGTTGTGACTATACCTTTATAGAGTGGTTGATGGCATGACAATTATTTATATACATCATTTCTTCATTTTATACTCAAGCAAAATACTACAAGATAAATGATTAGTGTCAGCATTTTATGGATCAGAAAATCATATCCAAAAGAAGTTGTGTTGTTCATATTCACACCAGTATCAGAGCAATAACTTGAATCCAGATCTTCTGGATCCAGATCCAGTGCTTCTATAACTATACCAAAACACTTCAGTATATATTTTACCGTGTAATTCAATAGCCTTCCATTTCATCTTGGTATAAGAAATATTTTCTTACAATTAGAGTTGTCCAGACTTGATATGATGTGAATGAGTGGTTTATTATTATCTTGTCATCTCAGTCATGTCTTACTCTGATCCCATTTAGGCTTTTCTTGGCAAATATACTGGAGTGGTTTGTCATTTCCTTCTCTAGCTCATTTTTACAGATGAAGAAACTGAGACAAATGGGGTTAAGTGACTTGCCCAGGGTCTCACAGCTACTAAGTATTTGAGGCAAGATTTGAACTCAGGAAGATGATTTCAGGCCCACTATCCCACCCAGCTGCCCAACTGGTGATTAGTGATTTTTTATTCCTAGAGGTAATCCACTGGTGTCTGGATGACAACTAGCCAATAATATAGATGCGATTCCTACCCAGAAAGGGTTTAAGTATATAGCATCTGAAGTTCCTTCCCTCTCTTTGATTCTATGGCATAGTTTTCAACTGTTCTATCAGTAGGAATGCCAAACTATGGAGGCAGAGTTGTCAAAGCCAAAGCCTTCATGGAACTTGACCAAAAGGAATTCATTTATGATTCTGAGAATGGAAGGTGAGCACCCTTTCATCTTTCATGATTAATTTAAGAGAAGTTATTTTCTTATTTAGGAAGATATCTTCTTTTTAGAGATGCTTAAACTACATTTTTGATAATGACTTAATGATATTACTCTTTCTGGATGAAATTTAAGGTGGTGAATTGATGTCTTGGCAAGAGTATTTATTCTGAAGTCAGAAGATCTTAGTTCAGATTCCAGTTTTTCCATTTTCTACTTACGCCATATTTTGTTCCTTATAGACCTTAGTTTCTGCATTTGTAAAATGAGGGATTGCATTCAAATACCTTAAAGATTTCTTCTATCTGGAAACATAATTTTTCCCTTGCCTAAATTATGCCCATGGGTAGATTTATATTTCTGCTTCTAGAAATTAATATACTTTCTTCAATCTTTATTTATTCATACATTTAAGACCTGCCATAGTCTTAATGCAATCTCTGGATTTAACTTTATCTTCCATTAACCTCTTTCACATACTCAAACTCTACCAGCACTTCTTAAACTGTGGGTCAGGATCCCATATGGAGTTGTGAAAAATTTGGCAACGGTAAAAGGTTTCTGAATGTGCAATGACCAAAAATTAATTAAAAAACAAGTAAATGATGAATCTGAGGTATTTCTGGCAGCGCTTGCCCATGTTGCATCTTGCAACTTCACTGCAGCCTTGGTTCTGAACAAAGCATGTGTGCTTTGCACTGCACCTGCCCTTAGGCCATGCAATGCCAACAAAATATGAAAAGGTATCATGAATGGAAAAAGTTTAAAAGTCTTGTTCCACCTAAATTGAACTACTCACTATTCCTTGAACATGTCTCCAAACTTTTTTTCTTAATATTTCTATATCCTCTACTTGGAATACCCTCTCTTTCTTTCTCTTCCTATTAGCTTCACCTATCCCAAATTCATCGCAGTTGAAGAGCACCTCAATGCTATTTTCTCCACGATCTCTCTTCTTCCTAGCCAGGTACTTGGTGTGTACTTCTCATACAATCAATCAATCAGCAAACATTTATTAAGCACTTAGGATTGTGCAAGAAACTAAGCAAAGCTTTGGGGATAAAATAACAGAGTCCCTGCCCTCTAGAAGCTTACTTTCTAAAGGGAAAGACTACTACATGTGTATTTATAGAATATATACAAAATGACTACACTGAAGTTTTGGTAGGGGACCCCCAGCAGCTAGAAGGATCAGGATAGGTTTTGTTTTCTTGAAATGTTGGGCAAATGCCAGTAGATTGGGCTAATGCTAATAGTATAGAGATTTCCTGAATGCATGCAAAATATATGAATTTTTACATGTTTTAGATATTGCTAGATGATTAAAGTATGTAAAATATGACTGAAAAAGATGTGGGTATTTTTGTTATGCAAAAAAGTATTATTTGTCACATAATGCATCAAGAACTTTGATATTAAACTCAACCAAGAAGCATAGCAATAACCATTTCAATTCAGCCTAGGCAAATGTGTCATACGGAACAAGCAATTAGTAAGTGGTATGAACAAAGAGAAATCACTCCTAGTTAAGTAGAATATTGTAAATAATGGATTTTATTCAAACAAGCAAGGTCTTGAATTACTATAAAGTAAACATCAATTATTCATGCAGTTTAATATTTTATTGTATCCCTCATAAACATTTACATTAGAAAAGCAGTGAGCTAGGCTCCAGAGAATTAAACTAGGCCAATAAGACCCTCTACTTACAGACCTTCTCTGTTAGGTATGCTCTTCACCACCTGCATGAATGTCATCAAGGGTTGGTCTTTAAAACCTTTTAGAAATTGCATAGCTACTAAAGGCAGCATAGCTCCCCAAAATATCATATTAAGATTACATGTGTCCATTCTCCAGAGTTTTGAGTTTAGTCCTGGGTCCCATAGTTTAAGGACTTTGATCAATATGCAGTGGAGAGTAACCAGCATACTGAAGGGACTCCGAACCATGTCAGATGAGGAATAGTTGGAAGAGCTGTTAATGTTTAACCTGGAGAAGAAAAGGCACAAAACAGTGTCTAATAATATGTTTTTCACATAGTAGGCACTTAATAAGTATTTGCTGAATTGAATCAAATGTTGCAAGGAAGTAGTTTCTTCCAATCCCAGGCATCTTTGCTGATCACAATGTTGAGCAAAATAAAATTGGTAAGTCTGGACAAAGGAATATTTTTAAAGGGTTTCATAGTCAAAAGTTGAATTAGTTTTGATTTTCTTTTTAAAATTTTTTTTCTTTTTGGAGGGCGGTTAGGGTTAAGTGACTTGCCCAAGGTCACAGAGCTAGTAAGTGTTAAGGGTCTGAGGTAGGATCTGAACCCAGGTCCTCCTGACGCTAGGACCAGTGCTTTATTCACTGAGCCACCTAGCCACCCAATTCTGATTTTCTGAATTTTCATTTCTCTTTCAGCATTGTTGAAAGATGTTGGAATCTAGGGATTCACAATTATGTGCATGTTATCTTACATTGTTAATTATCTTTCAGTTGTGAACTTTCTATATATCTACATATATAATGAAGATGCGATAAATAAAGACAGTGAAGACATGGTGAGGTTGCTTTGACTTTGCAGCGTTAATGGTGTGGTTTGTATGGTATTAATAGGATCAGAGATCTTTAATCAGCCAATTTACATATGTTCAGAGAACACCTACTAGGTATAAAATACTTTTGCTGGGTATAATAGAGGGAGAGGGGTAACAAAAAGAATAAGACAGTTTCTAACATCAAGGAGATTAAAATTTATATGAAGAACATTATATGTGTATGTGCATAGATACATACATATGCACTCTTATAAACTCACATATTCATTTTTACACACACATACAAACATATATTGTATATGTGTTTATATATAAAGCACCTTACACATAGTAGCTGCTCTCTAGACATATGTTAATTGACTGATTAAAGCTCTCTAATCTCTTTCCTCTCCTATGCTAATGTAAAACACTCTACTTACAACACCAAATAAACATACTAATCTTGTATTTGACAAGTGTAAAGACTTAAGATTTGGGGTATTTGGTAAAATTTTTTGAAAAACAGTATGGCAGAAACGGCATAGAGCAATTTCATATAGTATTTATCAAGATAAGGTCAGAATAGATACATGATAGATATAAAGAGAGATTTAACAAGAAAATTAGAAGAAAACAGAATATATTACTAATCAGACTTATGGATAGGTGACCAATTTATGAATAAACAAGAGATAGAGAGCAAAGTTAGGTATAAAATGGATAATTTTGATTACGTTAAATTAGAAAATTTTTGTACAAATAAAACAAATGTAGTCAAGATTAGAAGGAAAGCAGAAAATTTTGGGGAAAATTTTCTGATAAAAGTCTCATATCTCAAATCTCAAATGTCAAATATATAAGAATATAAGTCATTTCCCAATTGATAAATGGTAAAAGGATATAAAATGGCAGTTTTCCAAAGAAGAAATCAAAATAATTTATGGTCATATGAAATGTACTAAATCATTATTGATTAGAGAAATGCAAAGTAAAACAACCTTGAAATATCATTTTATACCTACTGGTTTGGCTAAAATGATAGAAAGGGAAAATGACAAATGTTGGAAGGGATGTAGACAAATTTGGACCCTAATTCACTGTTGATGGAATAGTGAACTGATCCAACCATTTCAGAGAGTAATATGGAATTATTCCTAAAGAGATATTAAACTACCTTTATCCTTTGATCCAGTAATACCACTACTTGATCTATTTCCAAACATAATTAGGGGAAAAGAAAAAAGAACAGCTATGTGCTCTAAAATGCTTATAGCAGCTCTCTTTGTCATGGGAAAGAACTGGAAATTGCACAGATACCCATCAAAGGGGGAATGACTGAACAAGTTGTGATGGAATATTACAGTGCTAAAAAATTATGAACTTAATGATTTTAGAAAAACATGGAAAGACATGTGAACTGATGCAAAGGGAAGTGAGCAGAAACATTGTATACAATAATAGCAATTTTTTTTAAGAACAACTTTGAGTGAATGAATTATTTTGACTATTATACCCAAATTAACTACAAAGGACTTATAAAGAGCAACTATCTGCATCCAGAGAAAGAACTGATAAATAGATATATAGGACACATATAATTAATTAAAGTCTCTGTCTATACACACATACACACATTAATTAAAGTCTATATACACACACAAACACATTAATTAAAGTCTCTGTTTATATACACATACACACACAAACGCATATTAATTAAAATTTTTCTCTGTCTATACACACACACAAACACACACACACCTATTGGTGTCTAATGGTAGCCATCTCTAGGGCAGAGGGTGGGGAGGAAGGAAGAAAAAAAGAAATTTACGTGATAATTCTTTTGTATATTTGAAAGGAATAGCAAGCTGTGCATAGTAGATTTGCAGTTTCATGTGCAATTATATTTTTTACACTTATAACTATTATTAGGGTAATGTAAGTTAAAACTTTTATTTCCTGTAATTGGAAAGTTAGAAGATCAAGGCAGGGCTGTTTTATAAGGAAAACTTCGTCTTGACAGGATCTATACCTTTTGCACAGGGTTGTACCTGTGATGCCTAGTAATAGTAATCCTTTGTAATGCATTTTACAAACTATGTAATGCATATTACTAAAAATTATTCATACTATTTTATGGAAATATTTGTTTTATTCCATAAATTAAAAATAAAAGTAAAAAGAATCATTAAAAATACTAACTTTGCAATGTCAAAGTACTACATCATTTCCCCACTATGTCTTTACTGTTATCCTATTTTTAAAGATTAAAGAAGGGACAGAATTTTAAGTGAGGAAAGGTGTGCAAAGGTATCAGGGTTCTGTCAGAAATCCTGATTCTAGTCCTAGCTTTGTCACTTGCTAACTCTATGATTCTGAGCAAAGTATTTAGCCCTTAGCAGCCTCAATCTCTTTATCTAGAAAAATTGGGAGAATGATATTTGCCTTGCCTTACATAGTTGGGGTGAAGACCAAAAAAATAATGCATGTAAAAGTACTCAGAATCACAAAACATAATATAAACATAAACTTGGATAACACTTTGATATATTATTGATAATATGAATGCCAGTAATTATAGCATAAGCATAATATTCTAATATGATCATATTAACAAATGATTATAATTATAAGTATTATTAGGTTAATGTAAGTTAAAAAATTTTATTTCCTATAATTGGAAAGTTAGAAGACCAGGGCAGGGTTGTCTTATAAGGAAAACCTCCTCTTGACAGGATCTATACCTTTTACAAAATGTTGTTCCTGTAATGCCTAATAATAGCTATCCTTTATAATGCACTTTACAAACTATTGTATAACTAGAAAATTCTCTCTCTCTCTCTCTGCCTCTGCCTCTGTCTCTGTCTGTCTCTGTCTCTCTCTGTTGGCATAGATTTTTGTTTTGCACAGAGCACAAACTTGAATGTAAAAAATTCTAGGCTTGTTCCCAGAGAACTCTATACGCCTTTGAGGGATTCTCTGTCCTCCCTTTGTAAAATGATCCAAATTCTACATAGGATTAGTGCGGTATTTTTTTTTTAATGGGAACAGTAATGAGGCCAGGAGATGAAATATAGATCTGTATGTAAATAAAATATATTGAGATATGGAATCTCATCTTCCCACCATGAATTTTATTTCCAAGGACTTTGTTTTAATGAAAGTTAACATTACAGCAAGTAATGCCAGTATATTCCAGTGGATTTGCAGAGGAGAACTCTGGACTGCCGAATCTTGCGCAAAACAAATCAGTAAGCCACTAGTTACCTTCGATGTATCTATTTTATCCTCAATATTCAATGAATAGGTGATTTCATCAATATGGGAGTTCTTTCCATGTTCCAGTGATATAGATTGCAACCCATCCATGTCCTCTCAAAAATTCTCCAACAAGGATCTATCCAATACATTCAAGATCTTTTTTTTCCTAGCAATTTTCTGTGGGTGGCAGATAAGCACTCATGTTTTACTGCTCCATAGCATTCTTTTTATTCTTGTTTGATTCACTACCATGCTTTCCACAGAAGCTAAACCATATCTTTTCTGTTATCTATTATTCCTTACTCTCTCTACATGAACAGCTCACTTCCTTTTCCAATTTCATATTTCTGGATTATATCTTTTATGGTGTTTCTTGTGAACAAATCGGATTTGGTAATATGTTATGCTTACTCTCTGAGATTTGTTTTCATTGCCTGGGTAAGGCAACTGAAGATTAGAAAGAAAGGGGGAATGACCAAAGGGGAAAGTTCCCAGAAGAGATGGAAGGGTTTGGGATTAAGGATAAAGAGGAATGGAGTTGGGTTTCTTAGGGAATAGTGTCCTGTCTTATCCCAGAGGCTGGAACAAAAGAGAATATGGGTAAAGACATAGAAGCAGAAATGTTTTGAGATGTGGAGAAAGGGAGCTAAAGGAGCTAATGACAAATAGCCTCAGTGCTCTTAGTAAAGTAGGAAGCCAAGCTCATCTGTTGAGAAAGTAGTGTTTAGGACTTGTGTACACTTTATATAAAAATATAAGAAAGGGACAAGTGAACTCCTGCAAATGATTTATGTTTCCTCCTTCAGATAACCTTCCAACTGCTTTTTTATATGTATGTGCGCAGTTATTTACATGTTGACTGCTCTATTAAAATGTGTGGACCTTGAAGGCAGGAATTTAGCACTTAACTTAGAACACTTAGCACAGTGCCCAGCACTCTTAATAAATGCTTGGTGACTAATTGACTGACTGACTGGTTTGGGGTACTAGCTAATTGTCTCTTTGCTGGGCCTATACAAGTTGTATGTATTAAATGGGCTTATTCAGTTGATGTCCTATTCAACAATACATCATAGTCCATATAGTAGGCATTCTTCATCCAACTAAATTCTTCATTCATCTGAAATTTCTTCTATGGTTCATTTCCTTTGACTTACCATGGATCTCACTGAAAGGCCCCTAGAATATTTTGCTACTGTGTGTCACCCACAAATAGAAGCCTTCCTATTCCCTTCTGTTATTGTCATATGAGCTAAATGCCACGGGACAAAGCCAGGTTATTGTACTGATTTGGATCTATGAATTCATGATGCCTAATCTTAACTGGGCTCTTACTGATCCATGGCAATCTTTTTATTCTTGTTTGATTCATGATCATACTGTCCATAGAAACTGGACCATTTTTCTCTTTAAGCCCCAATTCCACTTTTATCCCCATTGCTCTCATCAGATTTTCTGAGTTTTTACTTTACTAAGGAGATGGAGGCTACTTGTCATGATCTGTAAGTTATCTGCATAATAGTTTTTGGTTTTATATCCTCAGTATCTAGGATAGTATCTTGTGTGCTTAATAAATTTTTATTGAATTGAACTGAGCTGGTCAGAATAGATGAGATCAATAGGACAAAAGGGTAAAGAGAGAAGGCTGAGGGCAGAAACTGGTTAGTGACATCCACACTTATTTGTCCTCATTTACAGAGGTGTCACTGTAGAAGTTGGCATCTGCACTGGACTGCCATGTGGGAAGAAAGGAGGGAAAACTTTTTAAGGCATGGAGACAGTTAATACAAAAGCACAGAGGTGGGAAAGTTAGCAAGTATGGTATTTTTTTAGAACATACTGGCAAAAAAGGAAATCATGTGAAATAGATCTAAACAGGTAGGGTTCAGTCAGATTATAAGGGTTTTAGATGCCAAGTTGAGAGATTTACATTTAATCACAGAAGAAATAGAAAGTTATTGAAGAATAATTTAGTAGCCGTGTGGAATTTGGATTGAAAAAGATGGTAATGTCCTTTAACAGAAATAGAGAATTTGGGGGAGTGGCAAATCTTAGGAAGATGATTAGTTTACTTTCAACTCACTGAAATTTGAGAAACCTAAGAGATATTCAAGTGGAGATGTCCAACAGGCAGTTGCTGATATAGGACTGGAGGTCAGGAGAAAGATGAACACTATTCGGCATGGATTTCCAAGTCATCAGTTTTGAGGTATTAAGAGGATTGATAGGAACTATGCAGATCATCAAAAGGAGAGTGTACAGAGAGAAAAGAAGAGGAGCCCATTCAGAGTCTTAGGACAGAGATGTCAAACGTATGCCACAACACTCCTGAGCATGACCTGAACCAGATTAAAATGTAATTGGGAAATACTTAGCAAAATAAATAAAATACAATTCATTATAGATACGATCAATGTGAGGTTTTCTAAGTCAAGGATCCATTCAGGCCACATTTTATGTAAGGTTCAATAACCCCTGTTTCTCTTTGGGTTTGACGCCACGGTTTTAGTGGATCCCCTAGTTAGGGATCAGGCCTTGGACGACAATTTCCTAAGAGCAAAAGTGACTGTGGAAGACCAGTTAGAAGGTTATGAAGGGCACCAGGATAAGAAAATACCACGAAAAGGGAGGGCAATATATCCAGAAGGAAGGAGGAGGGCAAGTATGACAGTAACTACAGAAAAAAATCAATAAAGATTAGGAATACAAAAATAGCATTGTGATTTAGAAATTCAAAGATTACTGGTAACTTTAAAGACATCAATTTCAGTCAAATGGCCAATGAGAATAAAGAAATGGATGCAATGATTGTAGATGGATTTTTCTATGGGTTTGGCTGGAAAAGAAAGGAATAATATAGTGCATAGTTTGAAGAAATGGCAGCAGCACTTATTAGTTCAAGAAGACGAGGAGATTCAGATATAGTATTCCTAATTTCTGGTGTGGCTTACTCATCCCACCTGTATTCACTGGAATACACTGGAACACTGGAAATTCTGGGGTTCCCAGGGAGTAGAGGATGCCTCTCTTCTTTCCCTTTCCTCCTCTTTTCCTTTCTCCCTCCCATCTCTTTCATACATTCCTAATACTTGCCACTGTAGATCCTGAACCTTCACTGGTGTGCTTCCCATTTACACAAAATCAGTCACAATGAGACTCTTAAATCTTAGACATAAAACATTTATTAAACAATGATACAGATCAATAATAATTATAACATTTATTCTATAGATTAGTATGAATAATTGTAATATTTATTCAATAGAAGAGCAGAGCAGGAATAGCCATAATATAGCAGTACACGTATAAACTAGATTTCATTCTCCAAACAATGCACAGTGTCTGTTAGGAATAGTGGGTACATACTCACAGGTACCTAGCATAAAGACAAATGAATGGGGAAACTACTGTGTGTGTGTGTGTGTGTGTGTGGCGGGGGGGGGGACAAGCAGGGACAATCTGTACCATATCATGCTATTTCCCTATTTCTCTGCCAGCTGCCCTTCTTGTTCTCACAATTCTGCTGTTCGACAAATCTGAAGCCAGTGAAAATGTGACAACCTCTTTTTAAGTTCATAACCACCTTTAATAGGGCACTGGGAAGATATTATACCCTTTTAGTAAAAATATATAAACATTACAATTTTTTTGTAAACAAGAAGTTTCTATAAGCCAGAATACTTTAAACCCTCTACAAATATCAGGAAATTCTGCTTTGTCTCAAAACCAAGCCTGCTTCCTACAGCCAAGTAGATGCAAAGCCCTCCCCTCCCACCCCTGTTTTTCCTTCTGATCTCAGAGTGGACAGTAGAGAATAATAGGTACTCCAAGATATTTCCCCTCACTCATTTATAAATGGCACCAGAGAGTAATAAGCTCAAACAATTTTATATATAGTAGCAAGATTGAGCTTTACTCCAATCAGAACAACAGCCAAAGAGCTTCCTTTAGAGTTAGAGCTCACCTAGACTCTCTGTAGACAATCACCAGAGGGCAGAGTACTTTCTTGACTCAGCATCCTTGACTCCCTTGACTCCTTCCTCCCATATGACCTGGTTGGTCACAACTTCTTTGATGCAGCTTCCTGACCTAAATAGTCATTTGATTTATTTTTTTTAAGATGTGACTTTTAAAACTCTGAGAATAGTCCGTTATGAATTATTTGATTCACCATCATTACCTTAGTTACTGCCTTGGCTTAAAACAGATATACCATTAAATCAAATGAAGGACAGTTTTAATCTGGTTCTCAGATAAATCCATGTCTCTCCTAAGCATTTCATCTGAGAGACTTTACTTATTCATAAGTTGATTTTTTATGTTTTGTTTACATGTGTTCTTTTTCTGCTCTTTCAGCAACAAACTATTTACATTAAATAAGCTAGTATCTTACATAGGATTGAAGGAGATTAGCAGAATGAGAACTACTTTGAATAGTGGGACAAAAGATTCATTTTGCAAAGTGTCTTGTTGAAATGGATGACTTATAGGGTCCAGACTCTGAAGAAAGAAGAATGAGGCTGGAACAATGGTAATAGACTAAAAAAAAAAAACCAACCAAACAACAACAACAAAAAACAACCCAGGAAGAAAATGAAAGACTGGCTTTCAAAATAAGATAAATAGCTTATTTACAAGAAGTAAAGGAGTGGGAAAGGTGTACAGTTATGGAATTGTGGTCAGAGAGAGAAATTTCAGTTTTCAAGATCTTAGAAGCTATGCAGTTTTGGGTAGTGCTGTGATCTAAGGTATGTCTAACCCTGTGGAGGTGTCCAAGAAGAAGAGAACTAAAGGAGACTAGGAGTTTGATAATATTGGAGGTAAAGTTCTTTGAAGGGTTATTATTATAAATACTGAAATAACCAAATGAAGGGTAGCCATTGGAATGGATAAGCAAACTGTGATTCAGGTGTCGAACTTATTGATGAAGAATAGAGAGTGATCTACACACCAGTAAGATTATGGAACAGATGATGAAGTTATCTAATATGAACTTGGAAGGAGCAGATACTGATTAGTAGTGGCAGAGAAGGTAGAAACCTTCTAGTCCAGTGTGTTGGGCATAGATGAGAAAGTGTCCAGTCCTGGAAAAGGTTGTCTGTCTGTCTGTCTGTCTCTCTCTCATATATTATATATATGTGTATATATATATATATGTATATATGTATGTATGTATATGTATAGTGCCTTCCATAGAAAGTCAGATTTCCTCTGAATTCCAGAAGATGGAATCAACATTAAAAGAAGGAAGTCCAGAATAATGGAAAGTGTAGTGCAATAGAAAGTGTGCAGCTTTTGGAGTTATAGGACTTGGATTCAAATTTAGTCTCAGCTGTTTGCTATGTGATGTTGCACTAGTCATTTAGCCTCTCTTGGACAAAGTTCCTCCTCTGTTAACAGGGAGGTTGGAATTCGGTGGCCTGTAAGGCTGGTAGAATGGGAGATTCCAGAAAGTACAGAGGAAGGGGAAGAGCAGAGGAGTATAGACAATAGGGAGAGGTGGGGTTAAACCAGATAGGACTGAGAGCATAAGGACAGTGATCAGATGATTGTCTTTTACACAGGTTTTGGGTTAAAGGGGAGTAGGAGGTAGGGGTTTGCTAGTCATAGGGCAGGGGGAGTCCCAAAGAGGGAAAAGCTTGTAGATAAAAAAGACTCCCAAGGTTCAAATTAAAATATGGATGTGTAGGTGTTTCCTTCCCTCTCCCTCTGCCCCTCACTCCCATTGAAATCCCTTAGTTAATTGCAGGAGGTCGGAATCAGGGGTGGGTTTCAGCTTATGTCAACTAGGAGGAGGATAATGGGTTGAAGGAAGACCCTGTCTAGCTTCCATGTCTACATGGAACTCTCATAGAGAGTTCATAAAAAGAATCAAAGCATAGTTATGTCTATTATTCACACCAGCAAAACTGATTTAACTTTCCATCTATTAGACCCTCCAATAGATATATCATAAACTTAAGAAAATAGTTCACGTTTGTATCTCACTATAAAGTTTGCAAATTGCTTTCCTTAAAACAATCCTCTGAGGCATGTGACATCGGCATTATCAATTCCATTTTACAGATGAAGAAACTGAGGGCTAAGAATGGTAAAGCAGCTTGGCCAAGGTCATAGAGTAAGGAGGTTTTAGAACCATAATTCTGACCCAGGTATCTTGACTACAGGATCCATAGTTTTTGATTATTTTTTTGGTTATGATTGTTCTTTCTCTCTGTCTCTGCCTGTTGCTCTCTTCCCCCCTTCTCTTTTTCAATTACTTCTCAACACACTGATGGCAAAGCAAGCTGCTGAGGTAGTAAAAGACAGCACATGTTGTAAATCTACCCTAAAAAGGGAGGTTAATTTATGACCCATGCCTATAGTGCCCTGATGTATAGCACAGTGCCAATAACAGTTTCCCCTTTTAGAAATTCACTTCAGTCAGTTTTCTTCTCAGTTAACCTCATATAATAAACAGATTCTGCACCATAAATATAAATGTTTTCTTGGCTAATGGGCTCTTTATTGTTTAGAAGTCTTTGGTCTAAGTTGGAGCTTAGAAAGGACTGTATTGGGTGGAGAAACTGGAATAAAATAATAGAGTCAGCTGTCCCATGTTTGATAAATTTTGGAAAGGACTAATGAATTAGTCAGGACTTATAAGAGCACCACTTGGGAAATAGGTACTAAAATCAATGATTGTCAGGAGGTTTGCCAAAAGCTGAGCTGCCTAAATTTTTTGTAGCATCTTGAATCATTCTAGTTTCATAGAAGAAAACAGAGTAGGTGTGAAACACGGCCACAAGCAGAGAAGGTGGTGCCTTAGGTGAAGAGGAATCCAGAAATAGTTTAGAGGAGGGAGGAATAAAGAGGGCTGTCCCTTTGAGGAAGACCTTTCACTGTGGAGATATCCCCCTTTGAAACTGTTATTTTTCAAGAACTAAAGGGAACTAAAACGAGCAAATTGGTATATTGATTTCTTCTGAGATGCAGCTCCCTCAAATCCTTAAATGTCCCTCTTAAACTTATGTCCGTCCACAGGTTCCTCACAAAAGAGGCAGTGAGAGGGTCAATTGCTAGAGTCCTCAAACACAGAGGAAAACCTCTAGCAGACAGAGATGTCAAAATTCAGAGATGGAAGACCAAAAGGGGGAAAAAGTAAAAAAAAAAAACAACCCTCAAACATCTCTTCACAAACCATCTACGGAAGCAGGGAGGTTCTGCATATGATTTGGTTTTACTCTTTAGTTTGGTTCTTCCAAAATCTGATTTCCAAAGCAAATCAATCCATTGTTGAAAAAAAAACATATCCCCTTCCCAGCTGACTATTACAAATGTCCCTCACTCCACATTTGAAAAGTTAGTGACTAGGTTATGAAAATATAGATACCGTCTTCCTGCTGCATTG
The DNA here is from genome assembly GCA_028646575.1 of Pseudocheirus occidentalis. Lineage (NCBI taxonomy): Eukaryota > Metazoa > Chordata > Mammalia > Diprotodontia > Pseudocheiridae > Pseudocheirus > Pseudocheirus occidentalis. Next base: position 298,608,664 of record CM053593.1, read on the forward strand.
TTTGTGTTGATAGACTGTCTTTGGAAGATAAATTCTCAATGTCATCATTCATGAGTTATAGGAGATAGAAAGCAGAAAGAGGAAGAGAGAAACTGAATGAATGATCTTCTACATTTTATCATGCTTTCTCTGATGTTTTTGAAGCTCGAAGTTTTTCACCAATCAGATCACATCAATTGAACATAATCAGATTGTGGAAATGAGGTGACATGTGGCTTTATCCCTCTTTAGCTGACAGATTTTAAAAGGACATGTACAAACAGAAGGAGGGACACATAAAAAAGCATGGCTGGGAGCTGTAAGGATAGGAAGGCTAAAGCTCAGAAGGAGTTGAGTGATGTAAAAGCTTCAAAGGCAATAAAAAGGACTTTTTTCCTTTTTTTTTGCTGAGTGGGAAGCAAGAATAAGAATAAGAAAGGGATATGGCTGCTGCTTCAAGTGAATGATATAACAAATACGAGAGAAAGCAGGACTACTTATCTTTGCTTCCATCATTGCCATCAAACTGATGGAAAGGGTAGAACAAATGGAGGGTAAAAGGAACAAAAGCCTAAGATTGGTAAGGACATAAAAAGAGAGTACCAGTGGCTTTAAATGAATCCAACTCTCTGGGTCCAGACAAATTACCTACCAGTATATGGAAAAAGCTTGCAGATGTGATTATAGAATCTTGGAGATATTATGAAGAAGAGAAGAAATGTCAGAAGATAGCCTGGCAAATGTACTAATTTTCAAGAAAGGAAAAAGACTAATCAAGAAGCCCAGAGGACAGTGAACTTGGCATGAACTTCTGGCAAAATCTTGGAAGGTATAATTAAGCAGATGTTAGCACTGAGTAAAGAAAGAAATGACCATTCAGAGTCATAATAGATTCACCAAATACAAGTTATGTGAAATTAACCTCTTTGATTTTTTTTGCTCATATTGCAACTAAACTAGTTGCTCTCCTGAGAACATTCCATCCGGTTTGTTACATGTCCTTTAAAATCCCATATCCATGTTTTACTCACAATATTCCAGAAATAAACTTATCAGGGCAGAGTAGAAAGGGACTATTATATTGGTAGTTCATCCATTTAGACCTCTATCAGCCCCAGTGGTTAAAAGAGGAACCCCTTCTTCATGAGGTTGCTGGAGAATGTGTCCTTGGCTGTTAATACAAAACACCCTGATTTCATTCAGACTTCAGGTGAAGTCTTTCATAATATCTTTGCAGAAATGTTGAAAAAGTGGATTTAATGATAGCTGGATGTGATTCATAGTTAATTGAATAATGTCTTTTTCTCAACTCAACAAACATCTATTAAACATCTGCTATGTTTACAAAATCATGAAATTTGAGCAGTGGAAGGCACCTTAGGATGTCTTGATACATAACTGAATAAGAATCCCCAGGTTCACATAAATGGTTGGAGAGTGGCCATCTAGTCCAACTCATACCTTGTCGTCAGCATGACCTGATTAAGTAGTTAATTCAAGGTTCTTTGCTAGACTGGGGATACAAAGAAAAAACAGTCCTTGTCTTCATGGAACTTAGATTCTAAGACATGTTTATTAAGTTTACATGCAGCTCAAAGCCAGATGGGAAAGGTAATTTCTTGAATGAAAGATCCAAGATTTTAAAGGGTTTTGATGGGCAAGAGTAATGAGCAGAAATTAATTAAAAGAAAACTAATAGTGATGAATATAAATTTGGGTACTGATCTCAGGAAAACCAATTGAGTACTTCATAAGGGAGCCCTGGCTAATCAATAGTTAATGTGAAAAAGACAGGCCTTTTAAATGATTGCAAGTTTAAAATGAGTAAACCGTATGATTCAGTTAGCTATCCAAAAAGCCAATGTAATTTCAGGCAGCATTAATACAAATGAGATGTCCAGATAAAGGAAGTAAACTTGCAAAGACAGTTAATGCTTTACCAGAAGCCCTTTCTGCTTCATTTATCTTCTTGAAGAACTATTCTTTCAAACCCTAGCATTTTTAGGCATTGGCAAATATCATATTTTCATAGCTTTCATGACAAACAAATTACTCACATATAGATATCCTTGAAAAAGCAGTACATTTATTGAACACACAGAGCTTAAATATACATTGATAACTTTAGGGCGGTGTATCTCAGAAGACAAATGTTTTAACCTGTCAATATAACCTCCATACTCAAGAAATCTTAACACTGATAAAGAAATCTTTGAAATCCATTTATCCTACAAATACCCTGATGCATTGCCATAGACCGCATCTTTCTCTTGTGTTCAGGTGGATGGATGCTAAGAAACTACTACAGATGCCTCCTTATGTCCACCTTAGAATTAACAAGCAGCAATAATTCTATCAGAATTTTTAACTGTACAAACCTTTCTATTATATATCATTGATATGAATATTCCCTCCAATAATAAAGATTGCAATCAATCAAACCCATTAACTGTGACTTTTTGACTTCCTAGAAGGTAAACTCTTACCCATTTTCTCCCAGTGGGGATATGCAACATGCTAGAGATCTTCCTTACTTTCTCTTGCTTTTGAGAGGATGATAGAAGCTATAGAATGTTAGTTCCTTGGTTATTGAGGAATTCTTTTCATTTTGAACTTTGTTTCTCCAGATCTAATACAGCACCTGGCCCATAGTAAACATTTCACGTTAAGACCCAAAATTATAGTGGAAAGGTGCTGAGTTGGGAGTTATAGGCCCTAGGCTTGACTCATGTCTCTGTTAATACCTGTGTGAGCTTGAGCATATCTTTGGGCCTCAACTTCCTTATCTGAAAAATGAGAAAATTGGGTCACAAAATCTTTGAAGTCCCTTTTAACCCTAAATCTATGATCCTGTCATCTATATTTGTTGAATTAAACTGAATTGCCTATATTGACTGTGTTGAGGTCTATGCACCCTCTAAGTCAGTGGTTCTCAACCTTCCTAATGCTGCTACCCTTTAATACAGTTCCTCATGTTGTGGTGACCCCCAACATTAAAATTATTTTCATTGCTACTTCATAACTGTAATTTTGCTACTGTTATGAATCATAATGTAAATATCTGATATGCAGGGTGTATTTTCATCATTACAAATTGAACCTAACCCACAGATTGAGAACCGCTGCTCTAAGTAATCATGCAACCAGCTCATTTGGACTGTATAGAGAGTAGAAAGGGAGATTATTTTCCTAGAGAAGGGATGGATATGCTGAATTCTCTTGTTTTCTTCCTACCATTTCTGGCCTTGAAAAACAACATGAACAGATGGCTGCCAAAGGTCATGCTCCTCCCTTTCTCTTTGACTCTGTTTATTATTCTCTTGCTCCTCCTCCACAGTCACTGAAAGCCCTTGTGCAATTCAAATATGTTAAGCTGAGCTACCGAGAATTTGGCTCTTGTCACTGCAAAGTATCAAAGCTGGCTGCCTTTAGGCAAGCCATGGATCTCTAAACAGGCTACTGGAAATGTAGAGTCTGTACCCTATTTCCAGGTCTCCAGAGAACTTACTTCTAGGGCTCTGTGCTGTGCTTTGAACCAAGATGGGATCTAGGATCCTGTGGCCATTTTCAGGGCTGTAAAATTTATTACAACTTTTACTGTGACTCTATACCTAAATAGGTTTAAGGCGGTATATACCCAGCCTTGATTAGATTACAGATAATACATATGATAGAACAAAAGGGTTCTAATTCCAGATGTGCTGGCTTCTTATAGCCATCGCAGAATTAAGGTAGAACATTAATTTTGTCAGAGTTTTTAACTGTACAAAATAGCATGGGTATGAATGTTCCCTACAATAATACAAATTACAACCCATCCATACCTACCTGTTCTACCAGACTCTTTATGTTCTCCCGGAAGTTGGACTCTGGGTCATTTCCTCCCAGTTGTCCTATGAAACATGCTGGAGACTTTATTTACTTTCCTTTGCTATTGAGATGATACTAGCAGATCACAGGAATTGTCCATTGGTTATCTACAGCTCTTATATGTGACTTATGATCTATTATTTTGATCATATATTTCTTGAATAGGATTCTTCACTCTAACTCCTAATTTGTTACTTATTTGTTATGTTTTGGGGCTCACACCCAGTGTGTGTCTCTTCATAACCATACGATACTCAATTTTAATTCCTCAAATATTACACCTTGTATGATTCACAACAAAAATAGCCACACCAGAAGAACGTTGGTATTAAAAAGATGGATCTTTGTTTCAGCAGAAAATCTGAGTCCATAAAGTAAGTATGCAATTTCTCATCAGAAATCTAGTCTATTTCCTCTTTCCTTCATTCTGGGCCTAACTCATTATGTATTTGTAGTGTTTGTCCAAAGTAGAATATTGCATGTGAAAGCTTGCCTGCTTCCTACTAATATTCTTGCTGAAGATGACCTCCCTGCACATATATATTATTCCCATAGGATGGAGGCTAAACCTATCATTGGTTTGTAGAAATTCTTGGGTGCAGGCCAGTCAATAAGTTATTGAGTATTCACTAATTTCCTATTATGTGTCAGGCACTTTGCTAAGCAGTGGGTGTACAAAGAAAGGCAAAAGACAGGCTCTGTCCTTAAGTAACTTACAATCTAATGATCAGGTCTTTTTTTTTCTAACTTATAGTCTTAGAAAATTGACAAGAACATTGAGAATTGAAGGGGACTTACTTGCCAATGGCCACACAGCCAGTAGTTTTTTAAAGGTGGAACATGAATCTAGAACTTCCTTTTTTACACACCAGTTCTCTACCCATTTATGAGATAAAGTGTCTTATTATTCACAGAAACATTTTATAAACATGGGAAAATAAGTTTATTTGTTAGTACTTGCAGATGCTATCTCAGTCATCTTCTTTGTTATTAATAAGATCTAAGATATTTTTCATGCTTCTGATGTCATTCTACCCATTAGACTCCCTGGGAAGAGATTCCTCAATAGTCTAACAATTATGTACTTATAGGATGGGTGGTATCTATGAAGATTTTAGAGTTGGAAGACACCTTAAAGTTCATCTAGTCTGAGTCTATCATTTTGCAGTTCAGAGAACTGAGGTCTGGAGATACAAAAGTAATTTTTTCAAATTGAAATAAGTAGTTTCAGAACTGGGATTTGAATTCTATTTCATTTATGTGAAATGCAGTTCTTTTCACTATATAACACTGTATTCCACTTGCAGTTATTGTAATCTATGTTCTGATGTCTTTTTTCTCATTAATGATGTCCCCCCTGTCTGTAACTTCTTGTCCTCCAACTCTTCCTCCCCAATCCCCATAAGCAAAGCCAAGACTGTGTTAGTATCTGAGTCTTATAGCTTTACCATTCTTGATGGTGAAAAGAGAGATAAAAATCAATGTAGCTCTTTTCCATCTTTTTTTTCTTCTGGTTTTGACCTCCTTTTGAACCTTATCCATAAATGCCCCTGAGATGACTTTGCTTAGTTGGGTCTCTTGCCAAGTTTTCTTTTAAACAGGTTTTGCTTTTTATTGACTCTATTTTATGTGGCAATATTGTTCATAATTCTTCACCACATTTCTCTATAAGATTTTATAAACCCACTTATATTCTAAACTAATGTTACCCTTGGATTGCACGTCTCTCTCTACTTGACAAGTAAGTCAAGTATTTTCTGATTAAGTCATTTAGACTCTTTGTCATGTCATTATTGTAGTTGATTTACATTAGTTAACTTCTATGTGAAATTATTGTAATAAATTTCCATGTCATTTCTTCAATTCATATCACATTTTTGATCACCAGTAACATGTTTAAATAGGTTGGGTTGGGTTTAAAAATTTCATGTCTTATCTATTTTACATTTTTATTCTTTTTCTTTGAACTTTGTATTAATTTTTATCTTTGCTCTAATAAGACTGATTATAGTCAGTAATTTAATATGATTCCCATAATGTCAATTAGTCACTTTTCTTTGTTAAAATATAATAATTTTAATTACTTGTGATGTTATTCAGTGTTACATTCAGCTTCTCCTTTTCTTTCCTTAGAGAAAGTATTCATGATGCATAGCTCTGTGTTCTATAACTGTTCTCCAACTGCTAGGTCTGCTTTACTCTTTATTTCTGATACATAGATTCAGCATAAATTCTGTCACTGTCACTGGGCATCATGGTATATATTGATTTAGCTTGGAGGATCTTACTGAGTTCTATATAGAAATACTTAATCTACCCATACTTTGCAACAGAGGCTGATTCTTTTGCCACAGTTTCCACAGTGGTCTTTTGCAAATACTCATTATGAGCATTGAGATATCATCTGAACAAGTATCCCATGAAATGACATTTCCTATTGCCTTGGGACTGAGGATAAAACCAACTCTGCCAATCTTCACCCCCAAACCCTGCCATGTTTTTTTTCCTATCTCTTGAAGGAAACCATGAGCCATTCTTTAGTTTAGCTCTAATTTCCTTTGTCTCCTGATAGCATTTATATCAAAATGTAGATTAATATGATTCAATTCCCCTAATGTGTGTGTGTGTGTGTGTGTGTGTGTGTGTACTTATTGGTTGTTAGACAAGTGCCTCACATTTAGAGTGCCAACAGTCATGGTAATGTCTATAAATTGTCTAAAAACTGTGTGGTACTTCAAACCTTTGGCCCCTCCTTCTACTACTCTGTTACTGTGACTGCAGACTCAGAAGGGGGATGCATGGGACTGGGAACCATTTTACATTTTTCATTGTTTCAGGATTTGCCAGAACAAAGATTTCTTCATTAAGCAGTCAGTCTACTGGAAATGAACTTCTCTCTGTTCTTAGAAAGCAGATTTACCCTGTTGACACAACCATATTCAAAACATTTCAAGAAGGATACAATCAACCAGAGCTTGAGCTCTGATGGCTTGAACTCTTAGAGGCCATACATAGTAAATTCTGTGTTGTGATGAGACATTTTAGGAGAATTTCTTTTTAAAAATGAAAGAGAATAAAATTATTTGTACCAGATAAAGTACTGGAGATGGAAAAGATTTAAATTTTTCTCTAGTTCATATTATTCATTTTATATATAAACTGAGGATTAGAGAAATGGCATAATTTGCCCAACATCCCATGGTTATTTTTAAGCAAAGATTCATCTGTCTTTGGATTATCAGACTGATGTCATTTATCCTGTGATTTTTTTTTCTTTCCAGGGGAAGAATACTTCCTACTTGAAAGCTAAATGCTTGGCTTGATATTTGACATATACAGCAAATGACATTTTTCTTTATTATTTATTAATGGAGAAGGATAGGAGGGATATGGGAATGTATTTCATTGCAAGAAAACCCAACATGTAAAAATCTGCATGTGTAAGAGAGAGGATGGATCTTGGAATTAGTCCGACCATTTGGAAATATGCTATAAAATAAACGTTATACAACCTGCCCGTACTCATTAAGACAGAGATAATACTACTAGGCATTTGGCCCAAGGAAGTAAAAGACAGGAAGAAAATCCCATATACACCAAAATATAGCAAAAAACTAGTAACAAAAAAGCTCTTCATTGATTAGTGAATGGCTAAGCAAATTGTGGTATGTGAATGTAATGGAATGTTACCATACCATAAAATGATAATATGAAAATTTTAGAGGTGTGTGGATAGTTGTATGAATTAATATAATATGAAGTAAGAGAAATCAGGAATGCACTGACTACAAAATACAAATATAACAAAACCTCCTAGCTAATTATCATCTAATTATTAGAACCAAACTTGGTCCTAGAAAACAGCAGAGAAACTATAACTCTCTCCTTTCTTTACAGAGGTGAAATAATATCAATGTAGTATATACATATATATATTATATCTGCATATATATGCATGAATATACATGCGCATACACTCATATATAGTTAGACTTATTTGCTCTGTCGGTTCATTTTGCTTAGTTGTTTATATTTGGAAATGAATGTGAAACAAAATCAAATGATACCAATTAAAAGCTTATAATCTTATTAGAAAGATAAATGACAAACATAAATAATTACCCTTCATTAATTGGATAGATCTGTGAATTTAGATTTAGTGACTGCCTCCACTGATGTAGATCATAGCCTATCTATGTCTTCTAATTTTGTGTGATTGTTGTCTTTTACTTTCTATATGTTCTCCAAGCATATTCTGCTCAACACAGTGAAGATCTACCCCCTAGTTAGCTTAACAATTCCTAGATAACCATTGTCTCACTGAGGTGTCCATCTATTATCCTTTGTTCTTGTTACGTTACTGGATAACTTCCTTTTTTCTGACTTTACATGTCCCTGAGGACATACTTCATACCATTTCTTTCCTATAAGACATCTTGGGTGACAAGATACAGTCCTATTAGTCTTTTCATTGCCCTTTGAGTCATTTGCAATTTTGATGGTATTGAGAGAGTGGTGATTCACAATCATACAATATCCTAAAGAGTATACAGATGTTAAAAAAAAACATTTGCTTTCTGCAGTAGCATTAAGATTGAGATTATTAAAAATCATAACCTTCAAAAGCATGTCACTTAAATAATTTATCCTATTTCACCCTCCTACTTAAGTCTAGATTAAAGTCACTTTCTATTTGCAATGCCCATCCAAGACATCCGTACTGATAGATTAACTCAGTGAACAACAGCAAGTCATAAACTGAGAAATATGCATTCTTCATCCACTTGATTTTTCCTGGGTGGTTTATTAGGCCCATCTATTTTGAGTGGCTATGGATCTACGGGAGTAGTATCCTGGGCTCCATGGATTTAGCACAAGGTCATTTACGAACAATAGCATCTTAAGGACCTTGCTATCTGTAAGGAATCTTCCTTCTATTTGATTCAATGCAGCATGTACTTCATGACAGGCACTCCTTTTGCAGACAGAGTACTCATTTTATACTTTGTTGAGATTAAACATCAAAATTGTTGAGCAATTTTATCTCTATAGTTTTATCTATCAAATTATCTTCTATGATCTTTAAATATACATGAGAAACACCTTGTTTATATAGAATCTTCAAGGTGTTTTACCAATCAAATGCTTTTTGGAGTAACAAATATTGACAAGTACAGCTGAACATAAATAATACTCATACAGAAGAATAAGAAGTAATGTGGCAGTTGATAGCAAGTTGCCTTAAAGTGAGGGAAACCTGGGTACAAGTCTTATCTTTTATACATATTTCCTCTCTCACTTGACCACTTAGTGCTCTAAACTAGAGGATTAAAAAACAAGACCCATGGGCCTGCATGTGGCCCACACTCTTGAGTGAGGCCCAAACCAGATTAAAATGTAATTGGGAAACATTTAATAAAATAAATATGAATACAATAAAACATAGATAATATGACATTTAAAAACTAAGTAATATGTGTTTGGCAGAGATTATATACTGATTAGAAGCTCTCATTTTTATTTAAGTTTGACAGAACTGCTATAGAAATCTTTCTAATATTATAAGTTTCAGATAAGGTGCCAAATTTCATTGATAAAGAGAATTTCTTGTATCAATGAGATCATAGGTTGATTCCTTATCTCTAATGTAGAAGAATAGAGGATGAGGATACTATAGAGGTACAAAATGAAGTGTTTTATGAAATCCAATGGGATAGGGAATAGTGATTTGGTATATTAAGGTTGAGCTTTCAAAGGCAGGTAGGAATCAAGCAGGTGAAAGGCAAGGAGACCATTGAAGGCATAGGAAAGATACAAAGAAAGAAATGTGCAAGGTGCTTTTGATTGGAGCCAAGAGTAATAATTTAAATTTGGTTAGAGCTTAGAGAACACAATATGGACAAGGCTGGAAAGGTAATGTGGAGGACCTTAAATTTTGGAGGACTTTAGGTATCAGATAAAGGAGTTTGAAGTTTTCTCAGTAAGTAATAGGAATAAGTTTTTTTGTTAAGTGGACAAATATATGTACAAAGAAAATTATTCTGATAGTGGTATGAGTATTTGAATGGGAGAGTTGATGTGAGAAGACCTGTAAGGGATTTGTTTGAAATATTTAAGATGAGTGGTGATACAGGCCTACATTAGAGAAGTAGAAGTGAGAGTGGACAGATATTTCAAAGCTGGAATCAATACACAGAAGAATTGGTTAGACATGACAGGTAAGAGATGAACAAAACAAAGATAATTCTGAAGTTTTATGCCTGGGAGACATGGTGATAGAGATAATGAAGTCAGGAGGAAGAAGATTTGAGTAGGGAAAGAAAATAAATTTAGTTTTAAGAAGATTGAATTTTATACCCTTTATTGAGTCTTATCCTGATGCCTCATGATAGCATGGAGATCATCTTGGGTTTGCAAAGCTATGAAAGTAGATTACAAGCTACCATAGGTTCTAGCATGCTAGAAAGGTTTTCATCACAGTCACAGCAGCAGACAGTTGTATCTACTTTCCTAAAGGAAGTAATGAGAAGTTCATTGACAGTACACTGGATACTTGGTGATAAATCCATTGGCCATGGCAACCTGGGAAACAAAGAAAAAGATAATAAAAAATGTCCTTAGTCCAACACCCCAACTTATGCTTCTGTAATAATAGTGGTAGAGTGGTAGGAAAGGTTTCTTTTAAATAATCATAGAGGGGCGGCTAGGTGGCGCAGTGAATAGAGCACCGGCCCTGGAGTCAGGAGAACCTGAGTTCAAAACCGGCCTCAGACACTTAACACAAAAAACTAGCTGTGTGACCTTGGGCAAGTCACTTAACCCCAACTGCCCTCCAAAAAGCAAAAAAAAAAATAATCATAGAATCATAGAGTTTTTAGATCATTTATAAACGTTAACTTAGCTTGGTACTCTTGGTGTTCTAAAACCTTGTCCAGGTCCTAACTAGGGTACAAACAATTGAAGAAGGAATTCAGCAATTCCAAAATTTATATTCTTGCTATAAATGAAACCAGAAGACAAGAACATTACAGATAAATATAAGATTCACATGTTTTCCTTAGAGAGGCAAAAAACAGTTGACAGAGTTAATTTATCACATCTAAAGACAACAAGAAACATTTCATGGGATATTTGGTCACATCATATAACAATGCTTATAATAAGAATTTGCAAATATACTACCATGACAATAATTGTCACTTATGTACCAATATATACAAAGCACTTACAAAGAATTAGTGCATTTTATAGAATAAGAAATAAAATCATTAATAACGGTAACTAATTGAAAAGACTCTAAAGCTTAAAACGGTGTATACTATGATACTTGATGACTTTAGAGCAAAGTTAATATAGGTGATGATGGTGAAAAAAATATACAATATGGAGTAAGAGTGATAAATGAGATGATTTTATTAGTTAAATGGAAGCTTCATGCCTATACTCTTGAACACTTTGAGTAAAGAATTGGAAATCACTAGACATTAAGAACACTAAATAGCATCAGAAACAACTTCTTGATGAAGAAACCAAAGGAACCTAAAAACTACCTTAGTAAAAAGTTAACAAAATCTATAAAAAGAATAGGAAGACATTTAATTAAAGTAACTAACTTGATCTATTTAAATTAGTTATTGACATGGAAAAATCAGAAATGGATGAAGGAAAACATGTTTCCAGTTTAAAATTATTGTATTTTAGTGGATGATATATGATTTGTTAATGAAAAGGAAATTTTGTAAATCAACTATCTTTATTCAGGCCAACAAGTAGTGACAGTAATGATCAAAATTAATACTATGGTTGGACTCATTTTTTTTTTTACCAAATTAAAAAAAGATGTGACTTGAAGTTAAAATTCCAAACAGACTTACTTAAGCAAGTGACATATTACAAAATATGGATAGTGGATTGAGAAAAGGGCATGGATTATAATAATTTCATATAAAGGTTTTCACTATATAAATAAATTCCTTTAACCAGGAGACTAAAAATGCCTGAAAATTGCATTTTAGGTTTCGGTCAAGTGCAAACACTTGACTTATCTTCCAAATGAAGAGATATTGGAAAACACTGACTTTGAATGAAGAGAGAAAAATCATAAAAAATCTTTTGAGACCCATTTAAACTAATCTTTAGGACATTTAAGAACGAAAGCTGAAAGATAACAAATAGATGAAAGACAGGAAAATGTGCAAAAGATTTTTGCTAAATTTTTCATTATCAAGGAGAGTGTATTTGCCACATGTGGATACTAACATCTTAATCACAGATGTATTTATAGCGTAAGTTGAAAAGGCAGTAATGAAAATAACACTGGGAATAACACTTAAACAATCTAGATTATACAAATAGGATGTCCGTGGTGGCAAAATCAAAATTTTGAGAGTATTAAGAGATAAATACTCAAGGTATGTGACGATCCCAGAAGCAGTGAAAAAAACCACACGAACAGTATTTTATCCCCCCAAATTTGCAAGTATACGTATAATTACCAGTTCATATAGTTACTTTCATATATATATATATATACGTATATATGTACATATACATATATACACATATAAAACATTTTTATTATTATAAGATGCAGACATTGAGACCATTTTTGATGGGGATATTACAGGAAGCTTGCAGAATTTTATAAGTAATAGTCCACAGTACTCTACAGTACTGTATACAACTGTGCAGTACAGTATACAACTTTGTAATAATTTTATTGAAATATCTAGAGAACACAAAATCTCATTGTATTTGTTTTGTTAAATGAAAATAAATGATTCAGTAAAGAAAAAAAACATTGTCTGAAAACCTCCCATCCAACAGTATGTCTCCCATGAATAAGACAAAATTATATGATTTCTTTAAAGATATGATAACAAAGATAATCTTGTTCCACTAGTCTCTGATCAGATCATTAATGTCAATAGTTGCACAAGAGAGGAGAGAAAGGTCTTCATCACTGTCATGGAGGAGATCCTTTGGTACATTGAAAATCCTCCTAAATGATATCCTTAATTACTTAAAATAGTTTGTCCTATCACTATGGTAAAAAAAAAAATCTCTCGGATCAAGACTTATGCCTCGATATAGACTTATATCTTGGATGTGCAGTTATATGGACTTATGTCTTGGCTAGACACTATAAATAGACAATGTATTGGGCCCAAAATTCATCAGGAGGAATAGAATAGATTGCCCTGTCTTTGGAAAGCTGCTAATTAATTTTAATGACCTAAGGCTTCTCTCTAAATAAAGGGACATCTTTTGAAGGTCACCATCCTTCTGTCATTATTCTATAACTTTGAGTCATGGAACAACAAAGTTTCAGAAAAATTAAATGAAAGATCACCTAAATCTAAAACCACATTGTGGTGGTGAGCAGCTGAAATGCATTAAAAATAACATATTAAAAAGGAAAAGGAGTCTGAAGGTTATCATTTAAAATGCATGACATAAAAAGAAGAGGATATGGTCACCTGTCAAGAGTGAGGGATACTTGATGGATTTATTGTTGTCCCATTGGTATCATCTCAATGCCAAAAGAAAACAAGAAACCCCTCCCCCCCACTACACTGAGTAAACCCCCTGAGGTAAACTTATGGAAGGATGTGGATCAGTGATACTTATCAAGGAGGTGTGAATGAGTTATGATCTGTATCCAATCCATGTTTGACATCTCACACGCCTTTCTCTCGCTCTCTTACTCCCTGTCTTTCCCTGAATCTATCTCCAATCAGTTGTTCAATCTTGTCATTTCTAACTACACAATAATTTCTAAGACTACTGCAATAGCCTCTTATTTGGTCTCCCTGCCTCAATTCTCTTGTCTCTTTAATTTATTCTCCACATAGCTGCCAAAGCAATTTTCCTTAAGTGCACATCTAACAATGTCATTCCACTACTCAATAAGCTCTGATGACTTTCCATAGCCTCTAGGATCAAATGTAAATGCCTCTGTTTGGATTTTAAAGCCCTTTGCAATCTAAGGCCAATCTACCATTCCAATATTATTTTATATTACTTCCCTTAAGATACTTCACGTTCCAGTCAAACTGACCTTCAGTCATTCAAGAACAAGCATTTATTAAGTGCTTGTTATATTCCTGCTACACAACACCCCGTATCTTGTCTCTTCACCAGTGCTCTGACTTTCCTCCCTACCAGGCACCTCATTTCTACCTCTTAGAATCCCTTGTTTCCTTGAGAATCTTATTTCTTTCTCCATGTAAGCCTTTCCTGCTCCCTACCTCAGTTGCCAATGCCCTCCTCTAACCGAAATTCACCTTGTGTTTATTTTGTTTAGTCTTGTATACAATTATTTCTGTACATGTTGAGTCCTCCAATAGAATGTCACTTCCCCAAAGCAGAACGATTTTCTTTTATGGCCAACCTCACACATAATAGAAAGTTTCTATTGTTTGTTTATTGGTTGAGGATTCAATGTACAGAATCACAGCTCCATTTGAATCTTTGAGTTTGAGATGCTATTGGGAAATCAACCTGGAGATGCCCTGTAAGCAGTTTCTAAAGAAGGTCTGGTGCTCCGAAGAGAGATACACACTTGGAAGTCATCTCCATAAAAGTAGTTAAGGCTGTTGGGTTGAACGATACTGTCAAAGAAGTAGAGGGTAAATAAAGAAAAGAAGATGTGTAAGGAAAGGACTTAGTGAATACCCACATGGAGGGTATCATAAAAGGATGAGTTTGCAGTAGAAAAAACAGATCAGGTGGTGCCAGAGAAAGGAGGACCTGGAGAGTCTAAAATCTCCCTATTCTAGAAGTGAGTATTTGCATGTCAAAAAACTTCAGAAAGGTGAAGTAAAATAACTGATAAAAGCCTTTTGGATTTGGTGATTAAGAAGTCAGAGAATTTCAAAGGTTTGTGGAAAGAAGCCAGATTACAAGCATTTAGGGAGAGTATGCATAGTGAAAGAATGGAGGTGCTCAGTGTAGACACCTTTGAAAAAGAAATTTAGAAGTGAAGTAGAGGGAAATAGGATAGCAGGTAGGTGGTTTAGAAGAATCAAAGGAATGAAGGAATGCATTTTTTCTTTTTTAGACCTGAAGAGAGACTTGAGCATGTTTGTAAACAAACAGGAAGACAGCAGAGAGGAAGAGATTGAAGGTGCATATGAAAAGAATTAATTGCTGCTACCAAGTCTGAGAGAGGTGAATGGGAATGGGAACTGGGGCAAAAATAAAAGGAGTAATTGGCTTTAGCAGGGAATTGGAATAACCTTTCTTCTGAGACAGAAGGGAAAGAGATGGTAGGTGATGCTGCTGAGATATTTTAGGAAATGAACTGAGGCTGATGAAATTCACAATAGATGAGTTCAATCTTACTAAAGGAGGAGTTACATTATTTGCTATAAGTATGAGGATTTTCAAAATATATTTGGGGCATAAGAATAGAAGAAAGAATTTGATTCGTTTTTATTCACAGATTTTTTAGAACCATATCAATTGTGTAAGATGTAATATACTTGTACTATACCAAAATTTTTCTTGGAACTACTTTTTTTCCCTAAAGTAATTCTGTAGTTTTGTACAAAAGAAAAGTGTATTGATTTATCTATTCACAATTGTCATAAAATGACACCACCTACACTATTTTATAATATTATTTCCTTGAATTTAAAAAAATATTATTATTATTTGTTTTTTGGCAAGGCTCATTTAACTTACATGGGACTCAGGAGGTCGCATATTCAATATACAGAATCATGGGAATACAGAGCTCTAAGGGACCTTAAAGGGGTCCAACTATCTCTCTTCTGACTGATGGAGAAACTGAGGCAAAGAGAGCTTAAGTGATTCCCTAGTTAGTAGCCTATGCAGGCCTACAACTCAGGTTTCCTGATTCTTAGATCAGTGTTCTTTCTATTATGTTGTGCTGCTTCCAGGACTATTTGAGTCTTTAACAAAACTGAGTGAATGATATTCAGTGGAGAATGTATTTATATAATAAGTCAAGGGCTCACTCAGCCTGCAGTTGTTTGGGATATCCTGGTGCACACTTTACTACTGTTAGTAATAAATTATTTCCTGACAATTTGGTTGATAGATTAGCACCTGCTCCCACATAGTTCTTATATTGCTTTACAAAAATGAGCAGGTTAGCTGTATTTAATAGGCTTTTTGTCCTTCACTTATCTTCTTGCAGGATGGAGAGGAAAAAAAAATTTGGGCTCTTCCACAGGAGCACGTAAATCATATACAGACACAGAGAGAGGTCTGTGTTTCTGTAATAATCAGGGCTGAGGTATCCTTCTTAAGAGTGTTAGAAATCCAATGGAAGGTCTCTGAAAGGCACATCATTTCTCTCCTCTGCCTCATATCTCACTGTTTGCTTTTCTAACTTCCCAGAAGACTAGAAAACAAAGTACCAGAACATTTTAATGTTTGAAAAGCAAAATGAAGTCACAGGGTAGAGAGTATGTGTGTGTGTGTGTGTGTGTGTGTGGGTGGGTGGGTGGGTGTGTGTGTGTGTGGGTGTGTGTGGTGGGGGTGGGGAGGTGGGTCAGGGAGGTGCAATAGAGTTCTTTTGAGTCATTTCCCCACTGAAAACTGAGATTTCTGGTCACATTAGAGCAGAATAATTGATAGCAGCTGCAGATGGGAAGGTTTGGGCATGCACCTCCCCAGGCAGTAATTTCTTTGATATTCTCAATGGTTTGTTGTGAAGTATGGAAAGCTGATATTAAGCCATAGTTCCTTGATAGAGGAGAACTGAACAAATGTTCAGCTTATGTTCTTGAGGGAAACTTGTGGCAATCACGAGTCTCAGCATACTTTTCCAACTCCTTCTAGCACTTTAACATTGCGCTGATTTGTCCTCAGCTTAGGTGTGATGGTCAGGAGAATCTGTCATTTCCTTCATGCATTTCTTGCTTCCTTGCTGTGCGGCACTGCAGAACAGAGAAAGCAGGAAACTTACTAGACAGTGTTCTCTGGCCGGTGACCATCTCACATGTGAAACAATTTCATGAAGCAGAGAATTGTAGGCCTCGTTAGTAGGAAAAAAGAGCTTTGAAGACAAGGTTGCATCTAGCTTTCCATTGTCAAAAGTCAATAGATAATGAATAACAATTTGGTTTTCTTGGTTCTAGTAGTGGTAGTAGTAGTAGTAGTAGTAGTAGTAGTAGCGGCAGCAGCAGTAGTAGTAGTGGCAGTAGTAGTAGTGCTAGTAGTGGTAGTAGTAGTAGTAGTAGTAGTAGTAGTAGTGCTAGGAAGAGGAGGAGGAGGAAGTGCAGCAGCAGCAGAAGTGGCCATAGTCAAAATAGTAGTCATCATCATTGTTGTAGTATGGTAGTAGTAATACTACTCCTAGTATGACTTATTGCTAGTTCTACTGGTAGTGATGCCACTATGATGGTTACAATGATGAAAATCCCAATGGCTACTACTACTTAAAGGGCAGCTAGGTGGTTCAGTGGATAGAGAGTTTGGGCCTGGAGGTAAGACAACTCCTCTTCCTGAGTTCAAATCTGGCTCAGACACTTACTAGTTGTGTGACCCTGGGTGATTCACTTAAATCTGTTTGCCTCAGTTTCCTCATGTATAAAATAAGCTGGAGGAGGAAATGGCAAACCACACCTTTTCCAAGAAAACCTCAAATTGGGTCAGGAAGAGTCAGACACCAATAAAACAGCTGAGCAGCACTACTACTGGATAGCATATATATAATGATTTAGTTTAGCTTTAACCTGCAAAGTTTTGTAAATGTTGTTTGCTCCTCTCAATATGAGGATCATTATCTTATGAGACAAGGCCATTATTTATGATAACACATTATAGGTCTGCAATTGTATGAACAGATTCTATTTTTATTCCCATTTTACATGGAAGGAAAGTGATGGTAAGAGGTTAAGTAACTTGCCCAGAGTTATACAGCTAGTGAGTGTCTGAAATGGGATTTGAACTCAAGTCTTACTGACTCTAAGTTTAGCATGCTTACTTACTGTAGCATGGAGTCCCCTCTAGTACTGGCAATAAACAAGTGAAAAGGAAACTGACTGCAGCAACAACCCTATACTTTGATATTGACTTAATAAAGTGAAAAGTCCTAAGTATTTTCAGATCAATTAACTAAAAGTTGTAGATGGTGTGATCTGCACAAAATTGTATGTTTTATTATTTTAATAGACCTTTAAGAACATTTTAGTCATTGGTTTTCATCTTAACTGTTCTTTTGTATAAGTAGAAAGGGAAGGGTATGAAAAGGCTATTAAAATAATTACAGAAGCACAGGTCATAAATTATCTGTTGATTCAGTCTGTCGGCAAGTAAGTCAATTGCTTCAATGATAAGGCTAATCAGATATGGAACTGGCCATAAATGACTTTAGTCATCTGGATCAGATAGAAGTCATTACACTGGCCAGTAGGATCCATTCTGACATTGTGTATTCTCTTCATTTGAGGCAGTAGATGTCAGGAAATATTGTGTTACTCAAATTATGTGGATTTGCCACAATGCCGCAAAGCATGATGGGATATAACAAGCAATGTAACCGAATGGAATAATGGAAATTCAGTCTGACTGTCTCATCAGAGGGAGATAAAGTCAAATCAAACAGTGTTTACTGTGGCCTGAATTCATTGGCTAAGTAAATTATTTTCAGGTTGGTGTGCACATGCAAATAATCATTTAATCAACACTGCCTCCTTAGAAAAACTCTAAAGCAGGAAACTCCCAAACACCCTTGCAGAAGCTCAGGTGACTAGACTATATATAGCTTAAGCTTCCATATTTGCATGTAAGCATGTATGTAATTGTCTGGGAAAAATCAATGTTTCTTTCATACAAAATTCCCTGGGGCCATAAAACAAAAAGAAAAGTACAGGTATCTTGTTAGACTACATGTCTAGTCATCCCCAGACATGGAGTCAGCAAGATAGTACTCATGCCTGACCCAACATCTCTGATTCATTCAGTAGTTCCCCTGATTGTGCAAAAATTATCATTTGGTTACATTTCAGTAAAACTAGTATAATTATCTTGCCTCTTTTAATCCATTGAGAATAGCAAACCATTTTTAGTGTTAAACCATTCTTCTTTCTTTTATCTCCTAGATTTACCTCTTCACATTTTTTTTTCTTTGAATGTTTGGGAATTAACTTTCCCCTTAACAAAACAAGGAGTTGTGCTTCAGAATTATAGTAATGTCTCATTTATCTAGCATTATAGGTGATTGAAGGGATCTATCTAAGTGAATTTTCCAGAGAGCAAAATTTAGCCCTTTAGACACTCACACTTAAAAAAAAAAACAAACACCACCTCATGCTTTGCAGGAAATCTTTCCAAAATATACATACACATCTCTGTTTTTAAACTTTTTTTTTTTACAAAATAATTCAGGAATAATTTAATTATATTGTTAGAAACATAATTATATTATGTTATCTATAATACAGTTATCTCCTTAGAGCTTATTGAAATGCATAGAGGTATTTGTCCCTGCACTAAATAATGCTAAATTATGTGTTTATGAGATCTGTCAGGTTTTTCTTTTTTTGGCAGGAATCTTTTGGGGATTATCTCCTTACTCTTCAGGGTATCAGTCACTTCCATTGTTTCTCAGTATTTTACGACTGCTTCTGAGGACCATCCACATTCACCCCTCTATTAATTTCCTTGCCATGCCCCTGGCATGCTGATACCTCTCTTCTCACCTTACATTCCCATTTACAACTCCTTTTTAAGGTTTTCTTCAAATCTTTGAATGGAAGCTTCTTAAGGAAAGGGAATGTCTTGCTTTCTACTCGCATTTTAGTGAGTTCCTGGTTTAGCACAGTTTAGCACAGTTCCTGGCACATAATAAGTGCTTGATAATGCTTAATGCTTTGTTGTTGACTTAATTTGCTGTTTCTGATCATCTATTAATTAGTAATCACACAAGCATTTAAAATGAACAATAAAAAAGAACTCTATGTATGTAGCAGTGATGAGGTACTGTTGCTTATGCAAGTCACTTATATAAACATGGATGTTTATATAAGTCATGATTTGCAAGGAGGCAAAAATAGGTATTTCTAGTATCTTTTCTCCCCACCCTTCTCCAAGGGAGACTTTGACTCTTACCAGGAGGGGAAACAGGAGTTTGGGGACAGAGGCTGGCCAAACTGATTTCCTCCGAAAGAGGTTGTACTGGGCTAGAATTATATCTGTCTGCCCCTTTAATTATTATTAGTCTGGAGAATGTGATTTTTAGGTTCAAGATAACTTCTTGATCACTCTTCTTTGATGGGGAACAAGGGCCCCAAGCTGTATATTTGAGGTTTGATACCCTTTCCTCTGGATGGCAGTTCCGCAACAAACATACTTAACATATAAGTTCATTTATCCAAGCCAGTAGCATAATGGAAATCAGAGAAAGTATGCATATGATATGTGTAATATATGTATATATAAATACATGCATATACTACATATAATATTATTATTATTATCCTGTTATTATTATTATATATTGCCTCTTTGATGCCAGAGTATTCTTCACTTTTGTATATGTAAGCTCAGATACAATAATAATAATTTTATATATACATACACATGCATGCAAGGCAATACAATTTGAAGGTGTTCTCCCATTTGAAATGAGATAACTCAGCTCAAGTAAGAGAGAGAGAGAGAGAGATTTACAGATCCCATCCAAGGGGAAAATTCCCAGAAGTATCTAGCACAGTAAGGTAGGACTAGAGACATGATCCATTTTTTATATGTTGATTTTTTTTCCCTGAGTCTTTTTCCCTTAATAGACCTGAAGAAAGGTTAGAATTACTTATCCTCTCTCTCCATGATAGCCAAAAGAGTAGCTCTCACCCTCTATTCCCACTCTCCATAAAGTCTCAGGACATTGACTAATCATTCTCCCTCAATGGTGAGTCTCACAAAATTGGTCCTTTGAATAAAGGGTTACTATGTAGAATGAAAGTAAAAGTTTATTCTAAAAGGGCCTGGATCACTCTCCCACAGAGTAAAGCTGATGTTCATTATGACAACTGTTTTATAGTAACTTCGAAACTACTTATTTAGCATATAAGCTTTGTGATACCTATCAGAAAGATTTTTTTTTCTGACTTGATCCAGAGGAATTTTGAAGAACAAATTGAGAACTATCTATAAAAAAAACTGTACACAATGGAAGATAGTAGGTATAAATCATATATGAAACAGAGAAAAAGTGAAAATGTTAAAAAAAAAACTAAAAAAAGAAAATTAATTGGAAGTCAATACTTAAAAACAGACTTCTAGATACAAATAAAATATGAATAAAAATTGGTCTTGAAATTTTTGGTATTGGGAAATAAATAATATGCTATCAGTATTACTGAGCCTTGCTGTAATGGGATTCAGGACTAGGACACAGAAATGGAATTGTATAACATGTTAAAAAAAAGACTCTGATAGGAGAGATAATAGAGGAGTAAGTACTAAATAGCAAGAAGAGATTTACAAGGATGTAAATCCATGACATCAAGGATGGAAATCCAAGGAAGAACTTTTGTATAGTAGAGAAGAAAAAAAAAGAGATGAGTATTGTGAGAGTATACAGTAAACTGATCAGGTTACATTCCCAATATAACTTATAAAATCAACATAAAATATTTTGTACTAATCTGCATATGCACTGGAAATTTCATTCTGATAAAAGTAAAGCTTCTTATAAATTTTATGCTTGTCTCAACAATGATTTCATTTGGTAGAAGAAGGAAAAGCAATGGGAGAAATTGCTACCATTTGTTTAATTCTGATAAATAAGGAAACTCTGATAAATTGAAAAGTAGAGGAAACTTGGGAGAAAGTCACCGAATTAGAATCCAGAGTAGGAAAAGAGTAACTTTAACCAATCAAACATATACCCTAAACTTTAAGAAAGCACATTTTATGAAATTCAGAGAAAAATAGGCATAATTTGTAGGTCAGAGGCAAGAAAGATATATGATAGCTCAAGAGAGATGAGAGGTTTACAAAAATAAAATTATAACAAAAGAATCACAGTATAATAATAAAATTATCCCAGTGAGGCGGAAAAGGGAGAGACACCAAAATATTCTAATGTGATGGAACAAGGAACCCTTGTATGAGCTTATATATATTTTAAAGGATGTGCTAAAAAGAAAGAAAGGTGAACAATACAATAAGGAAGGAAAGGCTCAAGGCCAGCTAGAAGGAGTTGGAGTTTGTGCAAAAATGCTAAGTAAATTAAAAAAAAAACCCTTACTTTTAAGGTATATTTGGAGAAAGTAGAATAAGAATAAAGGATAGGCACACTACCTGCAGCATGTAGGTTTAATGTTTACAGATGACAGAAAAACTATTTATCATTTTGGTTTTGTTTTCTCTACCAAGGAAGATAACTTTTAGCCTGGAGAAGATAGAACAAATATTTTAAAGAGGAAATTGAAGATGGATGCCAAGATAGATAAAGATAGGTGAGAATATTAGAGGAAAGCATCTGTTCATTTGATATAGTTCAAGTCTCCAATCCCAGATGAATTACATCTCAAAATACTGATAGAACATCAAGATAAACTTTTGATTTCTGTGTAATCATGGAGAATGGGAAAAGCATTAAAAGACAGAAGCTGGGCAAATACACCAATTTTCCACAAGGGGAAAAACATAGGTTCCAGAGACCAGATGCCAGAAGAATTACAATGAATTGTGGAAAAATTAAAGGATATATATATATATATATATATAAACTTATTTTTACTTTGAAATATGAATTGGTCACAGGCCCTGGAAAAGCTCAAGTAAGAGAAATAGAGGAAAAATTGGGAAGAGAAATGAGAGTGATGTAAGAAAATCATGAAAAACAAGACAACAGCTTGCTAAAGGAGATCCATAAAAATACTTTCTTGGAGACTGTAATGGTAATGAAATTTGAAGATCCCTTTGTATTGGAAAGCTGACAGATACTTGGCACCTAGTTTCAAATTAAGCCTCTGTTATAGAAACAGAAAGTATGAACCCCTGTTGCTGACATGACAGGAAGGGGCTAAATAGGAAAGAGAGGACCTAATGGCTTTTTATAAGGAGAGGCCCAGGCTACAGACAGCAGAACTGACAAGATAATGCTTGTGGTGGCAGTCAAGGAGAAAACTTGTGGTATCCCAGCACTCTGCCTGTCTGCTCTGTCTTTGTTGATGTTTGTTTGTGATACTTTGTACAGAAGCCCTGGGATCTTACTGGAAGCCCTAAAGGAAGATTTTCTGATTTTATGTTTATAGAAGTCCTGGAGGAGGTGTTTTGGAGGTCCTGGAACTTTACTGATGATTTGTGCTGACCTCTTGGACGTTGTTTGTGGGTCTGTGTTGATTTCTATGTTGATGATTTGTGTTGAGTTCTCAGACCTTGTTGGTGAGTCTGAGTTGATTTCACAGGCAGATAGTGAATTGATGATGGCACCGGCAATGGGCATGAATATTATTATGGATCTGTTAAGATTTGTCTTCCCAGAAACAGGAACTGTGAAGGACTTGAGGTGGACTGGACACTGAGCTTTAATATGGAACAGGAACTGGGCAAAGAACTGGACAAGGATCTGGACAAGGAACTAGGAGCTGCCTGCCTTTGAACCCAGGTGACAACTGGAGCTGGGACCATGGAAGAGGAACCATGGAAGCTGAGAGCCAGCCCTGCATCGAGCTGAAAAAAGATTTTACTTGGATACTGTGTACTGGTTGAGATTTACTGTGACCTAGGGGTGGAGAATTTTGACTTGTGTACTTTGTGATTGAATTAAGGATTTGTTATTGACTAAATGAATGTACTTTGTTTAAAACTATGTGACCACTTTGATGAAAACTACGTGGCCATTTTAGTGATAAGTTTTTGAGTTGTAACATGGTGAATGCTACGTTTTGATTTTCTGTGATAAGTTGTGACATTGCAAATGATGTATTTTTAATTTCTGGGAATGTTTTGATCTGGTTTGTTACTGAATAAATAGAGAGTTTACTATACTATGTAATCAGAATCTTGAAAGCCATTCACAACAGCAGTCCTCTGGAAAGCTGTTCATGTTTGGCCTTACAGAGGCTTTGGATGTAGGAACTTTGACTTTGTTGTCTTCTTCTAGTTGTATGTTTTGATCTTCCTTGTCACCAAAGTAAGATTCTATAATCTGATTTTTTTCCCTGTTATTTGCTCATTTTCCAGTCAATTTCTTGACTTTTTAGCTCTTTGTTAAGGTAGCAATCTGTTTCTGTTGTGGAGTGTGTGCTGTCCCAAGCTTCAGGGATTTTGTGCAACTCTTTTCATAGGTACCTATAGGGCCCTGTAAATTTTCAGTCCTTCCAAGGTATTATGATCAAAGGAGAGGTGTTTTCTCCTCTCCTGGTCTGTACTCTGGTCTGTGAATGACTGTAAATAGTCTTCTATCTTGGAACTGTGAGGAGGATTCTCTCTCCACTGATACCACTAGCATTCCTCCTCTCCCCAGAATTATACCCCGGATCTGAGCATGGGCAAAGCAAGAGAATCCTGCCCTAGCAACCGCAAAGAGATCCCTGCAATCTCCCTCTGATCAGCCACTCAATCTCTGTCCCTACTCACCCTCTTTGTGGGCTGAGAGCTGTGAAAGCATCCACTACTGACGTTGCAACTGCTGCCACCCTGGGGCTGGGACCAGATCACGTTCTTCTCTAACCCAGGTCCAACAGACCTTTTCTACTGACTTTCTAAGTTGTAGACAACTTAGAAGTCTGGAAACTGCCACAGCTGCCAGTGATTTAGTCCCTTAAGGCCTGTTCCATGTTGATGTGGCCCACATTGTACTGTGTCCTTCTCTCAGACTGGTGCAACAGACCTTTCCTGTAAACCTTCCAGGTTGTCTTGGGCTAAAAGTTTGTTTCACTCTGTAATTTTGTAGGTTCTATTGTTCTAGAATTTGTTTAGAGTCATTTTTACAGGTATCTGGAGGGGTTTGAGGGAGAGCTCAAGCAAGTCCCTGCTTTTACTCTGCCATCTTGGCTCTAACCTCTGAGAGGATCATTAAATACATGATTTTGTGATCACTTTGTAAGTGAAACTGTGATCTTTAGGTACTAACATCAGTTTGCTAAGAAGTTACATCAAACTGGTTTCATTTCCCTCTTCTGCTTATTGAATGAGTGAGACAATGGGTTGAAATTATATGGCTTAATATAATAAACAGTTTTCCTCAGCTGGCTCACTGTCCAGAGACCCTGCCCTTAACCAAAGGGCTAAAAGAATTTGACCATATCAATCTGGAATTTCCAATCTGAATAGCTTCTCCCACCCCCATTACTCTAACTGGTGAGTGTCTCACATGTTCCACTATTTTTAAGCCAGTTAATATCCTCTATTTGCTTCCCAGCCATATTGTCACCAGCTGTCTGCTACCTCTTTCATTCTTTCTACTCCTCCTGCCCCACTTTCTAGTTCTGGATCCATAATGGAACTAGTACTAAGATTGTTATTGGAGATGGTGTATCAATCTACTCCCCTTTGGCTCTTGCCATCTCTGTATTTTTCCAAATGAAAACACCCCTCCCTGGCCACCATTCTTCTGTATGTGCTATGGCTCCCTTTTAGGATCTTCAATGGCAGATCTTTTTGTGTATCTTAACTTCTGTAATATATCCCCAGAGTTTAGCACCATGCTTGGCACCACTTAATTTTTTCCTTTCTTAATCCTTCATCATTAAGTCATTTCTAAATTTTAAATTGTTCTGTATTGAGGTAATGAAATCCTTATCACTCAAAAATCTGTAATAAGAGAACTGTAACTTTTTCTCAGGTGTGCTTGGGCAAACTCTGAAAAGCAAACTGCTACTTTATATATTCATCATTCCTTTCTATACCTAACTTTGTTTCCAAATGCTTTCATTCTGATGTCATGAATCTGATAAATTTTTACTTGTTGAGGATTGATGTCACGTACTTCTTAAGGTATGTGACAGGAAACAATTGTAGACTAAGTTCTTTTTTTAAATTTATTTTTAATTTGTTTTCTTGTTTACTTTATTCATTTTTATTACATTTTTGAATTACAAATTTTCTCCCCGTCTTCCCCCGCCCCACCCCCAAAACAGCAATTCCACTGCAAAGCCCCTCCCCTGCTCTGCTCTCTTATTTTCAGGTAGGGCAGGGAAGGTCTCCCTATCCCAGCCCCTGTATATCTCAATTCCCAGTTGCAGGTATTGCAGATCTTTAAATTCTAGATTCTCCCCATTCTTCCCTTGTCACCCACCCCCACTGGAAGGACAAGCAATTCAATACAGGCTGTG
>CM053593.1:298635277-298717754 GCA_028646575.1 Pseudocheirus occidentalis
TTCTCATGCTTCTTGTGTTTGATTGTCAAATTTTCTGTTCAGTTCTGGTTTCTTCAGCAAGAATGCTTGAAAGTGCTCCACCTCATTGAATGACCATATTTTCCCCTGGAATAATATGCTCAATTTTGCTGGGTAGTTGATTCTAAGTTCTAGTTGTATTGGTTTCTAAATTCCTTTTGGAATAGGCTCTTTATGTTGAAATCCAGAGTTTCCTTAACATAAGAATCCACCATATATCCATCCCATTTGGGAGTGGAAGTTAGACTAGATCATCTCTCAGTTATCTTCTAGCCTGAGTATTCTATGATAATTTGAACCTATTTAAGCAGAAGTTGGATGATCATGTATAGTAGTATGTTGGGTAGGTTTCTGAAGAGGATGGGATCATCAATCTAGATCCACCTCTAAATTTCTTTCTATTTCTACTATTCTTTGATTCTCTTTCTGTAATATAGAGATGTCTCTTATTTATTTATTCAGTTGTTTGTTTATTCATTTATTCTGAGTTCTTAAGCTCTCTCTGTCCCTCTGTCTCTGTCTGTCTGTCTGTCTCTCTTAACTTATATCCCAAATCTTGTTGGAACAAGGTGGGCAAAAATTTGATCTTCTGTTAAGCAGATTACTAATATAATTTTTTCCTACTCACCCGAATACAAGGGAATGTTTACCTCTCTCTCTTTCCCCCTCTCTCTACCTATCTATTCATCTCTCTACCTACCTATATCTATATCCATACATCTATCCCTCTGTTGATGAAATCTGTTTTTGATTTTCTATATTGTCTATCTTTGGTCTGGATCTGTGATTTTTTAAAATGTGTGTGTGTGTGTGTGTGTGTGTGTGTGTGTGTGTGATTAACTTCTATGATAGAAAATCCCCACTAATGTAGATTGAAAACTCATGTTATTTTTTTCTCAGAGAGTTGCCTGGGAGCACTGAGTGGTTAAGTGACATGCCCATGGTCAAAATATGTATCTGTATATTACATACATAAATATATATTCTATAAGGCAAAGATTTACATAATCATCATAATTTCAAGTGGATGTTATTGTTTGACAAACAGTTGACATTTGGGAAATGGAAGAGTCAAAACAAACACAGGGAAAATTTTGTTTTAACATTTGCACTTGATGGATGTTTAACTTTACTATTTTCTTAGATAGAATAAGTCCAGGAGCTTTCATGTATTTTCATGTCACTTCACACACCGAAAATAAAAAGATGAAGGTACAAAAGTGTGACTGACAGGGGAAAAACAATACATTTTTAGGATAGGTGATTCAGCTGCATTTAGAACTAGAGCTGAAATTCACAAACTTTTTTAGATTGAGATGTTTCAACAAAATTTGTTGCTTTCATTTGTTAAGTGTTTTTCTTCTTTATTTTATTTTCCTTATCGATCAAATGGGAAATTTAATATTTGCTTTTCTCATTTAGTCACACTTAATACAACTCAGTGTTTTGTAAGAAAACTCTCTTATGGCTAAACTACCTTAGATTCTTCTTAATAAGTATCTTGAGTCCTATTCTTAATCCAAGACACCTATTTAGAGGATTTCAAATGAGTTTAAACTCCAGTTTGGTTTGAAATACAGAGCCCATTTTTAACAGTCCTGAACACAGTAAATCAATGCAAGAGAATATTCTTTCTTTTTTGTAGTTTTGTTTTTCCAATCATTGCTCTTCGAGCATTGCCTGAGAAAAATAAATATGGATTTATTTATTAATATCTTTCATCTATCATTGTCAAAGTGATCCTCCCGCAAACTTTCCTACATATTTCATTGAATTGTAAACTTTTACGGGTCACTGTAATTCTATAGATGGTTGTACTATGTGACACAGGAAGACAGGAGTGAGAGAAGAGTGGGAGAGAGACAGAGACAGAGATACAGAGACAGAGAAAGAGACACAGAGAGAGACAGAGAAACAGCACTGTAGAAACAAAGATAAAGACAGAAGCAGGTCAGATGAGCTCACACGACCACACCTATACCTGTGTTATGAGGCATAGGGAGGTCTTTGATCATTTGGGGAGGATATTTACATTTTAAGTGAAGCACATTTTTGTGATTTTTGTTTACTAATAACTTGGTGGGAGCTGTCATTATTCACACTACAATAAGCAGATTAGAATTAGCTGGCTCTGTACTTAGGTCCACACTTATCTTTTGTCCTCCTATACAGTAGGCTTTCTCTGCCCTTTCTTCTTCACTACAAATGGAAAACAGTAAATACAGACTGTTTGCTCTGCCTTTTGCCCTTTTTCTGTGAATTATGTAATAGTTTGGCTAACTGGGTAGAAAGTTACAGAGTTTGGCTCCCAGGAGAATTTCTAGTCATGTGTACCTTGTTATAACTATCAAGTCAATTGGCTTCTACAGGAAACTTACAAAGCAGAGGTACTGTGTGTCCTTTAAAGGCACCTCTCTGTCCATTCCCTGACCATCCCCACCCCCTCACAGTGCAATTAATTTCATAGTACATGGAAAAGGAATCATAATCATCAAAATATATTTCTTGAATTATATGTACAGATTAATTTTCAACCCACTTATAAATATTATTAGTGGATCTGACTAAATGTTACCACATGTTAGGTCAGACTAGTATGAAAATATACTTCTAACAATAAATGAAGTTCATTGCCTCTCCCATCGTTAGTTATTTTTACTTTATACCTGGATCTAATGGAAGTCCATTGTTTCTATAAAGAGCTCCTATAGTTAAAAACAATGAATTAAACTAATCATGTCAATTCCCAGCATTTTTGTGCCCCCCAAAAGATGCTTTATTCTACTCCCTTGAAGATTTCACTAACGTGGAAGTAGAAATGGTTGAGCATTAGTTAGTGGCAGCTCCCAGAATCTAGTTTCTGAGTACCTATTAGAGGGCTGAAGAATTTGATCATAGTTCTTGCTTATGTGTACAATGCCTGTTAAAAGTGGGGGAAAGGCTTCTGACCTGCTATTTTTAAATTATTGCAAATTGCTCTAAAGTATAAATGTGACACTTTGGATTTGGAATCATATTACACTTAGAACAAATTATGCTTTTTGGAGTTTTCCCAAGGATATTGGTAATATCCTGAGGAAAATGGTAGGCTACTAAGTGGCACAGTGGATTGAGTACCAGGGCTTGAGTCAGGAAAACTCATCTTTCTGAGTTTATATCTGGCCTCAGATGCTCACTAGTTGTGTGATCCTGGGCAAGTCATTTAACCCTGTTCTCCTTAGCTCCTCCTCTATAAAATGAACTGGAGAAGGAAATGGCAAACCACTCTAATATCTTTGCCAAGCAAACCCCAACTGGGGTCACAAAGAGTCAGACATAGCTGAAAAAATAAGTAAACTGTTGTTCATTCCTGTTGTTAGAGGAAAAAGATGGAGGTTTTAATAAAGCAAAAAATACAAAGTTTAAATGTCACAGTGAGTTTGTACCACATGTGAATTGGGTACTCCTTGATAATGAATTGAGGAGAATCTCAGTTCCATTCATGAAAAATTGTTCTTTAGAAGAAATTCATGTAAGTCTATGCCACGAAGGCTATACCATTAAGAAACATGACAACTACCTTAGGATATCACATTTGTAATATCTTGCCAATTTATGTTAATAGAGATCTCCTAATCCAACTCCCTCGTTTTATAGATGAAGAAAACTGAGGCCCAAGGAAATTACTTGGCCTTGGTCAGATGACTGGTAAATAGTTAGAAATGGGGAGAAAAACCTAAGGATTCCAATTCCCAGTTCAATGCTTTCTTTCCCTTTCCCTTTGGAAATTGATGTGCTTGTGTTTCTTGAGTTTATCAGCCAATCAAAAAGCATTTCTTACACATGTATCTCAAAATGTACCTCTTTCCCAAAGCCTTCCCCAAATACTCTATGTACAAGAAATCACTTCTGGGGTGGCTAGGTGGCACAGTGAATAGAGCACTGGCGTGGGAGTCAGGAGGACGTGGGTTCAAATATGGTCTCAGACACTTAGCACAAAAAACTAGCCCTGTGACCTTGGGCAAGTCACTTAACCCCAATTGCTGTACCTTCCCCCTCCAAAAAAGCAAAACTAAAAAAAAAACCACACCTCATAACAAGCAACAAAAAGAAATCACTTACTAGTCAAACAACTTTAGCACTTTTTAAATCAGTCAATACTTATAACATGCTTAATATATACACTAAGCATTATGCTAAGTCCTAGGGATGCAAGGAAAAAAAATGAAACTTAAAAAAAAAGATCTGAACCATTCATTTGGCATACTCTTTTGTTGCATGTTATTCTGACTCTCTTCTCATCAACTAGAAAATAAACTCTCTAAAGTCAGGGTCTATTTTTTTTAAACTTTATATCTCACATATTACTAAGTTAGGCAGTGAATAAACATCTACAGTCAATCCTCAACTTTTGCAGAGGCAACATTCCTTGAAAACAATGTAAAAGTAAAAAAATGTGAATGTTGATACATTGAACCTATTGGAAATGGTTGGTTAGGTTCCTGAGACCACTAAAAGTTTTAATCTTTCATCAGATATTGCTGAAAATATACTGTTCTGTATATAGTTCTTTATAACAAAACATTAATTCTGATAATATGCATTTTTCCTAACATAGTAACCATGAAATAACTCATAAAATGAAGTACACAAAATAAAATTAGTAACATGAAAAACATTTTTTCTCGCTAGTAATTCCCTACAATTTTTGTGCTAACAACTCAATAAAAAAAACCCAACAACAAACATTGCAGACATTATTCACTTTTCATAACACGTGAAATCTACAGTATGATAAATGTTATAAATAGCAATCTTAACATGTTTTAACCCAAATCTTACCTTCTACTGTGTCCAATGGCAGTGGGAGGGCATTGTACTATATACTTCACTGCTATAAACTTCTCTATCTTGACTGCCTCCTAAAAACCAAGGGAGAAATCTTTGGAACTTTAGTCCCTGCTATCTGAAAACTTAGAGACTCGTGAAGTATTGACCTCACCTGTGACACACTGTTCTTCATGGCTGGTAGATGGCATTGGGAATTGTGAAGGACAAATCAACTTGAAATACTTTCCTTCTTTTTGCAGATGTAATGAATTGATTTAACACCAAACTCATGGCCATCAGTTACTGCAGACATTCTAGCATGAAGTTTATCTAACACTTTATTTTCTCACTAAACCGTATCACTGACTTTGCATGCTTGTACTTAGAACCCAAAGGATTTGCACTACTCTTTGGGGGCATAAGTACAATATAGAACTTTAGTTTTAAAGGCAAAAAAAATGCACAGGAAACTCTTTACAATGGTAGGGTAAATGAGCCCAGTGAGGCACCTAGTAGGATACCAGTCACTTCATAAACTTGCGTACATCATGCCTCTCTTTTTTTTTCTCTACCTTGAATGTACAGTTGCCAACACAAAAGTGAAAATGAGATTACTAATAAAAATTACTCAAAGGCTTGAAGTCACAAAAGTTAAATAGTTGAATGTTAAGGATTGACTATATTATGTCAGGCATTATCCTAAGTGCTGGCGATTCAAAAGAAGGTAAAAGAGAATTCCTGTTCTCAAAAATTCACAGTCATATGAAGGAGCTTATAGTCTAATAGGAAACTCATTGAAACTCAACAAAAACAAAAAAAATTAATTGGTATTACGTCAAGTACCACACAGCTCAAATTAAAGGTATAAAGTCTGTGTATAAACGATTTAACTGTAAGGAAACTGTGAAATCTGTGCTTTTTGGGGGTCCAGATGTTTGACAACATCTGTGAAATCATTACTTTTGGATTTCTATCAAGATAGCTGCTCAGATCTTGAGATGGGATCATATCTATTTACCCTCAAGAATTAGGCATTCTGAAACAGTACATAGAGTCATTAATCATATACTTAAACTTAGAAAGGCATTTGAACAAACCAATCAAAACTGTATATAAATAGAAGTTCAATACATAATTGGTTCATTGGATAATAGATGTAGAACTATAAGAGACATCAGAGGCCTTTCTGAATCCTCTCATTTACAAATGAGGAAACTAATGCTCAGAGATTGACTTTTACAAAGTCACAGGAGTATCAAGTATCAGAAGCGGATTTGAATACAAGCCCTCTGACTCTATCATCACTGTGTTTTTTCCCTACAGTAAGTACCATGATGCCTGTCATACTGAATTATATTAATATCATGCAGAATGGTAAATGCCAGCTAGGGACTGGGAAGCAGAAAAGAGGTCATGGTTTTGGCTTCAACTAGGGGAAACTAAGGTCAAAAACTTTTAAAGAAGGAAAATCCACTTAAGGAAACTTTTGGATCATTTTTTTCCCAGAATCTGTAAGATGCCTCATAAACTGTTTGGCATATACTGAAAATACATTTTCTACAGTATACGCTATAATGATATGCTTAATAACAACTTGTTTCAGAATTATCTGTGGAGAATGCATTACAAACATACTTTGAGAATATGACTACAGTAATAACAATGCAGAAGGTAGCTGAATCCAGCCATAATCTGACAAATACTAATGAAAGTTTGTTAAAGCAACATTGATTTAAAGGATACAGAAAAAGCAAGGAAATGAAAAGAGAAAGCTTGAATTTTTGCAATTTATATGCATTGGAGTGTGGCTAAGCATTTACTTAGTGGGATATATAGGGCAGCCTTTTACTTCTTTTTTTTTCTAAATGATGGGGGGGGATTCCTTTTCACTGTTTTTTAGTATTAATATTATTTTGTCCTTTAACATGCTTTGAGCACCAGAATTGTATTGTATACTCAAAACAGCGGTAGGCAGAGTGTGTATAGGTATGTTCCCTGTCTGATGGACTTAAAAATTAAGTGAGACAGGCAAAGTACCAAGAGGCAAGGCATAAAGGGAACATGGTGATTTAATGCTCAGAGAGACAGAGGTGGCAGGAGGAATCTAGGTTGTACGTTTTTTATTCTGCCAATTCTTTTAAAATATGCATTCAGTATCATTACTGCAAATGACAGAAATGGTATTGATGGTGATGAGATACCTGAATTTCCCATTGGTCATGACCATGGGAATAGATGGCTTTGAAAGCTTCCCATAAGAAGAAAGATTTTATTTTTAAATTTTTTTTTCAGGCAAATTTTATCCCTTTCTCTCCTTTCCCCACTCATTGAGAAAGAAAGCACTTTGATATAGCTTATACATGTGTAGTGACACAAAACATTTTCCATGTTGCAAAAAAAAGCCCAACAGCACCTCACCCCCCACCCCAAAACCAAGAAAAGCAAAGAAAGTAAAAGAAAAATTTCCTTTGATAGGTATTCAGACTCCATCAGTTTTTTTTTCTGGAGGGAGACAGCATATTTTTATCATAAGTCCTTTGGAATTGTCTTAGAATAGCTTATAAAAGCTGAGAATAGCTTAATCATTCACAGCTGATCATCATATAGTATTGTGGTTTTTCAATGTGTGATATTTTCCTGGTACTGCTCACTTCCCTTTGCATCATTTCATGTTAGTCTTTCTAGATTTTTCTGAAAGCATTCTGCTTATCATTTCTTATAGTACATAGTATTTTGTCACAATTGTACATTACTACTTGTTCAGCCATTTCTCAATTGATAGATAGCCCCTCAATTTCTAATTCTTTGATACCACAAAAAGAGTTACTATAAATATTTTTATAAAAACTGGTTCTTTGGTCTTTTCTTTAATCTCACAGGGATGTGGACCTAGTAGTGATATTGCTTGGTCAAAGGGTATGCACAGTTTTATAGCCCTTTGGCATAATTCTAAATTGCTCTCCAGATTGTTGAATTAGTTCACAACTCTGCCAGCAATGCATTAATATTCCAATTTTCCACGGCTCTTCCAACATTTGTTATTTTCCTTTTCTGTCACATTATCTAATCTGATAGGTATGAGGTGGTACTTCACTATTGCTTTAATATGCATTTCTCATATCGATAGTGATTTAGAGCAGTATTCCTATGAGTATAGAGAGCTTTGATCCCCAGAAAAAGTGTTTTTAAGTTAATTTATTTATTTTTTAGTTTTCAACATTCACTTCCATAAGTTTTAAATTTTCTACTGCTCCCTCCCTCCTCCTTTTCCAAGACAGCATAAGTTCTACACATGCATTCCTATTAAACATATTTTCACATTAGTCATGTTGCATAGAAGAATTATAATGAATGGGAGAAACCATGAGAAAGAAAAACAAAACAAAGCAAAAAAGAAAATAGTCTGCTTCACCGTGCATTCAGACTCCATAGTTCTTTCTCTGGATATGGATGGCATTTTCCATCATGAGCCCTTTGGAATTGTTCTGGGTACTTGCATTTCTGGGAAGAGCTAAGTCTATCAGAGTTTGCCATCACACAATGTTGATGTATGTGTACAATGTTTTCCTGGTTCTGCTCACTTCATTCAACCTCAATTCATATAAGACTTTCCAGGTTTTTCTAAAGTCTGCCTATTCAGCATTTCTTATAGCACAGAAGTATTCCATTACATTCATATACTGCAACTTGTTCAGCCATTCCCCAACTGATGGACATCCCCTCAATTTCCAGTTCTTGGCCACCATCAAAAGAGCTGATATAAATATTTTTCTATATGTCCATCCTTTTCCCATTTTTATAATCTTTTTGGGATATGGCTCTAGAAGCAGTATGGCTGGGTCAAAAAGTATGCACATTTTTATAGCCTTTAGGGCATAGTTCCAAATTTCTCTCCAGAATGATTGGGTAAGCTCACAGCTCCACCACCAAGAAATTAGTGTTCTAACTTTCCTACATCTATTCCAACATATATTATTTCCCGTTTTGTCATGTTAGCCCATCTGATAGGTGTGATGTGGTACTCAGAGTTGCTTTGATTTTCATCTCTCAAATCAATAGTAATTTTCATATGACTATAGTTTTAATTTCTTCTGAAGAGGAAAGTTTTGAGACACAATCAACACCCCAGAATTTTGTGAGTGCCTACTGTATGTAAAGATTGCCATGCTAGGGACACTGGGGAATATGAAAACAGAGTCCCTGCCTTCAAGTTGCAGAACAATTTAGTTGAAATCTGAAAGAGAAGAATGATTTGTATGAAGAACTGGGGTAGGAAGAAAGACCAGAAGAAACAGAAAAGATGTCTTTTTGTGCCAAGACAGAAAAAAAGTGGGACATTTTTTAAAAAGCACGTGAAAAGTAGCAACGGAAACTCTACACTCTCAGGACAAGATGTTTAAAATTGATGAACAAGGCAAATGCAAGGATTTGAACTGGGATGAGAAAATTGGGGAAGCATCCTCATGGGAAAATGCCACTATTACCTTCCAAGGTAAAGCAGATAATCTTTGTTTCTGTGTCAATCACACAAGTATCCTCTTTTTATGCTGAATTTCCAACAACTACAAGCAACTTCCAATGTGTTCTATTTTATTCAGTAAGAAGCCTCTGAAGTTCATACCATCCAACGAGAACCCCTTAGGCATTCTCAGCAGGGCACACTATTTGGGATCAATTAAGGAAGAAAGGAACAAAGAGACTGAAGTGGCAAAGCAAGGGGAGTACCAAGAATATCCTCCTTGAGCTTTGTGGAATTTCTGTTTTGCAAGAATTGCCGGTGCTAAGATTGTGGCTAGTACTGCTTATAAATACCAAGCAGTTTTCAGAGGAGCAGGAGGGAGCATTGGTAAATGGGAAGAGTAGGCTGCAGCAGGTCTTAGTGGAATATGTGATGGTTTGGAAGTCAGGACAGTCCTGGCTTTTAACCCAGTTGTGAAATCTTAAGTCATTCAGCTTGAGGGCACATAGAGTGTTAGACTTGAAGTCTGGAAGATCTGAATTCAAATCTCACCTCTGAAACTTAAGAGTTGTGTGACCCTAACTCAGTCATTTAACCACTTTTAGCCTCAGTTTTCTCATCTGTAAAATGGGAATAATAAGATCTATCTCCCAGGATAGTTGTGAGGATCGAATGAGAAAACTTAAGGGAAAGTGCTTTGTAAAATGTAAAGAGTTCCATAAATGCTAGTTACATAAATTCATATGTTTATAGAAAACAACCTCTCTGAGTTTCAATGTCCTCATCTATAAAATGGAAAGCACTTTATGGACATTAAAGGTTTAGAAATATGGATTTTTGTTTTATAGTTATGATAACTTGTTCTCTTTTAGGTATGTTTAAAAATCATATTAAATTTAACCTTAGCCAAACATTTAGAAGTATATTCTTTCTAGGACAAGTACAGGGTTCAAAGACAAGGGTGGTGAGAATTATAATAGCTAACATTTACATAGCATTTTAAGTTTTCAAAGAATTTTGCATAATTATTCCATTTGATCCTTTCAACAAATATGTAAAGCAAGTGCTATTATTATTTCCATTTTTCAAACTAGGAAATTGTGGCTGAAAGATATTAAATGACTTTGCCAAGGTGACAGAGTTAGCATGCATTCAAGGCAAGTTGCAATTCAGGTCTTCCTGGCTTGAAGTCCAATGCCCTAACCACTCTACTCCCAAGCTTCTTTTTGACAGAAGAGAGCTCGCTATGAAATGACGGACGGAGAGCCTTGGACTCTGACACAAGAATCTAATGCTAAATCATGGTATCAAAGCATGCCCCAGATTGTAACCAGGATATGTTGTTCTGAAGTAGGGCATGGCCAGGATCAGGCAGAAGAACATGATAGAGCCACAAGAAATCATATAATAAGATTTAAGATGAAGTCTGATACTCATTCAGAGAAATTGTAGGAAAATATAGGCCCATCTGGTGGTTCTCCAGGAGGACTAATCATTACTAAAATTATGAAATTGGTGAAGTTTATCCCAGGAAGTCCACTATAACCTTTTCAGTGCTTCCCCTAATTCCTTTAATCTGTTGCCTTTCTGACAGGCAACAAGTAAACCTATCTTTTCCTCTAGTTATGTAAGGATCCACGCTGTGAGGCCCCATCTACCTATAGAGGTGCCATACTCCTATACACCTATGCTCTGATCTTCCCCTTTCTCATGTAAAAGAACAACAACAACAAAACTTGGCATTCTCTCAGGATCTGACTTCCCCTAAGTAACACTTTGATAATAGTGTTATTCAATACTCAAATGGACCTATGAACTTAGTAATTTGGATAGTCTCTCCAGTGATGTAATACACAATCATTTGTGCCTGCTCATCCCCTGTGCCTCTTATCCATGTTCTCAAATAAACTTGCCTTAGAGATCTGCCCAACATGCTAGTAGACTTCCTTGTTTTCTCATGACATTGGCATGATACCAGTGGAACATCCTATTACCCTGTCATTCCTCACCCTTAACACATGAACACTTCATCTTATTTTCCTATCATATGTTTCTTTGTTTCCTTCTTTCACTCTTGTCATTCTTTGTAGTTCATCATTGGTTAAATGTTGCAGGCTGCTCACAATTATCATGCAACTAACTCTCCATTGCTCTCTTAGTGATATTTATTTTCTTTCTTTTTTTTTTTTGGAGGGCAGTTGGGGGTCAGTGACTTGCACAAGGTCACATGGCTAGTTTTTGTGTTAAGTGTGTGAGGCCGGATTTGAACTCAGGTCCTCCTGACTCCAGGGCTGGTGCTCTATTCACTGTGCCACCTAGCCGCCCCAGTGATATTTATTTTCATTACTTAAGTGATTGTTGTATTCTTTGTCTTTAACCATGGCATTAAAATATGGGTTATGGTTCTGGAAGAAGTTTGATGTCATTAAAGGAGCTTTGTAATTTTATGAAAGTAATCTAGTTTTTTCCATACCTCTCATCTGATTCTGCGCCCAGTGGTCCATTTGTATTATCTGCTTAGATATAGAAACTGATGGAAAAGTTCTTTTATCTGTCAACTAAATCTGGTAATCCAGGCAATAATAGAACTAGGATTTTTATCATCTACTTCATTTTTTCCCACAAAGATCACTTTTGAGTCATTTTGTATCTTGCAAAATAATGCAATTAGCACAATGTTATCCAATAACAGGGTTGTCTGGAAGACTTCACTATCGAAAGAGAATCCCGTCTCTACTTAAACCCTGTTTCTGAACTCTTCCTTCACAGTGGCAAACACTTTCGGCAAGCATGCATCCCTCTGTTTTGTGCCTTAACTGATGTTTCCAGTAACAGGGTCATTGAGCAAGATCATTTTGGTTGTTTTATCTTTAAAGGTATCTTCAATAATTTTAACTTATGAATGAGAGACAATTTGTTGGAAGAGAGTCTTTAAAGATGGCATTTTGCTCTATTGGATCAAAAACTTTCATAATCAACAAACAGTAAGCATAATGGGAGCTTGTTTTATGTAAATTTTAAAAAAATCATTTTGCGATGGTAAACATGTCATACACTGGAGAATATCACTTGCAAAAGCATAACTATTTCCTTCTAATACTTTCATCAAGTATGTTTAGATCAGTCTCATAAAGATTTTCTATGATTGAGAAACAGATAAGTCTCTTTAAAAAGTGTTAATAATCTCTGAAAGGTATAATATCTTTAGACAGAGCCAGTTTGTTCAGCAATCTTCAAGTCACATTGCTTATACAATCACCTAACTGCCCTCTATTTATGGAGTCTAAATTCTAATCTCTAGCATGTTAAAATGTAAACCCAGACAATGGCTCTGGGTTTCTTCTCCCTTTGGGGGAATAAATAGTAAAGAAAGCTAGGGGAGAAAAGTTTGTCATTCAATTGAAAATTGGATTAATTGTTGGGGAATGGGGTAAACATGGGATTGCTGTTTTGGGGTGGTAGGTAGGAGAAAGATGAGGAGAAAATTTGTAACTCAAAATCTTGTGGAAATGAATGATGTAAACTAAAAATAAACAAAAGTTGATTTTAAAAAATTGGAATAAGCCAATTATAAAAATTATGACATGTCTATTTGCCAGAGTATGAGAAGATAAAGTCTTATTGGGTGGGTGTACAGACAGTTCAGTAAAACTAACTGACCCATTGACCAAGTCTGAAATTATATACAATGTTCTAGGAATTTTTTATCATTAATTTTTAAGACCTGATTTGAAGTGCATAGGGAAGGATTGGCTGAGAGACTATATGATGAGTCTTCATAAAATCAAACATGTTTTCTGGAAGATACCTTCTAGCTAACTGTGAACTGTGTGATTCAGGAGACCTGGTTTCAAATCTCAATATGTTAATTGCTTTCTGTGTATAACCAAGATGGCACTCAACCACTTTGTGCCTTCCTTTCTTAATCTATAGAGTTAGAATAATAGTAAGTTACCTATTCAAGGTTCTTTGCCTTTAATCCACATTCTTCCACAAACTACCTGTATTATCTTCAGCCCTCTCTGGTCTTTGCCTATACAAATGAAGAGGTTTGATTAGCTCTTCATCTTTTTTTTTTATTTTTTTTTTTTGCTTTTTGGAGGGTAGTTGGGGTTAAATGACTTGCCCAAGGTCACACGGCTAGTTTTTTTTTTGTGTTAAGTGTCTGAGGCCGGATTTGAACTCAGGTACTCCTGACTCCAGGGCCGGTGCTCTATTCACTGCGCCACCTAGCCGCCCCCGATTAGCTCTTCATCTTAAAAAATGAAAGCGCTGCATTATATGGGCTTTAAATCTATAATCAGATTGTAGGAAGAATGAATCAATCAAATCATACCATCTCACCTAACTTAAACTGTTTCGTGTCCAATACATTTATCAGGTAAGAACACATTGGGATTGTTCACCAGATGTGAACAAGACCCAGACACTTCCTTTAGTCAAAAAGATTTTATGATTGGCTGAGGACTTGCTCACAGTCTCTGAGGCCTGCATAAAACTAGGTGTTTAGAACTCAAGAGATCTGAGCATCTGGCAGAGAGAAGAAAAAGCCTCCCAGAGAGGAAATTGGAAGTTGCTTGAGTGGTGGTGCTGGTGGTGGTGGAATATGAGGAGGAGAGTGCCTCAGCTTTGGTTCCCTATCCCATCTACGAGGACTGGAAGAAGTTTGTCATCTCCAAAGAGTCCAGAAGCTTTATGTTTCTTCCTCCAATACTGTAGCAGCATTTCTTGAAAAGAGGTAGACGGCAGGTTGGTTGCCTCTAGGAAGGTAGATTCAAGGTTCTATTAGGAGACTAGCACAAATGTTACACCACACCAAAGTGTATAATTCAGATTCCAGAAAAAGGACTCCAGGAGCCTATAGTTACTTCTTGGCTAGAAGTACCTTCCAAGTTTGAATCCCCTTTTCTCTGGACTTTGAATAAGTTAGAGGGAGAGAGTTTGGGGGCAATGTTTTGGACCAAATGTTCTTAGCATACCATTTTACTAAATGTCCCTTTTTAAAAGCAAGGCAATATAATTAGTTAATTGATGGCAACTGAAAATTGTGGGAAGAAGCTCATTGATGAGAGCCTATGAGGAATGTAGCACTGAAAGAGATACATGCCATCTCTCAGGGCTACCCCCTTAGGCCCCTCAGTGAATAGTAGCTATATTCTGGGGACCAACACCTCAGTACAGATAGAAGTTGGGATGGTTGTCTCAGGAGAAATCACTACAGTAGGCTAATACTAACTTTTTTGTCATTTGAGAGACCAGAAAGTCCAGGTCTATCCCCCCAGGGGTCAGATTCAAGCTTCTGGCTTTTCTAGGAAAATTCCTTGTGCTGGAGTCAGGGAGAGAAGGGTTATTACCCATCACTAAGCCACCTTTTGGTAAGTTTTTTGTTTTTTAGGTAGACACAGCAATGCCCAAGAGCAAAATAAGTGGGGGCGAACAGGTTGAATGAGTTATTTCTGAGAAGACCAAGTAAGGCAGTGCCCTTAAAATATTTTTGGGGGGTTGAGAAATTCCCTAGATGACTGTAAAAATGTTTTTGGAGGATTGGAAAAACCATTAGCCCTTTTAGTTAAGAAAATTTTTAATATGATATATCCAGAAGTATTTAAAGAATAAGGGGAGTTTATTTTCAAGGTGCAATTACCTTCACAAACTTGTAAGTCTTTTATTAAATTCTTTCCCAGCCCCATCCAATCAATGAATGACCTATGGGAAAAGAAGCAAAGGTCCTCATTGTCATCAGATTCTCAGGGGCTTTGTACAAACCCCATAGTTCCTTTATTTCCATTGCCATTCGATTGCATTATTATTTATTTCAACATTAAAGAAATATTTCTGCTTTTAAATCCTTAGCCGATCAAACTTACAATGAGTTATTTTAAAACACATTCCAAATATTTTATTTCGCCCAGTTTCATGTTGACAGGTACAATAGTCCCATCTTAGCTTCTGTTCACACAAGAACACATTTTGAAACCCAATTAATAAAAGGTGGAGTTATGCAAGCTTTGCAGGGCCCAGCACCTGCTGAGCAAACTGTCAAGTGTTTGCCACGGTGCTTAGAGCTGTATTATGGCAAAATGAAAAAAAAATAGGCATGGGAATGAAATTAAAAACCCACAATGAAAGAGTTGATTAAGAAAATTAAGCCATTTAGAACAGACCTATGCATATGCCTCCTGGAGGAAACCTTTGGAGGCTGCTTAGGAACAGTGATGTTTAAAACATTTGTCCTCAACGGCAATGACTGCTTAATTTTGACCCACAAAGGACCCCT
The DNA here is from genome assembly GCA_028646575.1 of Pseudocheirus occidentalis. Classification (NCBI taxonomy): domain Eukaryota; kingdom Metazoa; phylum Chordata; class Mammalia; order Diprotodontia; family Pseudocheiridae; genus Pseudocheirus; species Pseudocheirus occidentalis. The sequence goes on from CM053593.1 coordinate 298,650,841, forward strand.
TTGGCAGCCATCTACATTTTTCAGACCCCCTTTCATTTTTATTCATAAGTTTCTCCTTTCCCAGTGACCCTGACATAGGGGGCCTAGAAACAAGTGGCATAGCCTCACTTAAGCCAGAGTAAAACACTAGGGGTCTGGACCCTACCATAGAAATATTCTCCTTGGGGGTGGAGGGTAAGGGGCAGAGGCTGAGCCTTAAATCTCACTTAACCAAGCCTTTTAATTTCAATACCCCCTCCTTTTTTATTTTTGAGGTTAGGAGGTACTGATGGAAGGGAGAAGGAAAAGTTTGACTTTAACATCCATCCTCTACAGAATCTTCTGAATTCAGTGATACTTATTCTGTTCTGTGGTATTTGCACATGCAGATATATTCTTTTGTAATTGCTTTTGAATTGGTTTATTTACAGATTTTTTTTCTAGTTAGACACTATGTTCCTTGAGACTAAGTCATGTTGTCCTTGTGATTGTCATCTCTTCCTCCTCCTCCTCCTCGTGATCCTCCTCCTTCTCCTTATTCTTCTCCCGAAGAATATTTGATAGTGTACTCTGTGTACTTCACATAAGCTTATGAGTTAACTAAAATAGTAGAATGGACATCCTAGTTCCTTGAGAAGTCCTAACAGATCCAATGAGCCATAGAGGGGCAATGCAAGACCATTTTGGCCCTACAAAATATTTGCAGTAGCGCTTAGTCATGCCCTGCTCTGGTCTCAGTCAAGTCGCAGAAGGGCATAATAAGTAATTATGTTTTAAAAGTTTTTAATTAAAAATAATACTATTTCGTATTTATAAAGTGTTTTGTGACTAAAAATTACTTTTACTCATCTTAATTGAGTAGCATAGAGATTGGGAATGAACCTATGATTCCAGTGGTTGAGGGAAATCCCAGGAGTAGAAATTCCATGAACCCTTAGAGGTTGGAACCTTCTCCATCATTTATAGTTTAGAGTGGTCTAGAGCCCATAGAGATTAAGTAAGTTACCTAGTGTTGTAGTCAGTCAGCAACTCTTGCTATGTTGCGGGAACTATGCTAAGAAATGGGGATACAAAATAAGACAAAAAACAGGGTACCTTTCCTCAAGGAATTTGGAAAAAATAACATGTAAAATGTGTACACATGTGATATAAATGGTTTAAATGGAATGTAAAGTCAGAGGAAAGGCATTAGCAGTGGAGTGGGTACAGAGTGGGGTTAGGTCTCCTGCAGTAGATGGATTTAGAGCTGAGTCTTGAAGGAAGCCTGGGAAAGCAGGAGGTGGAGGTGAGGATAGAGTGAATTCCTAGCATAAGGTACAGATGCTGAGAATATAGAGAAAAAAGTAAAACTTTTTGCCCTCAAGGAGTAAATATTCTACTAACCACTCATGTGATTTACAAAGGTTCCATTCATAAGCACTTTTTGGTCCTATGTTTCTCTTCAACAGCTGCTACAAAAGCTACTACACTCTCCAAACAAAATCAGTCCAATGTCAGATTTTTCACCGATCACACCCACACAAGGAATAGAAATTTCTGTGGGAGGTTTTTGGGTAGGGGAAGGGTTGGAGTAAATTTTGAGGTGGGGGGGGGAAAGGGTGACAGGAAATAACTACTTTCATACTTTCTCTCTCTTTCACATAGTTATCTCTTCCTTCACTGCCCCCTCACAACTCTTTTCTGCATACTGTGGACATGTTAATTGAATGAATGACTGGAAATGAATGAAAAAAATTCATTAAACATATATTATATGCCAGGCACTGTGCTAGGCACTAGTAACAGAAATACAAAAGCAAAGACAATCTCTGCCTTCAATTCTAATGTTGAAAATAACACACATAAGGATTGGAAAGCAGAGAGGGATGCTTTGGTCCAGAAAGTTAAAAGGATGGTGAATGAGGCCTAATGGGAATAGGTTGAGTGCCAAAAGTTATCATAAAAAATGAAACTGACTGTATTTTAAACAAATAGGAAATGACTAGTTGCTTATTTATGTCGTCATTTCAGAAGTAATTGTCTATAGTCAGATATCAACTGGCTAGAGTAAAAGTTGGAGTTACCAAATTAGAAGAAAAAGATAAACATGAGAAAACATTGCATTTTGTTCTTGCAGTTCAAATTTGAACTGTATAAACAAGCTTTTGACTTTGAAAAATTAAAGAATGTGTGAAGTTAAAGACATTGAATCTATCATTTCTTTTTTTCAAAACAATTTTTTGATGAACAAAAATCTATTTTCCCTCCCATGTCCTTTACCCCCATTTTAAAAAATAACAAAACTTTATAGCAAATAAGCCTAGTTAAGTAAAAGAAATTTCCTCATTGGCCACCTCCAAAAAATACGTTTCAGTATGCCCTGTTTCCTATCACTTCTCTCAAAGTGGATAGCATGTTTCATCATTCATTGCTCCTCTAGAATTATGGTTGGTCATTGTGTTGATCAAAATTTCTAAGTCTTTCAAAATTGTTTGTCTTTATAACGTTGTTTTTATTGCATTACAATTATAATTCTGCTCATTTTATTCTGCAGTTAAAAAAACCTTCCCAGGATTTTCTGAAATTTTCATGTCATCTGCATTTTTCATTTCTTATGACAATATAATATTCAATTACATCCATATGTCTTAACTTGTTCAGATATTCCCCGATTGATAGGTAACCCCTTAGTTTCCAGTTCTTTACTATTGCAAAAATAGCTACTATAAATATTTATATATATCTAGGTTCTCTTAATCTTTTGTTTATCTCTTTAGAGTATAGACCCAGTAGTGGTATCACTGGGTCAAAGGGTATGAAAAGTTTAGTAAATTTTTGGATGTAGTTTTAAGTTGGTTTCCCGAATGGCAGGGCCAACATACCACTTCTTAGAAAAGTTTAATGCAAAGCAGTTAGCACAGCATGCAAGCTTAAGAGAGCCAGAGACTGCCTCAGGCAGCAAATTCTTTTATTTTCTTACCAAATAAAAGGTCATTTCAACAAGGTCAACATTGCTTTAGAATTTAAATTCATTTGCAAAACTTTCTAGATGAAAATAACAGGACTCCTTATGATCAGTATCACCTTATAAAATAGTATAAAACAGCAAAGGAGAAAATAAGCCTGATGACAATTTGGTAAAAGATCCAGCTAAACCAGATTATCTAAAAATGGTTGCAAGGTCACATGAGCCAGTGGGATTTAAAATAATTCTAAATTATCAAACCACAGTCTTTATGAGCCATTTAGTTTATAAAAAATGGATTTCAAATGCAGTGATAGAAAACGTGGAGTGAACATCTTGGGATGAATGAAGGTGTGATTGAGTTGAGTTCTGAAGATGAGTCCACATTGAAAATCTCTGAATTTTATTCAAAAAAAGATAAAGGATATGATGTTGTGATTTAAGATGTTGAGTCTTCTGATTTCCATGGGTCTAAAAATGAAACAGAGGCAAATAAAAAAAAGTGATATCCTTTTTGGAGTTTCCTTAAATATATTGAATATTATTTAAGAATTAAATAAAAGGCATTCTGAGCTGAAAACTCCAATTTCTATAAACAAGAGGAGTAAAAAAAAAGTCCCAGAAAATAATAAGCAATAAATAAAGAATAAAGACGAGTGTGACAATTAATAATCTTTAAATGAAGTCCAGTGGAAGGGGCTTACCTTATATTTTGAAATAAATGATATTTGGATCCTCTCACAGGCAACAAATCAGTTACCTCATTAAACAGCCCACATAGTTAAGTCTGTAGTTGATGGGCATATTGAGATGACTGAAGAAGTAATAGTTTAACTACCAGTGAGTTTGGTGAAAAAAATTGTCAAGTGTTATTACTTGTCAACAGTGCTTTAAAATTGCTGAAAAAAATTGCTGAAACTTTATAGAAGGCTCAAATACAGAAGAAACTTGCACTTAGTCTTGAAATAGAGATGGGAAACCAAAAGCTGTGTGTGTGTGTGTGTGTGTGTGTGTGTGTGTGTGTGTACACACATAATTCATGCATAGACCTTTATTTCTATTTGCATACAAAAATACATAGGTATATGCACATGCACACTAGTTCTTGAAAAACCCAAACAATTCTGTAATCTGGGAAGCCTTCCAACTTGGAGAAATCAAAACAGATTATTGGGTCCATTCTTCTTACCTTTTTAACATTTTATAAAACACATTATTATTTTAATTCATGTTTAGTTCCTCTTATTTAGTAAATGAGAGAATATATATAGTTAGGAGAAAGAATATAAGGAGTGTATATATGGCAGTATTTAAAGGATCCATTATATCATTCATATGTATACATCCATTATTGATGTACATTGCAATTTATCTTGCAATGTAGGCACAAAGTAGGAGTTTAATAGATACTTGATAATCTTATTTTATTTGTGCCATATATAACAGCATATTTGAGTGACTATAGTCAAAATAATTTGTCATCTTATGGCTTTCCTTCTATCAATGAACCTCTCCAAATATGACTAGCATCCTGATAGTCAGAGCTGTCAACAAACCTATCCTCCATGCCTTTCCAGCTTATTAGAACGTGCAAAAATTTATATTCTAATGGAATGACATTCAAGGACTCAGGGTCACCTCCACTATTAAGGCTTCATTTGGACTTTACTGGGAAAATATGTATTTATATGCAATATGAATTACTTTTCTTATTTTTATAATATCTAATATATATTTAACAAATGATATATATATATTTGTGTTTTTGGTCATGATAATTATCTTCATGGATTAAAAAAATACATTTGTTGGTTGAGTATGTATGCCTAAGAGAAAATAACTAGACAAACCACAAAACCCTCAAATTCAATACAAAAAATAGTAATCTTCTGGTTAAATGTTCTTTTCTTGATGATGGGGAATTTTTTTCTATAGGTATTTAATGAAAGTCAGTAGCGAAATTAACTTTGATGATAGAAAATGCCATATACATTAAAAATTGTTTTTGGCATAAATTCTGCCTGAGAATCAATACACACGCATAAAGTTTGCAATATTTATAATAAATGGACAATTATTATTAATAAATTATTTGGACAATGTTTTTAACTCTACAAATATATGGTTTTGATTATTTTCATGCTTTAATCTCTTTGTTACATAATATTCTTTATTATATTAGAGCAATATAAAGAGTATGAGTATCTTGGAAAATAAACCTACCTTGTACAATAGAGTGTGTGAAAATATGCTAGCATTACAGAATTCTAAGGAAGACTTTAAAAGATCCTGCAGTGAGTAGGTAAGCAGTTAGGTGTTTACTTCTTGGCATAGAAGTTTTCAAATGAAGAGATTATATAACTATTTCAGTTGTCAGTAAAGGTAGAGAAGAGCTTGTCTCCACTGTCATTTGCTAATTCTTCTTCCTAAAGCTGATTATTCCTAATTCCTTCATCAAGTATTTTATTTTCTTGCTTTTGCATGACTTCTCCATGTTAAAGATAAGTCATACTATGAAAAAATTCAAATTGTTCATGTAAACATAAATATGAATATGCAAATATACAATATTCATGGAGATTTTAGACAGCTGTTCCTTCATTTAAGACAGTCCAATATATAAAAATTTGAATGTACAAAAGAGGAATCAAGTGTGATATTTTAAAGTGTTTATTTACAGTGCATGGTAAATAGGAAGTGCTTAATAAATGCTTGTTTCTTTCTCTTCCCTCAAGGCATATTATGTATATGTCAAAAGATTTTTGAATTCATAGCAAGTTGGAACTGAAGAATTTTGGCACTAGGGAAATTAAGATACAGCATGAAATAACTTGTCTAAGTCCACATACAAGTCAATTACAGCCAGGATTATAACCTAGGTCTCACCAACCAGTCCAGTGTTCTTCATATTATACTGTAGTTTCTAATACATGTGATTTGTTTTGCATGTGTTTTCTGAAACAACTGCACTGTGTTATATACTTACAATATTAAGGGCATTAAGTATGTTTCCATTTTTAATGGGCATATTTAATGTTGCTTTTTATGTTTAGGGAAAAGGGAACTAGTTATTACTGTTTGAGATCATAGAAATCTCATTTAAGAAATGACTCATTGATGAAATGGGACTTCAGGAGGTCTTTTACCCAGCTCCATGAGTCATCTTACATAAGTTAGAATCTGACCTGAATAACTGAAAAATAAACCAGGTAGTTCTGAATATTTGTAGATAAATTGGTGAGGACAACTAACAGACATAAAATGCAATGACTTTTTTTATGGTGACCTATTTTCAATAGTGATGAAAATAAACTACCACATGAAGATGCAAAACCTCAGAACTCATTTCCGGATGAAAAAGAGGCAATGGTACTTACTTAAGAAACTCAGACCAGGAAAAGTGGCTAGACCTAACCACATATGTACAGGAGAAACTGACTTTGCAGGTGAAAAAACAAAAACAAACTCAAGTCTATCAGCAAACCTTTAATAAGATGCATAGAAAGACAGAACACATAGTTCATATCCTTAAGGAGCTCACATTCAAATGTGTGGGTGTGTGTATACATACACAACTTTTATGGACAATTACACATACAATTATGTACTCACAATTTTTATTGTGTGATTATATGATACGCAGATATAGATAGATAGATAGAGATAGATAGATAGACAGACAGACAGACAGACAATTTTACAAAATGCGTTGACAGCTGCAAATACAGAGTTCTTTGCTCCATAATCCTCAGTATCCTTTTGATGGGCAATGTTTATACTCCACAAGGGCTATTGTATTTCATATATGATTTATTTCTGTTTTTGTTTAGACAAGATACCCACACTGCTCTGTTTACAGATTAGATTTAAGCTAATGTCACAAACTTATAAATGTTCAAATGGTTGTGAACATCAATGGGAATGAAGTACAATTTGTGTGTGTGTGTGTGTGTATATGTATAATATACTTTCACACACCCATAATCCCCCACCTTTACAATGTCAGGAAAGAAACAAATTTTCCCAATGGTTCTTCAGGTCCAAAGTTGGGTATCAGAATTAAATTGTTTGACTAAGTTTTACTGTTCTTCCATTCTTTGTTGTAGCATCCTTATTATTTTCCTGATTCTGCTTAATTCACATGGTACAATTGAAAGAGTATTGGATTTGGAGTAAGAAGATTTGAGTTTAAATCCTGCTACTTCAACTTACTACGTTACCTTAGGCAAGTCACTAACTCTTTTTTTTTAAACTCAGTTTCTTTAAATGAAAATGATGGTGGTGAAGTAAAGGACTTCAAACATTCCTTTTATCTTTTAATTTAAGCTCCCATGATCCTATTATGATACTTCTGTCTTCCTAAACTTCTCTGAATTTTTTATATTCATTGTTACTTATGCTGCAGTAGTATTTTGGAAATATAGTTTTGTATTCATACTGGGATATTTATATGTATGACACTTTGGAATTTCACATTAAATAAAATGTTAAATACATGGTAAAGATTTCTCTCAAGAAGTCTTGAAAATTATTTGGCTTCTATACTATATTCCCCTAGCCACCATTCCATACTCAGAATGCACAGCACTGCCTCTCAGATTTACGTGACATCCACTGAAACATTAAAGAGTGGTGTGTGTGTGTGTGTGTGTGTGTGTATCTTTCTTTAAGTGTTTCAATACCTAACTTCTCTCAGAAGGGAAATAACTGGGTCATTTGACTTGAAATGTTTCTCTTTCTGCTTTTACTTGTCTCTTTATGTCAACAGCTACTTAGTTAAGAAGAATAAACATAATGTCAACAAGAAGCTAAAAGTAAGATAAGCCTTTGTGGAGATAAATGTGACTGTGATTGGATGGTTTTCATTTGTGAACATTTATATTTATGGAAGAATATGGTATATGGATGGAGGGGATTGAATATTTGATGATTTTTTTAAAATTGATGTTCCTAGGAATCTATTAGTCTTTTATTGCTTCTATTGGTTGGGAAAAAGAAGTTCAATATAAAATAGAGATGGACTGATAGATGGCACAGTGGATAGACTGCTGGGCATGGAGTCTGGAAGAATCATCTTCCTGATTTCAAATCTAAACTCAAACACTTACTAGCTGTGTAACCCTGGAAAAGTCACTTAACACTATTTACCTCAGTTCCTCATCTGTAAAATGAGCCAGAGAAGGAAATGACAAACCACTCTTTGCTGAGAAAACCCCAGAGGGGTCACAAAAAGACAGATATGACAGAGATGACTAAACAATAACAACAAAAATAACATAGAGATAGATTTTGTGTGAACCAAGGAAAGTAGCTGTTAAATGGGGGGGCCCTATGAATTAAATGGAGTTATGATATTCAAAGACAATTGAAAAAAATAATTTCCATAAAGTCAAAAATGTCATTGTCAATAGTATGATACCTTCTATTTTCTAGCCCTATGTTACTCCCTAGCTCCTTGTCATTGGACATTAACCTGAAAGAGACCACAATGCTCTTCTGTTAAAACTAATGAACGAGGATTTAGATTTATGAAAACAGCTCCATTCAAGGTTCACTAAGTAACAGTAATATTCCTGTCCAACATGTTTCATAAGATCATCTGAATTAGAAGTAGAAAAGACATCTTATGTCATTTTCAAGTCCAGTGTATATCTTTCTTTGGGCTTAATTTTCCCAGTCATCAGGTCTGGCTGTAGAGAGGCAAGGAGAAAAAACCCTCAGTCAAGAAAATATATGAAGTCAGTGATTCAGAAGACTGTAAATAGAGACTTAAAGAAACAAGGAAATACAAAGCAATGCTATCTCTAGAGACACAATTATTTTCTCTTTTTTCCCCCAATTTGATTCAACTCAACAAGTATTTATTGATTGCCTGCTATGTTTTCAACACTGTCCTAGGTGAAAAGTGTGTGTGTGTGTGTGTGTGTGTGTGTTAAAAATAAGCATGAGAAAAGGAAGGATGGAGAGTGGTTCTTGACTTCAAAGAGGTTAATATCTATTTGAGGAAAAGCTAAAAACATGAGTGTGTAAAATAAGTTAGACTGATGTCACTGTGTCACGGAGAGAATTATGTGCTAATTACCATTCTCCCTCCAAGATATCCTGCTGTGTCATTAAACATACTCTACATATTTTCTTAGTTTCTTTGAATATATTTTACTTGTCTTTTTAAAGTTATATTTTTGTATGAAATTATATTCAAAGAAATTTGAAGGAAAGAATTAAAAATAAGTAAGAAATAAAAATGGGGGCCATGGACAAGGAGACATGTAGAGAATGGATAGATTTAGTCTCAGCGCATTATGGAAGAGTGAAAAAAGATTTTTTGTAAAAGGAGCCAGTGAGTCATTCAGGTGGAGATATCCTACAGTTCTGAGATGTGAGTCTGGAGGCCAGGGATGGAATTGAAATTTTGTGAGTCGTCTACATAAAGGTAAAGGTCATTGCCATGAGAGAGTATATAGGAAGGAGATTAGAAACTTCAGGACAGAATTGGGGAGCATTCACTTTAAAGGGGATTACTAAAGAGTCAAAGAAGGAGTAGTTAGAGAGGTGGGCAGAGATTTGGGAGAATATGATGTCTCTGAAGCCAAAGAAGGAGAATGTATCTAAATAAATTAACCATGCTTTATGCTTGAGAGTAAAAAAAAAAGATTAGGATCTAATATAGATAATTAGATTTCGTGACTATAAGGTCACTAGTAATCTTTGCAAGAATTGTTTTCGAATGGTTTTCTGAAAGGAGTCCTTTAGAATGTAAAGGGATTATAGTCTGAGACCTAGTCTGACTAGTTCAGTTACATAGGTAGGGAGGGTATTTTTCTCTTCTCTGTGAAGGACTTTAACTGATTTTTGATGGCACTTTCAACTTTAATGTAATTAACTTGTTTTTCTTTTGAGGGGGGAAGGCAAAGCAATTGGGAATTAAGTGACTTTCCCAAGGTCACATACCTAGTGAATGTAAAGTGTCTGAGGCTGGATTTGAACTCAGGACTTCCTGACTCCAGGGTCAGTGTATTTTCTTCTCCTCTACATAGCCTCTCCATTGATGGTGAGGAAGTGGAAGTCTCAGATATATACAACTTTAAAAAGTAATTTTAGCTGTGAAAGGAAAGAGAAAAATGGGAAAGGTAACTGGATGAGGCTGAAAAGTCAATTGAAGTTGGGATTTTTTGGTTTCTTTTTTTATTTTGTTAGCTTTAAGAAAACCTTGAAGGATCCAGTGGGACATGAGATATTGAAATGCATAATAGAAAAAGGTTGCTTTTTAGAGCAAAGTCCCAGAGGATACAGGAGGGAATGGGATCAGCAGATGAGCAGAAGAATTAGTTTTATCAAGAGGTAGATTTGTATCTCCTGAGACTGGAGAGAGAAAGAAAAGATTGGGTAATCATATTGAGAAATTTTAAGAGAGGGATGGGGCAGTGAAAGAGATTCCCACCAGATAGCCTCAATTTTTTTCAATGAAGTAAGAGACCAACCCATCTGCTCTTAGCATGTACTTCATTTATGTGTTCTTCTTTTACATTATATATATATATATACACACATATTATATATATGCATATATTTGAAATACTTCCAGTAGATTGTAAAATCCACAAGAAGTTCTGTACCATGCTTTTTCTTTGTAAGACTTCTAGTGCCTTGAAAATGTCTCTATCTCTAACAGATGCTTAATAAATGTTGAATTTTCTGGACTGTTGGATAAATGTCTTTTTGGTCAATTTTCTTGACTTGCCTAAGTTTTTGGTTGTATTTTTCCATATTTTGAACATTATTATTTTTCTGAAAGCATTCTAATTCACCCTTGTCACTTTGCTAAGCTACCTGAGTATTTTATAGTTAACCAGAAATGAAATAATCCTGCCTATATGATCCTTTAATGATAAAAGAAATCACCCAGAACTTTAGGGGTTAAGGGTGCCTTTGTACTTATAAAATTATAACTGGGGGCCAGCTAGGTGGCACAATGAATAGAGCACTGACCCTGGAGTCAGGAAGTCCTGAGTTCAAATCCAGCCTCAGACACTTGACACTCATTAGGTATGTAACCTTGGGAAAGTCACTTAATTCCCAATTGCTTTGCCTTCCCCCCTCAAAAAAAATTAATTAAAGTTGGAAGTGCCATCAGAAATCAGTTAAAGTCCTTCACAGACAAGAGGCCCAGAAAAGTTGAGACATAGAGGGACATAAACAGTAAATAGCTGAGCAGGGACTTGAACCCAGGTCTTGTGAGTACAACTGGTGTCTTTCTATCATACCATACTGAATTGTTCCACCTTCTCCTTTTACAGATGATGAAAAGTTTATAAACGTTAAATGATTACCCTGAAGTGTATAGAATTCATTTAGTAGCATATTGAGAATCAGAATCCAAATTTCCAATCTAGTATTGCCAAGGTTTCCAGTGTTCTTTCTGATAAACCATGGTACTTCTGTTTATATTTGCATTGCTTTTTAGAAGAAATATTTCATTTTTCATACTTTATCTTAATAGTTTTCTGCAAACAACCTGCATCCTAGGATTAGATACCCTCTCAATTTCACACGTTGCTCAAAGGCACATTTGGCAAGGCCAGCTTAGTTTGGAGTATTATTTTGCATTAGGCTCAGGGACAAGCTTTTTTTTTCTTCTTCTGAGAATCAAGTAGAGGGCAGAAAATTGGGAACAGGATGATAAAATGGAATTGGATAGTTCCTTCTGAGTCAGATGTTGACAGCACTACTTCATTATGTTCTTTAAAATGAATTCCTGGAACATTGGAGGTCAAGTCTCGTCTTACTATGTTAGGGATTTTAGCTACAATGAGCATTGTCAAAGTATGGAAAGTAGTTTGGTAAAGTATGAAATAAGGAAAATACTTAGGACTTAGTTAAGTTTCATAGTGGACAATGTGCTGTACTTTTGAAGTAAAAAAAGGATCTGAATTTAAATCCTGAATAAGACATTTACTAGCTATGTGACCCTGGACTAATCCCTTCAGGTCTCTGGACCTTAGCTTCCTCATCCATAAGATGAAGGACTCAGTGATCTCCAAGGTTCTTTCCAGTACTCAACCTGTGATCCTAAGACTTTGACAGTTTGGGATAATCATAGGATTAGAGAGCTGGATGGGATTTCAAGGGTCATCTAATTCAACCTCAGCCAAATTCCTGAATTCCCAGCATCCCAAGATCTATAATATGCTTCAAAAATAGCTAACTGTCACTGCTTTAAGATTTACAGGAAGGCAGGGCAATTGGGGTTAAGTGACTTGCTCAAAGTCACAAGCTAGTAAGTGTTAAGTGTCTAAGGTCATATTTGAACTCAGGTCCTCCTGACTTCAGGGCCAGTGCTTTACTAACCTAGGTTCCTGGATTTTTTTTTAATTAAAGGGCCCATCCCTTGACTCACTTTTTAAAGAGGTTTATCTCTTGAGCTATATTTTTTCTTGCCACTAGGATAAAATATAAACTCCTCTGTTTAGCTTTTAAAGCATTTCACAACATTGATCCTAACCTATCTTTTTAGTATCATTATGTGCTCCTTATTCAGCTAAACTGGTCTTCCCTCTGTATTTCAAACATAATACTCTATCTCCTGTCTCTTTGCCTTTACACTGACCATACTATGAGAAAAGGCCACTGTCTCCCACTGTATCTGGGGCTATCTCCAGAGTTCTGTTCTATATCTTGCCACTGGACCCAAAGGCTTCTTAGGATAAAGTGAGGCTGGTGACTTTGCACAGCCTTCCCTCACTTAAATTCAAGACACTTATATGACATGGCATCACCTCCCTGATGTCATGGTCCTCTTTGAGAATGAAGGACAAACAACCTTTGTGAGTAGTAGGAGCTGGGGACCCAATTAGAACTGGCCATTTGGACAACACAGCTCCTTCGTTCCTTCCTGCCTTCCTGCCTTCCCTTCTTCCATCCCTCCCTCCTTCCTTCCTTCTTCTATCCCTCCCTCCTTCCCTCCTTCCTTCTTTCCTTCCTTCCTTTCTTCCTTCCTTCCTTCCTTTCTTCCTTCCTTCCTTCCTTCCTTCCTTCCTTCCTTCCTTCCTTCCTTCCTTCCTTCCTTCCTTCTCTTCTTTCTTTCTCCTTCCCCTTCTTCTTCTGTTCCCTTACCTCTGTTCCACATAGTGTATCATACCCTTACCTGTAGGTGCTCTGCCCAAAGGAATATGAATTTAGATCACCAAAACTTCAGACGGTGTCCTGGCGTTTATGGCTGGATTTTTTTTCTTAAGCACCCAGACTCAAATCCTAATCACAGTTCCTCATTGATTGGTCAACAATGGACCCCACACCAAGTCCTGCTTGGTCATTGTTTGGGCCCAAATTGACTCAGAGTGAATGTAAATAGCAATTGTTACTGTTTGGGCCAGAAACCCTGAGGATCTTCTTCTCCCAGATTAAATTTTTTTTGACTAGGTAAAAGAGGTTATTCTTTGCCTTTTTTCTTACCTAGCCTTAATCACCGGATTAATCACTTAATCACTGGATAAATTTGTCTCACTCAAACAAAGACCTGTTAAAGACCTTAGCTTAAATAGAACAAAGTTTCCCAGTGAATCTGGAGCCATCTCCAGTTATCCTGATCTATATCTTGCCACTATACCCAAATGGTTCTGGAGGAGAAAGTAAGGCTGGTGACTTTGCATAGCCCTCCCTCACTTAAATCCAATTCACTTGCATGTTATAGTATGACCTCCCTGATGTCATAGTCCTCTTTAGGAACAGAGGACAAATAGCAACAATCTTGACTGTGCTCTCTTCTCTACTTATACAAATCTTATCTTCCTCCAAGGTACAACTCTTGTACATGAAGCTCTTACAGTTCCCTGAACTGATAGTGACTTCCCTCTCAACATACCTTTTTAAAAACCTATTTTGTATGTATTCTATTTCTGTTTATAGTGTAAATGTCTTTCTTGTCTCTCTCATTAGAATACAACCTCCTTGTAAGGATTTTTTTTTCATTCACTCTATTTGCATCTGTAAAACCTAGCACAGTACCTGGTACTTTGCCTAGTGCTTAGTGTAAACCTGTGAAGTGATTGATTGATTAGTGCTTAGTAAAAGCTTGTTGGTTGGTTGGTTGATTGATTGATCATTAGTTCTAATCAACTCTACTAGAAGTATGTGTCAGTGTCAGAGAAAAGAGAACAATGTAAGGGAGATGGTTGAAGTAACTAATGACATCCTAGCTACTCATTGGTAATCCTCTACTTCCTTCCAGAAACCCTCTACCTCCTTCATAGAGGTGAATTCTGATTTTTCTGGTTTTCTTTTGTTCAATTTTCTTAAGTGCATGGAGTTCTAGCAGCTCCCTGCTCATCCCAAGCATTCATACCTGTCCGCACCAATCAGTTCTGCACTATTGCAGAGTTCTTCCATCCCAGGAGGAAGTCTCTTCAAACTCTGACTAGATCCTTGACTTTGAACTGATAGCATGTTTCATTGAATACATGCAGTATTTCTACTAAGCAGAAAAAGGCTATCTACAGACAGGAAAATTATTTTCAACCACAATAAGTGCTTTTCTCAACCATGAAACCAAAAGAATTTCACACACAGAAAAGTGCTGAAAAGCCAAAAATATGACTGTTTTCCTTTGGGTGTAAAGAAGTGTGTGTGTTTGCATCAGAGTAGTCATTCACTGTACCCATAATGGCAACTGAGTTTATTTTGTTATTACTCTTATGTGTTTCGGTAGTTATATGTAGGTACTATCAGTAGCCTGATTATTGTTCTAGATTGAACTTTATTGCTTTGTTTCTTACCTTTTTATTTTTAGTATTCTAATAACAAACTTCTGTGCTCTATGTTCCCTTTACCAACCTCAAAATATACACTTTTAATTCCTAGGAACCTCAAACTGTAAATTTGTTTTAAAATGTTATTGAGTTTAAGTATTATATTCTTCCTAGGGAATTTTAGTATTTATAAGCAGCACAACCCTGTTGATTATGCAATAGTGTTGCGCTCAGCTCTGGGCATTCTGGGAGAGATACAGACAACCTGGACTATGCCCAGGGGAAAAAGAACAAGATAGTGAGACTTGAAAATAGGTTGGTTATACAAGGCCCAGTTGAAAATATGGAGCCTGTGGAGCATAGGAAAGAACAGATTTATGTGGCACATGATGGCTGTCTTCAAATATCTGAAGGGACATCCAAGGCAGAAGGATTCACTATTTTCTTTTTTGGCCTGAGACTAGAAATGTACAATAAGACCACTGGGTGAAAATTTATCTTGTTTCTTCTACATTCATAACATTTCTTTTATATATTCTCTTCTCTCCTCTCATACAATCATTATTATGGTGAAGGTTTCATCACCTCACACCTAGATTATTGCCACAGCTTTCTGCTAATTCTCCCTGACTCATGTCTTTCCTCACTTCAAATGACCCATTACTCAACTATTGAATTGATATCATGAAAGTGTAGGTCAGAGAATGTCACCTCTTTTACTCAGGAATCTCCTGTGGCTCCCAGTTACCTCCAGGATTGCACATAAAATACTCTCTTTGACATTTAGAGTTCTTCACAACATGACTTCAGCCTTTCTTTCCAGTCTTTTTATATTATACTTGCCTTCACTCAGAGAATAATACCAACTCTTGCCTTTTCACCAACTGACTCCCATGCCTGGAATGCTCTCTCTCCTCACTTCCACCTCCTGGCTTCTCTGGCCTTTTAAGATTCAAATTAAAATGTACTTTCTATAAGACACCTTTCCTAGTTTTCCTAATACTAGTGCCTTCCCTTTAGCTTTATGTTTAACTTACACAGAATGGTTATGTGAATGTTCTCTCCTCTATTATTTTTGCAACTCCTTAAGAGCAAAGAATTTTTTTTGCCTTTTTTGTCCCTAGAGCTTAGCATAGAGCATTATATCTATTAAGTGCTTAATAAATGTCTGTGGCCTGACTCATGTAAGAAATACATCTAACTATTATAGCAGCTGAGAGTAGAATAGGTTCTCTCAGCAAATATGTCAACTAGCCATTTGCTACAAATTTGATACAGAAGTTTCATGTATTCATCAACACCTATTTGTGTATTCAGATTCTACAGAATGAGTATATGCATTCAGTAGGAGATTAGACTAGATGAGTTCTAAAGTTTCTTTCAACTTTGTTATTGTGGGAAAGAATCTTTTGGCAGCCACATGCATAGCTGTGTCTGCCCCCCTGAGCAATGACTTAATAAAACATCTTTCCTTTACTGATTTTTAGCCCAGAGAAATGCTCCATGGTATGGGCAGAAAGTACTAAAAGTATGCTACAGCAAAACAACTAGAATGACATGTTACCCTCTTCCATGCCTCACTATTGTCTGTGCTGTAGCGCCTGCCCTCCGCAAGGGATCCAGGCATATAGGTGCTGAGAGTCTGCCAGTGTCTACATTACACTGTCTGTCCATGCAACTAGTTCTTCTGATGTCTTTTTTGTCCGGAGCATAACTATTTCCACACTCTTTATGACCACTTACCACCCAGTGAGTTGGAAAGAATTAGACTTAAATACCTTAATGGTAGAAGTTTCATTCCCTATTTTCTTAGTGCATATAAAGTATGCTGACTTGTATGGTTTCCACTTGTGCAAAAGTTTTAAATAAAAATTATATAGTCTTAGAATCCACATCTTTGAAGTCATCTAAGGTCCCAGTGAAGTGCCAGATTTTTAAGTAATAGAAAGTGAAGTCTAAAAGACTAAATTACCTATGTAACATTATACCACTAGTTACCTATAGCTGTCTCAATATTGAAATAGTATCTATCTATATATTACAACTCTCTGTCTCTGTCTATTTATCTATCTATCTATCTATCTATCTATCTATCTATCATCTATCTCTCCTATCAATATATCCATCCATCCATTTCCTTAATACATGTGATCATTTTTGTTTGCTTCTGGTCATCCAAATTGTATATTTTTAGGTTCTTTATCTCAGTTTACCAGGATTGCAAGTCATACCATCACCTTCCTGATGTCACAATTCTCTTCAAGAATGAAGGAAAAACAACCATGACAGAAAGGACCACAAAATCATAGAGTTAGAGTTGACGGTATATAGAGGTCATGTCTTCCAACTCCTTCATTTTAAGCATGCTGAAACTGAGGCCGGGGAGATTTGCTCCCAGGCCTTCTAATTCCAAATTAAGCTGTGCTTTCCATTGTCTTGTGGATAGATAGTGGTAGTTGCCAAGCCACTCAGTGTGGATTCAGTAAGGTCCTGTATTAAATTTCGTCTCTAATATTCAAGAGTGGTATGTCTCTGGACTAGTCACTTAACTTCTTTCTGTCTCAATTTTTTCATCTGTAAAATAGGCATAATAACTATAGTACTTACCTCACAGCTCTATTGAGAAGATCTTTGTTGTGTAGTTGTTTTTCAGTCATATCCAACTCCTCATGGCATTATTTGGGGTTTTCTCGGCAAAGGTACTATAGGGGTCTGCATTTCCTCTTCTAACTCATTTTACAAATGAGGAATGGAGGTAAACAGCATTAAATGACTTGTCCAAGGTCACAAATCTAGTAAATGTCTGAGACTGAATTTGAACAGAGAAGATGAGACTTTCTCAGTGCTCAGAGCTTAGTGTTCTGGACTACCTAGCTGCTCTTGTGAACATCTGGTGATACAATTTATATATCTATCCCTGTAAAGTGCTTTGTCAGTTACTGTTACCTCAAGTCAGAAATCTGTTCTCTGCACAGATTCTGTGTTGTATGCATTGATTGACTCAAAAAAAATGGAAGGGACAGCAGAAGCTAGCAATGGACATTAACACCGTGCATTTCCAAATTATTATCAAAAATAAAACACCTGGCCAAAATAGTTTGGATAATTTAGTTTGGTTACTCATTGTTCCACATTCCTTTAGAGTTGGCTATGTTAAAGGTATCACAGTTGAGAAAGACAATGGAATTTAATTAATTCACACTATAATGTGAGAGGTTGTACAGCACAGTAGATAGAAAGTTAGCCTGTGGAGTTTAGGACACCTATGTTCCAGTCATGCCTCCAATATATAAATTTGTGATTATGGGTAAAACTTCCCAGTGGCCTCTGGTAGTTCTCCAGAACTGTTTTATAATAGTTGCCAATCAACTCCTGTGGGGGTGTTCCCTAACTCAATAAAATCAGGAGTCAGGTCAAAAACAACAAAAACAACACAAAAACACAATGAATGGATAAATGTGACCTTGGAACGTCCTCTATTTCATTTCCCTGCCTTCTAGTTGGCATTTTTACTAATCATTGCAAACAAATCTGATTTGGGGGCAAAGAGGATTCTGCTATGTTCCTAGACAACACATTCCTTGGTTTAACTTCGCTCATTTTCTCGAAGTTCTTCCATCAATCCAGCCTAAATTACTCATTTAAAAAATTGGGCAGAGGAAGGGATGAGTTTATGCCGGGTTAAAACCTGACCTTTGGTTTTCTAGATGTCTATTGTTGTTGTTGTTTTGCTAGTTTTAGGCTATCACTTACAGGAGAAATCAAAGTTTTCAACTATTTTAGTTGAAACAATCCTATAATTTGCAGATTAGGATTCTTGAAAAAGCAGACCTGTTTTTTTACTTTTATTTGTTTATTTTAGTAAGCTTCCAAGGCCAAATATCCTCAAGGAGCTCTATGCTTTAAACTGCTCCTTGCTGTTTGACTTTGCACCATACTTTTGCTTAGTTAGGGTCAGAGTTTGTAGGCATTTGTCGCCGGCTACATTGTGTGTGCTGTATCAGGATCAAAGCATTCTTTCTTCTTCCTCCTCTACCTCTTCTCTCTACTGCTTGTCTGCTTTCTTCTGCAGGGGGTCAGGCTGGCTACATTTGCACGTCTCAGTGCCTAGCTCTTTTATACAAAGTTTTCTTTGTTAATCAGGAGGAGTAAATGCAAATCCCTTCTATGTACAATGAACTGCTTTGAGAAGAAGGTGTGACAGTGATATAATGACCTGGCAAATTCTCAGACAAGGAGGATCAAAATATCTTGGTCTTATTTTCCAGAGATGGGCATTCTAGAGATTGGTTTCTTGTTTGTGTGAAGTGTGTGTGTGTGTGTGTGTGTGTGTGTGTGTGTGTGTGTTCTCCCCCACATGGCTCTCTCAGAAAGCACTGAGAGACTGTAACAGAGTCTCTGGAAATCTCTTTCCAGTTAGGTCTCAAACTTGATATTCAAGTGTCATTGTGAGGATTTTTTTTAGTTGGAAATGCAGAATACAGATCTTTGCATAGTCTTTCAGTTAGTGAACTTTAAGGTTTCAGCCTGACATCCCTCTCCTACCTTTACCTGGGAGCTGAATATGCAAACAGGGCTACTGTGAAATCTAATTTCACCATATCCAAACCTCAAGTGCACAAAATCCAACCTCGCTCCAAATACTACATAGTTCATGTTTACTTGAAAGATATTAATACATGGCCAGTGACCATTAAATCCATGGTTCTAGCATCACATTTTCCCTCCCTCTTTTACCAAACAGCAACCAGTTGGTTTTCATTTCTGTGAAATATAGGTAAAGAACAAGGTTCTCCTTTGAAAAGACACAAGGGAGGAAGGTCTCATTCCCTTTCTAGGGTTGCCGTAATCAATAGTTACTCAACTTAAACACAAACAAACAAAAACCTGAAGAGGAGAGAAGCCCTTGGTGCTTTTTATCTAATTTCTCTCCCTTTTGTTGGCACAGGAGAATCAGGAGGATGGCCGCTTTGTTTGACCTCCCCTCCATGGGAATAGTAACTATAATGGGTTTAATTAACTATGTGGTATTGACGTAATTAGTTATCCCAGTGATTATACTTCTTTAATAAAAGCACTTCATTTGAGATGCATGGCTGTTGTGCATAGGCGGAGCCCTACACCTATATTTCATAACTGTCTAGACATCCGAACCATGTGCATATTTTACCACCAGCCCTTGAGAGAGAGGTTATCTTGCATGGCTTAAGATAATTGGGAACTAATGATTTTGCCCCCTGGTTTCAGACTTGCTTGCCTGCAAAGAGCAAAGGAAGCGTGGGGGGAGGGAGAAAGCAGCTCATTTTGTGTAAACTGAACAGGAGGGGGAAGGGCTGTGTTTTGGAAACCATATGCTCTTAGGAACTGTTTCTCTTTAAGCTAGCAATCATAGAGACAGTAATACCACAGGGAATTGGGGGTGTTTAATCTATGGATGGACTATATAAATACATTTAAATAAATGTACACAGTGTATACAGACATATGCTTGCATTAACATAAATGCAGGCTGCCGTGTTCGTGCTCATTAGCACTGGCCCAGCATCTATTTATGGATTAAAAGTAGAAGTCCCTAAATTTTGCCAGCAGGTGATGGGGAATGTCCCTTTCAAAGGGAAGAAGGGACAATAGAGTCCAACTGTATGGGTGAAAGAGCTAGCCAATCTAAAGGAGCAAACCTATAATGCAGAATTACCATATGAAAATGTCAATAATATCCCAAGAAAACCTAAAGAGGATGAGAACAAAGACAAAAAAATAGATGATCTAGTTGGGCAAGAATCAGTCCCCAACAAAATACCATGCCCAAACTCCTTTGGTTACCTCACTATTCAAATTTAGGGAACAAGAAACGGGGTGGGGAACAGGAGTGGGGGCCCAAGGGGGAGGGTGTTGATGGGAAAAGAAGGGGGAATCTTGGGTGAAATATACTGTGTTAAGAAATAATGGCTTTCACAGACTATTTCTGGTACAGGTAGAAAGTGTCATTTCTTTCTCCTTCTCTGTTTGATTTGGGTCTGTATTTTCAAAGGTTTGCCTCCTCCTGTCAGCTCCCTTGCAGTCCTTGATCTTGTAGTACTGGGCTGCAGCCCCTCAGTGTCTCTTTCCCTTTCTCTCCATCAGGAGACACAGGCAGAAATCATTGCAGGCATTTGACTGTTTCCTGCAGCCTAGGATGGAACACTGTGGGTCATCATCACAGCCAAACACGTAAACAAGCACCACTGAAAAAAAACAGGAGAGAAAAGTGCCTGACTGGAGGTACCTGCCAACTCTCCTTGTTCCTTTGCCACAAGGGATGCTCCTGTAAAAGCCCACATCCCTCATTAAATCAATAAAATCAAGTGTCCTTTATTTTAATCCTCTGCACTGTAATCCAGTAGCAAGGAGAACGGCCCAGGCTTTTTCATTTCATTGTTTCAAAACAGATCGTTGGGTTGGAATTGACAAAAGGTTCATTCCTTTACCTTTGTGAAAATGTCAGTAAAAAGGCAGGTGCTGGGCATTCAGGCTCTTTTGCTTAGTGGGAAAAAAGGGGGAGGGGGAGGAATCTGTGACAGGCTAACTGCAAGTACTGTAGCTTTCTAAGACATTTTGTTTAGCTTGATATTGTGTAGCAGTGACGAGAGAGGTAGAATCCATTGTGTGCCAGCTGCATGAATCACTGGATTGAAGTCTAACAGCCTCAGATCCTCTTTTATACAGTAAAAGGGAGATTAAAGCAGGGAGCTCATATGTCAGAAAATAGAGGTACAATGCAGTTCTGGCTGGCTTCGCATACTTAGCAAGCATTTGATCCAAATTTAGCCAAAGGGAACAGGGACTGTTATCAGCCAGGGAGGTGACAAATGCTCTGCTGCAATATCCAAAATTCCATTTCTATTTCTAAAATGTCATCTGTCCTTTGTCAGTTTCATTATGATTGTATCAACTTATAGTCAGACACCAACTGGAACAAAACCCAAAGTCTAGGTAGATTATTCTTCACCATTCTCAGTCCCCATAGCTTTGTTTTTGTTACAACCTGGGCATTTGGTGCATGCTCCTTGCTGACAACCATGGCCTCATTTGTTCAATAAGCATTTTTTTTTCAGTATCTACCTCACACTAGCTCCTGAGAAGGCTATAAAAGCAAAGTGAGGTAGAGCCCCTGACCTTTAGGAGCTTATCATCAAGTTTGAGTGGTATGATACACATAGAAAAGGGAACAGCACACTTAAGCACAAAAATGAGGGGAAGGTGGTGCTATCAAATTTCAGACAAGAGATGGATTAGTTGGGGAAGGCCTTCATATAGGAGGTAGTACTTCCACTGGTAAACCGGCACACTTATAGAGACTCAAAAAGGAGAGTATTTCATGTGGAGGGACTCAGAGCAAAAGAGAAGACTAAAGAATGGGTAGAGCCAGTTTTACTGCTGTAACTGGAAATTCTGGTACCTCAGACAAATTTAGTTGACCTGAAGGGTGGGATATATGGGGAGGTGGTTGTTTTTTGTCCTTCATTTTCAAAGAGGACCAGGACATCAGGAAGGTGATGCCATGGCATGTGAGTGAATTGGATTTAAGTGAGGGAGGTTTGTGCAAAGTCATCAGTCTCACTTTCTCTTTTGGAACCATCTAGGTCCAGTGGCAAGATATAGATCAGGATGACTGGAGATGACTCTACATGCAGTGAGAGACCTTGGATGTTTTAAATTAAGGTGTTTTTTTTTTTAACAGGTCTCAGTTTGACTGAGGTAAAAACCCATCCAGTGATCGGGGAAGGCAAAGACAGAGCACTTAAGGGACTATCTATTCTACTTTTGTATAAGTTCTCCTCTGCTTTTCTTACTAACCACCAAACCTTCTGCTTGGGAGGAAATGGATAACATCCTTTACTGATCCCTGGTGAACCTTGTTTCCATACCTTTTCCCCTTCTATCTAGTTTCTCTCAAGTATCTCATTCCTTTGATGCAATCCCCTCAGCTTTAAAAAATTAAATTTTGTCCATCTTGCAAAACCTTCATTTGACCTTGCCATCACAGATAGTTGCCATTCTGTTGTTCTTCTCTTTCACTGCTAAACTTCTTTTATGTGTGATCTGTATCTACCATCTGCATATCTTTGACACTCCTTAAGTCTTAGATTCTGTCAGGCCATTATACTGCAAGGTCTTTTCTAAGTCATTAATAACTTATTTCTTAGCAAATTCACTATTTTTTTCTCGGTCTCCATAATCCTAGTTCTGTTTTTCGTATTTGCCATTGTTGACCACCACTTTTTCTTGAAATTCTTTCTTACTTTGATTTCTCTGCTATCCTGGTTCTTGTCTAAGCCCTTTGACTCTTCTGTTACTGTTTCATGTGTTGGTTTCTCTTCACTTTTCCTATCTCTCAGT
Source organism: Pseudocheirus occidentalis (assembly GCA_028646575.1). Lineage (NCBI taxonomy): Eukaryota > Metazoa > Chordata > Mammalia > Diprotodontia > Pseudocheiridae > Pseudocheirus > Pseudocheirus occidentalis. The sequence goes on from CM053593.1 coordinate 298,673,887, forward strand.
GATAACAATTCACCAAGATTCAGTCCTCAGCTCTCTGCTCTTATCTTTCTTTACTTTCACCATTGGAGAATCCTTATTATCAAAGCTTCAAATATCACTTTTAAGTGGATGAATGCACTCCCCCTTCAGTCCTACTTTCCTTCAGGACTCAGCTAATGTTACATCCATAGGAGGCCTTTCCTGCTCCATCATTTTGCATAACTGATAGCAGCTAGCACCTTTCCACTCAAGACTACTTTGCTTCTGCTTTGTATATATGATTTATAGTGTATGCATGCATGTGTGTATACATAAGTATATAAATACATAAATATATATGCATACATATATGTGTACATTATGTCTCCCTGATAGAATATAGACTTCCTGAGGGGAGGAACTGTTTTTGTCTTTTTATCTCTAGCACTATCCACAATGCCTGGCATGTGGTATAGGCACTAAAAAAAACTTACATGATTGATTAACTCCTAAATATGCCTCTCTATTCTTAATTTAACCTCTCACTTGAATACATGAATTAACCCAAATTTATATAACTATAATAAAAATCAATTTTCTAAAAGAAATCCTTTCTAAGTTTGTTGGAAATTTTACTGAATCATCATCATAGAATCTGAGAATAGGAGAAACTTCAGAAATCATTTGGTCCAAAAAGTGTCTGAATAGGAATCCCCTCTATAGCATCCTGAACAAGTATCTATCCAGCCTCTGCCTGAAGATTTTCCAAAGGAAGGAAACATATTTAATCATGGATAAGCCTATTCTACTTTCAAGCAACTCTATTTGTTAGGATTTTTTTTCCTTTGCATCCAGTCTAATTCTGTCCCTTGAAATTTCAGTCTTTTGCATTAAGTTCTTCTATGCCCAATTAAAATGAGTCTAATTCCATTTCCACAGGATCACCCTTCAAATAGAACCATTATGTGGTCCATAAAGTTTTTCTTCTCTAGACTAGAAATTTCTAATTCCTTCATCCAATTTTTTTTTTCTGATGCCATTTCTAGTCACTTCACAGCTTATTTATCCAACTTAAAGTTTGTTAACCAGAACTGAAAACAGTACTGAAAATGTGTTCTGATCAATATACAATATAGTGGAGGAAGTTTTGCGTGATTCTTCTACGAGATGTTCTGAGCCACCTCCCCTGGGGTTCTTATTGACCCATAATTTGTCAGAACCATAACTGGTTATTCTTCCCTTTTCCTGTCTCTTACCTGCAGCAGTTCACCAAGATTTGGCCCTCAGTTCTCTGCTCTCCTATTTTTACTTGCACCATTACTTACTTTCATACCTTTTCCTTTTTTTTACTTTCACCATTGAATTATTTTATTATTAAAGTTTTGATATCACAGTGCTTTGCTCCAGGCTAAACTACCTTATTGGGTTCTTTCTAAATAATCTTCAACTATACTCTTAGTAATATGCTCTAGAATTTTGCAAGACTATAATTTGAAGAATCTATGCTCCTCCACTTTTTTTTTACTGAAAATTGGAAAGACATTTATATTTCATCTGTACTCCATTATCTCATAAATCACACTTTCCATTTTTTTCAGTACCCATAATTGTGGTTCCTCTGGGTATGATGACATTCCTTTTAGCTCTTCCTCATTTATCTGGGGTTTACAATTTGCATTAAACATTCCTCAACCCCATATTGTCTAAGTATTATTCTCTTTAACATAGAAAGTATAAGCAAAGTAGAAATTAAGTAGTTCTACTTGATCTCTCATCCATTCCTAAATGATTCAATAAATATTTATTGAACTTATTTCATTTAAGAGACTGTGCTCAGTACTAGTCAGTCAATAAGCACACGCATTAAGCACCTACTATATGCCAGGCATTATGCTAAATTCTTGGATTATGCTAAAAAAAACCCACAAAAAACAAAAGACCCTGCCCTCAAAGAGCTTTCAGTCAACTGGGGAAGAAAACAAACAAATAAATATGTACAAACAAGCTACATACAGGAAAAACTGGAAATAATAAAAAGGAGGGCACTGAAATTAAGAGGGTTTCAGAAGGACTTCCAGTAGTAGATGAGATTTTAGAGACTTGCCAAAGAAGTCAGGAGGTAGGGATGATAAGGAAGGCTATTTTAGGCATGTGGGACAACCAGAGAAAATGTATAAGCCAAGAAGTGGAATATCTTATGTATGGAACATAACAAGGCCAGTATCTCTAGAATTAAAGAGCACATGGGGGAGATCATAAGGTATGAGATGACTGGAAAGGTATAGGAGGTAGGTTTTGTGCATGAAGGTTTTGAATTTGATCCTAGGATCTACACACACACACACACACACACACACACACACACACACACACTCACACACACAATATGTCCCTGCCTTCAGGAAGCTTATATTCCATCATCTTCCCATTTGCCCTTCAGTAGGAGGAATGTCAGCTATTCAGACTAGGCCAGTTTTTTCCTTAAAAGGTACTGTAGTTATCTTTGAAACATTTTAGCTATCTGCTCAGCAGACTAAGGCTTGAGTAATTAATCTAGCTTCTTAGTGGCCTAATTGCAAAAAGCTAATGCATGAGAAGCAATTTCTCAGGACGATCATGACCTGCACAGTCAGGAAACTTCACCCAACTGAGTCAAGGCTATGTCCTTGCCAAATATACTTTCTTTGCTATGGCTAAGCAAATTTTTTTTGGCTAACATTAGATGGTGTACTAATATCTTAGTTATTTCTAATTTGAAATCTTAACTACCAGAGCAGCCTAAATCAGGCCTAGACTACAACTTAGACCAAACATAAGCCCTGTGTTTTCTTTAATCCATTATTTTTCTCCTAACGTGGTTAAAAGAGCCCTCTCTCTCTCTCTTTGTGATGACAAAAACAATGGAAATTAAGGGGATGCCCATCAAGTGGGGAATGGCTAAACAAGTTGTGGTATATGAATGTAATGGAATACCATTGTTCTATAAGAAATGGGGAGGAAATGGACTTCATATTTACCTGGAGAAGCTTATACAAACTGATGCTAAGTGAGAAGAGTAGAGCCAGGAAAAATTTGTACACCATCACAGACACATTGTATGTGTGATGACCAACTTTTATAAACTGGACTCTTCTGGGCGACACACAGTTATAAGACAACTCTACAAGTCTCAGGATGGAAGGAGATGTCTACTTTCAGAGAAAGATCTAGAAAGAGTTTAAATGGAGACTGAAGCAATCTACATGCTATTGTTCTTTTCCATGTTTGGTTTTGTTTCTTCTTTCCCACTGTTCACTCCATTGGTTACAACCCTTCTACGCAACCAGACTAATGACCAATGTGAAAATATTTGCAGATCCTATACTTGATTGCATGCCACCATGGAGGGTTGGGGGGGGGAGGAAAAGGAGAAAATTTGAAACTCAGGGGATTGTGAAACTGAATCTTGTAAACTAAAAGTAAATGAACAAATCAATTAATAATAAAAAAAAAGAAGAAAAAGAGACCTCTTTTTGTGTCCTTAGCTTCATTGACAACTTTAGCTCTTTCTGTTTTAGGGCTCCTGACAAAATTTTTATAACGTGTATCAATCTTTTATATTTATCATCAATTACTGCCATTGCTCTCTTCTGAGTAATAAAAATACAAGTTGATTTCAGAGTTCTCTGTTTATCAACACTGGTCTCTATAGATAATTCCCACATACCTGTATTACCAGAAATTATTTCTTGAGAGCATACTATTCCTTCTGATATGACTTTTCCTATCAGATTTTAAGTTTGGGGATTCCACCCAGAGGATAGAAATCTCTCCCCTCAACTTTGTGAAATTTTCAATCCACAAGACTATGTCCAGATTTTCCTCCTTTATTTAAGAAAAGCTTTAAGATGGAGTAGGCGCTTCTTCCTTACTGTCTGGAATGGCATTTTCCCTTGAAGCTTTTCTGCACCTTTTGAAGCATTAAATTATTATTATGGAAAATGTATCTTTAGTAGTGAGATCTTCATGATGTATTCTGATAACATAGATACCCCAATCCATTCTATTTCATATCTCCACACCAGGTTTATGACGCTTTCTGAACTCATAATTCACTTCCTCTTTCTGGCCCATGGTTTTGGAGTACACTTCAACTACAGTATCATGTCTGATTCTTCCTCCATCAATCCTCACAGAAATATTCTCTTCTGTGAAATTTTAACAACCTCCTAATTGGATTCCCACTTTCTTACTCTCTCTCCTCCAGTCCATATCATCACATTTACATATTGCTTTAAGGTTTAAGAAGTATTTTCCCAACATAATATTTTTAAGAGACAAGTTGCGTCAGTCTTTTTATCCTTATTTTTACATATGGAGGAAACTAAGGCTCACACTATTTAAGTGACTTGCTTATGGTCATGCACTTAGAAATAAATTAAGATGTATTTTTTGAATGGCCACTGCACTAGGCTCTAGGAAGATATTTACAAAAATGGGTTATTCTTAACCTCTAGGAGTTTGTATTCCATTGGGGAGGCAAAAATATACATAATCAAGTATATACAAAATATAAAAAAATCAATGCAAGACAAAATGCTTAAGGGAATGTACTAGAAGGTGGAGGCAGACGGGATAAATCAAGAAAACTTCATGCAGAAAGTGATGCCTTAGCCTAACTTTGAAGGAAGCAAGGGTTTCTAAGAGGTGGAAATGGTTGTTAGGAGTTGAAACAAGAGCTTCTGCCTTGTTTTTCTGTTTTTCACTTCCCCATCTATCCTATCAATTGCTTACTGGAATAATTGCTCTAAATCATTGCTTACATTACTCAATTTCTCTCCTTCAAAATCTTTAGAAGTTCTCCATTGTTTATGACATATGTTGCTATTTTCTCAGCTTGTCATTTGAGATTCTGTATAACCAGCTCCTCAGTTTTCCTTGTTGACTTTTTATCTCACTCTTGCCCATTATAGCAAGAGATGCCTAATCACTATCCCCCAAGTTTGCCATTCTTATTACTTCTATGTCATATTTCTGCTGGATCTTTGTTTCTTTTATTCCTCCTACCTGGAATGCCATTTGTTTCCTTTCTGCCTGTCCAAGTATGCAATATCCTATAAAGTCCTTGTTAAGCACTTTTTCTTCTATGACATTTTTCCTGATACTGATCTCTCTTCTACTCAACTAACATAGTATTTATTTTGTATTCTTTTTTCATCATTTATAGGTTTGAGGTTGTAAAACAACCTTTTTATAAGTAAGGGTGATTATTTCCTGGCAGGACCTATCCCATAGTTTTGGTAACTACGAAGAAGTGGACAGAAGTTCTTTTTGGTCATATTTTTTCTGCTTTAACTCAGAGTGTATACCTAAGAATCAGTATTGCATGTAAATCAGCTAATTATATACTTTCCTTAAAATCATTATTAAAATGTATAAGCTTTGGAAATTTACTAATTATTATGAATTAACCATAGAATTTGGGAATTGTAAGGAAATGTTTTGATTATCTAGTCAAACTACTTCAAATCACAGATATAATACCAAACTTTTTAAGGAAAAAAAATTAGAGCAATTTTTAAAGAGATTATGCACATTAAACTTTAGTTATTGTTATCACTAATCTAGAATGAATATTCTATACTTAAGCAGAAAATTTAAGATGACTTGTCTTTTGAATTTAAGAATCATTTGGGTCTTATTATTCTTTAATTGAGATTTTTTTCTTTTTTTCTTTTTTTTTGAAGGGCAATTGGGGTTAAGTGACTTGCCCAAAGTCAGACAGCTAGTTAGTGCGTCAAGTGTCTGAGGTCACATTTGAACTCAGATCCTCCTGACTCCAGGGCCAGTGCTCTACTCACTACATCACCTAGCCGCCCCTCTAATTGAGACTTTTTGCTTGAAAATCACCAGTAGTTCACTATCACTCACAGAATAAAGTTCAGACTCCTCAATGTTACATTCAGAGATCTTCTTTAGTATGATGCAACCTCTATTTAAAGCTTTATCTTCCACTAATACCTCAAAATCACCTATGTTTTAGGTGTAATTGATTATGATTCCTTAAACATATATAGTATATTTCCACATAGCTTTTGCTTATGCCATCCCTTGTTATTGTGCTTGTAATGCACCCCTCTCCTAACAATTTCTATTAACATTAATCCTAGCCATCTTTCAATGTATGTCTAAAATACTGCCTTCTAAATGAAGTTTCCTCTTATTTTCTGAGCATGTAATTTCTGACATCCTCATTCCATGTTAGAAATAGAAATAAACTTAAAGATCATCTAATCCAACTCCCTCATTTTGCAGAAGAAATAACCAACATCACAAGAAATTAAGTTACTTGACAAGGTCATAAAATGTTGAAACTAGATCACAGGTAGTCTCATTTTCAGTCTACAACAGCCTACTATTCTTTCCATTATAAAATGCTGCATTTTTCTAGATTCTAAAAAGAGCAGCTTGTTTATTTTTTAATGGCACACACATTCTATCACATATTATTGTTATTTATGTACATATATTGTTGTCGTATGATATTGCAAGTTTTTTTTATTATCAGGAATTCTTTCTTATTCATCTTCATTTCACTCATAGTGCCTAGAAGAGTTCCTTTTGTAAAATAGGCACTTATTAAATATATTGAATTAGCCTGACTTTCCACCTCTTGCTTTGGAATGGTCATTTGATTAATATTGCTATTGATTCTAGAAAGAGATTGTCGATGGCTCTTCAGATCAAGTTGCAAACCTTGTTAATCCCAGACTAAAACTCCCTTCGTTGTCTACTACTACTCTAATTTCATCACCTTTTATTAGATTATTACTGTTTTGAGGACAAGTATAATCTCACTTCATTTTTCATACCTTCTGCTTGCCACAGTGTTTGACATATCATAAATATTTCATCCATCCATCTGCCCATCCATCCATTTGTTTCAATTCATTCATTAATATCACAATAACAATAATGAAACACCAAGAAATAAGGGTAAAAGAATGGGAGGAGAGTTAGTCAGAACATTATTAAAAGAATTAAAGGAAGAGATAAGTTCTCAAGGAAGAATTAGAGCCAATATCCATAAAGGTATTCAAGAAACAAGTAGCTAGAGTCAAGATCACATAAAACCTGTCAGATTCTACTAAAAGCTGGAGGAGGTTGTGGAAGATGATATTCTAAAAGGCAAAATGGATAGACTTTTAATTAAGAATAGCTCTTCCTGTAATATTGAGTACAATCCTACATGGAAATAAATTAATCTTTTATTGAAAAGATAATTTTTGAACATTTGTGATGTGATGAAGAGACCAGAACTAATAGAAAATTTGAAATAAAATAGAGCTTAAAGAAACTTGGAAGGATAATTTATTTGAATAATTGAGAGGGTTGTATAATGCTTCAATATCATATTCTATCAAGAGGAGGAGAAATAAGTTTCCCTTCACAACCATAATGTCTTCAAAATATATTGAAGGAACTAAATAAGGAAAACCAATGACTTATGGGTGGATTCAATCCTCTCCTCTGTGGTTGAAAAGAGTGACAGAAATAAGGAAGGGCGAAAGGAATACACTAGCATACAAAGGAAGAAAAAGAATGTAACTTGCTCTTTCTCATAATTGGGGTGCACATAAAAGTAGAATATGCAAATATGGAGGGGTAGGAATTTGATATTATATGAATCTTACTCTTATCTGAATGAACAAAGGAATGTTGACGTAGAATTCTATCAAACTCAACAGAATAGAAGCTGAGATTGGGGAAGTGAGAGAAGGTTAATAGAGGGAACAGACAGAGAATAATCACAAACAAAACAAACTTACAAAAACTGAAGGGGGCAATAAAATGAGGTAAAAATAAATGCAATAACTTAGAATCCAAAGGGGGCACCTTAGATTGCCTCTTACACAATCAAGAAATGGCTGAATACATTTTACTGAATTTATGGTTGAAAAAATAAATATGGATATAAGGTAATAATATCACAACATTAGAAGTAATGAAAGAGATGACTTCAGAGAATCTTGCATAGTATGCACTAATACAGAGTGAAAAATTTATACAAGGACTAGAGCATCATGAAGAAATCAGCTTTGGAAGATGTAAAAATTCTAATCAATACAATGATCGGCCATGTCTCCAGAGAACCTATGATGAAGCCTGTTACCAACCTATTGACAGTGAAGTGACAGGCATAAATTGCAGAGATATACATTTTTTTAACATAGCTACTGTAGTTTCTCATTTTGCTTGACTCTGGTTATTAGTCAATAAGCCTTAGTCGATACACCTTGACTAGTGTTTATTTTTCTTCTTCTTGGATAATTGGTGACAGGATTAAAAAGGAAGGAGGGATAGCAATAGTAATGCCAAATAAAAGGTAAGCATTATAACATATAAAAAATACACAGAAGTAAAAGAAGGAAATTCAGAAGAAAGCACAGAGGTGAAGGATACTGTTGAAAGTAGCATGCATAATTTATTACTTACTTTAAGAAAGTGATTTGTGGTTTCATATAGATTCTTTGTGTTCTGCTATGTGTATGGAAATACTCCCTTTTTTGATGCTCAAATTCAGAATTAAAAATACCCCCCCCCAATAAAAAAGTACTAAAAAAAAGACAAAGCAAGGGACTGTTTCAATTTTACCTTTTTATCTCTAGTGCTTACAATATTTTTTGACAAATGATACTTTATGAATACATTAATCCAACCATTCATTTCTCTGTGATAACATTAACTAAACCAAGAAATGAGAATAAAATAATGATAATATAGTAAACCAGCAGTTTGAAAAGTAATTGAATGAAGAAAGGAGGAGAATTTGAAATTCATTCAGGAATATATTAACCTAGCACTAGTGCTTTACTGTTAAAGACTTGATTTAGCAATAGTTCTTATGAATTAATGGATATAACAAGGAGGCCAGTTTGAATCATGCAAGACTACTCCTTAATGATCATAAATGATAGAAATGTTATCTTATGATATAACTTCTAATAATAAATCTTCTAGTTTTCCATAATAAAAATAACATTTACTGAAAAGGCAAGAGAATTGACTTATATCTTGCCTTCTTACCCCCATTACATAAACTACATAATTAAAGATACTATTACTTGAAAGAAGATAAACATTTAATATGATTATATATCTTCATTTATTTCTTCAATTAAAACCCAATACAAGCAGGTTCTTTGAAAATGTAAACATTAAATAAACATATTGAAATTATATAAACCAATATGACATGAAAAAAATGGATTTCTTTAAATCATATAATGACTAATGAAAACCATTTAAACTGTAGAAAATAGTGCAGGGAAGGTGGAAAGGGAGGAACATGAATTATAATTTTATCTTGGCTAGTGAGGGAATTGGGAGCAGGGAAGAGATTAAATCCCACATAGTAGTAAAAAAGTCTCAGTGACTTGGTTGTGGAAGGTAGGAGTTAGGAGGAAGCGGTGTGTTGGTGAGTAGGTTTAGAGTTTGGGATCAGTTCATTTCAAAGAAGCAAACTGAAGGTACCTAGCACTGATCTTGAGGAATGAGAAGATTCAAGAATCAAGCTCAGGACAGGATGGTGAAGGGGAAAGAAATATATTCACAGATGATGGACAGAGACTAAGATGAGATTGTTTCAGTCAAACCAAACATCAGGCATCTATTACAGATTTTTAAACGATAATTTATTGCTATTAATGGAGGAAAAAATGTGACAATTATAGAATAAATGCTCATAAAATTGAAAAGACTTGTAAATTATATCAGGAAAGAAAACAATTGTTTTTTGCATACAAGAAACACACTTGAAATACAAAGATGTATACAGAGGTAAAGTGAAAGAGCAGAAGAAAAGTTATTGCATTGCACCTGAACACCAAAAACACAAGAATCCATATCATGAGACCTTTAGAGACATGAAGTACTTTAGAATTCAATAAGTCTTAGAGAGCTTTAGAGTTGTTATTATGATTTGAGATATCAAAATAGTAAAAATATTTTCTCCCAAGGAAGCAAAAGCAAAGTATCAGTATATGTTATGTGATGATACAATATTAGTATTGAATAAAATGAACCAATTCGTGCATTTAATTACTTAAAGCAAAAGACATCAAAATGTCCTCAGTCCCAAAGAGTAAAATAATAATTGTAGGTGATTTTAACATGCCTCTTTTAGACCTTGAGAAATACAAAGGAAAGACAAAGAAATGCAAGAAACAAGATGGAAACTTTAAACTTAATGTATATAGAAACTACATTTGAATAGATTCATTACGATTATTTTTAATGGAAATATTAAATACCATCCTTTTACAGTATACTAATTTTTCAGAGTCATTGAGATCTCTACAAAAATTTATCATATGATATGACCTAAAAATTTATAAATTAACACAGAATGGTAGAAATATTAAATATGTCCTTTTATAGATCATAGCACAGTGAAACTTAAAACCTTAGAAATAAGAGAAAAAAGTGAAAAGCAAGATGGAGGCAAATTATATTATAAAAAATAAGAGGGTAAAAGAATAAATGATAGATACGATAGTTATAGTACTGAGAATGATAATATTGAGATATCTATTAAATATAAGATATAACTAAAAAGTTACTTGTATCTAAACCACTAATATTAACAAAAGAGAAAAAGGGAAGACTAATGCATTGAGCATACATTATCAAAAAGTATCTCAAAAACCAACAAATTAATAATTCTATAATAATAGAGACAAGATATAAACAAATAGAAAACAAAAAAAGACTGGTTTTAAAAGGGCTGGTTATTTGGGAAAAATTAAGAAACCAATAAACCATTAAATAAGTTGATCGGAAAAGAGAAAAAAAAACAGATTGCTGACCTCCCCCCCAAAAAAGACATAAGCAGAAATTCACAACAAATGGACAAGAAATGAAGGAAATTATTTGAAACTACTCCATAACACATTATATGCCCCAAAACTAAAAATCTAAATGAATCACGTAAGTAGCAAAAATAGTCAATAGGTAGTATACAAATAAAATTAGATAAAATACCCAAATTATAAATAGATAAAGGAATAGAGACTCTAAACAACCTATTCCTAGAAAAGGGGATCAAGCAGCCATATGGGTAGATTAAACATGAGAGTGGCATAGTGAAGCCCTCAGAATGCAGTCCATAAAAATTTGGGGCTGAGGGTGATGCTAGTAGGCATCTACAATGGGAATTTTCCAAAAGAATGGCTTTATTTATGTCTAGAATATATGACTCCCTAATTCTTATGATAAGAAGGAATATATATGGAGATAGTGCCCACCTCAAGGACATCACAAATACATTAAAATACTGAAGTATAAATTTCTTTGCATCTCCAGTCAAAGCTTGCTGCTACCCTCAGAACCATCTTAATTTTCTTACTGGAACACTGAAGTCTTGTAGATGAAATTAAAAAAATAGAACAATCATCAATATAAGACCCAAATAATTAGAAGTTACCAAATAAACTTATGGTAGAGATACACATTTTTCCCCTAATAAATAGTACAGGGTCCTGGGTGATAGAGATGAACAGTGACTTCTTAAGTCAAGAGATCATTTTAGCTCAGTTCCTCTTAACTGAGAACTCCATATTTAGTGTCACAGCAGATTTTATGAGTATTATATGACATGTGACAACCTAAGAAAAGCTAAGACCCAATATACCACAAAGACTAAATCATTCACTTGGAGTAGCAGACAGTCTACCTTAGTTGTTTTTCCAATGAAGAGGTGGTAATTTTCCAATTTATTGTAACACATAGATATGACTATCAGGTCCATATAGTTTATAAATAACAGCTTGGAATTTTGATAACTCAGAGAACAAAACATTTCTTCTAGAGAAAAACACCTGGAAATACTCATTTTTAAGGAAAAATCACAACCCCAAATATTGTTCTCTGTCATCAGCTTTAATTTAATGAACAGCACCATTGAAAAATTATTAACAAGACAGTTTCTTAGGATTTGATGAGATTCATTATGTATTACTATAAGCACATTTAACTAGCACATACATAGAAAGGAGCCTGAGATGAGCCAGCAGGGTATGACTATAGAGTTTAATGTTTAGTTTTTAGCAGGATTCTTGTTGACAAAATGGAAAGAAACATAAACACCCCCAAGGGGGAGGATAACTGGCTTGTCCAGTTGCTTTAAGGACAAATCTCAATTTTTATTTTGATAACCAGACAAGAGATACTCCTGCAGCTGCTCTGCCTTTGCTTTTATGCAAACCAGGCCAAAATTATGCCATCGCAAATTGAACATCTTCTTTTGTGCAGGCGTTAACAGATAGCTTGATGACCCTTCAATCATTCACTGAATCAATATAATGTGAGACTGAGTATGTTTGTGTCTGCTAATAATGTATTCATGCATGTAGCAAAGCCATTATACAAAGCATGCCAAGATACAAGATACCACCCCCCACCCCCATTGGCAGCTCTTAAAACACATTAACACTTCAAATGCTCTCAGTTCTAAAAATGTAAGTCTGCTTAATAAGCTTTGGTTTTATATTTGGGTTGAAGAAGCTCTGAAAGGACTGCGACATGATCCATATTGTACAGTATGAATAGCATAAGATGGTGCCACATAAATGACAGAGAGAAGCAACAACAAAAACAAAAAAAATCACAAAAGATCACGGTGGAAGAAGAAACACTCTCATTTCAAAAGAATATGAAAAATCTCAAAGTCTGCTTTACTATGCTTACCAGAAAATTAGTAGTCAAATGCCCTATGCTTGTTCTTTTTTTTAAGGAGTAGGTAGAAATTACTTCTGAGTTGAGCCTCTCTTTCTAAGGTGTCTTTGTGGAAAGATCATTTTGCATTTCATTAAAAATCTTGGAAAAATTCCACTAGCAATCACATGGCTAGATGCGATGCTGTAAGAAATTACATTTTAAGATCGACAAATTCCTTCTTAGTTCCACTGATAGTCCAAATGTTTGTTTTGTCCTTCCCCAAAGCTAGTCTTGATGGGGAAATTATATCTGTCATTGATCATGGTGGGGAGGAAGGTTGGAATACTTCTCTGGAGTAACTGGTTCAATAACCAAAATCAAAACCAGTCAAAGATTGGTTTGGGCAGCCTGGAGAGAGAGCTGCTTATAGTAGAAAGATCAAGAAACAGCCTATGATGGGGAACATTTGCTCAGTTTTCTTGACTAGAAAATAATATTCTGACTTTTTCACAAATGTTTTCACTATGAAGAGCTCAGCAACTTATCATGGAAAATATATAGTAAAATAATTCACCCATAACAATCACAGAAAGAAGAAGGAAACAAAGGAAATTATATATATATATATATATATATATATATATATATACACACACACATATATATACACATATGTATATATACACACATATATATACATACACATACATACACATAGATACAAATATTTATACATATGTGTCTGTTTATACATGCACACAAAGAGAGACGAGAGAGAAGTGAAAGAAAACCAACTTTGATGTCAGTTAAAATAATTTGATCAGTATTCTTTAAATAAGGTCAATATCTCATAAAGAACTTTAAGTTATATAGATGGTATACAGAATAGTATAGAAAAAAAACCTGGTTCACTTAGGAAGAAAGAATATCAGCATCAAAAGCACTGAGCCTATTATCAAACACTGTAGAGCTGAAAGGTCCCTAGATTGGTACAAGGAATAGCTTACGTTCAAATGCAAGCTCCTAGTAACCCTAAACAACATATTTTACCTTGCTGAGATTGTTTCCAAAACTGCAAAATAGATATTGTATTTGAATTGTATAGTGATCTGTGTTTGAAGTTCGTTATGAGGAAGATTATAATAACCCCTGTAGTTATTGTTTGGTTATTTTAGTTATGTCTTACTGTTTGTGACAACATTTGGTGGTTTCTTGACAAAGAACTAGAGTGGTTTGCCATTTCCTCCTCCTGTTCATTTTACAGATGAGGAAACTGAGGTAGACAGGCTTAAGTGATTTGTCCAGGTTCACACAGCTAGTATCTGAGGCCGAATTTGCTGAATTTACTGTCTCCAGGCTCTGTGCTCTACCTACTGGGCTACCTAGCTGCTCCTAAATGTACTATAAAAACTATGTGAGTTTCTCATACCACCAGTAGTCCTGGCATTGCCAATAACTTGGCACATCTTTTTGTCCAGATACTGAATCTTTTTGAGACTTTGTTTCCTCACCTTTTTTATAAGGGCATTAGTAATCATCTAGCTATTGTTTGGAGTACCATAAGGATCAAACAAGGTACTGCACATGCTGATGATTTGAAAAGTGCAAAGAACTGTATTGGACTCTAAGCATCTTGAGAGAAGGGACTGCCTTTTGCTTCTTTTTCTGTCCCCAGTGCTTAGCACAATGTCTGGCACATAATAGAACCTTAAAGCAAAATTGACTTTCATTTTCTATCGTTCTTGTTTGGATTGTCCATACCTTTCCTTTCTTCCCTATCCTGTTTTTTTTTATTATGTGTTCTGCTAATCCATTAATTTGGTGCTCTTCTAACTGGTTATTTCCGTTTCTGCAAATATCAGCTTCAAGGAAAGCATTTTGCACTTGTTTAATTTTGGCTCTTAATCATAAACTGAGCAAAAGAAGTCACTGATAGAAAAGAGGAGCCTGAGAGTTTGGGCCTCCATTTCTTTTGGCAGGAGACAGGGTATTGCAGCTCTAATGGAAGTCACACAAGAGAATCTTGTTGGAGGAGGTTGAAAGATATTTTTTTTACTACATTCTTAGGAAGGTGAACTGCTAGGGCCTTTTGGGGCACAGCATAAAGAATTAATTAGAGTATGCCTATTTTTTTTTGTTGGGAATATGAATAGGTTCTATCTATGTACCCTTATGGTTGTGAAGGCTAGAAAGTCTTTCCAAATCCTCCGTGCCCAAATGAAGATGCATTTCTCAGTTGGGAGAAACTCTGTTTATCCCACAGATAAATGATTGAAGGGAATTTAAAGGTTTTTTTAGTCCAGGTTAATGCCCATCTTGGAAATGTCCTTTACAACAGGGTGACTCTCCAGCCTCTGCTCAATTATTTTTAAGGATGTTAAACTCACTACTTTTCAATGCCATAAGTCACTTCTAGTATATAAATGTTAGAAAATACTTCCTTAAATGGAGACACAAGTAATTATAACTTCCACCCATTGGTCCTAGTTCTGCTTTTTGGAAATACCCGCAAACTGTTGAATCATTCTTCTATAAAAGAGCTCTTAATCAACTTGAAGACAGCTATCAAATTATTAATACAAAGCTTGGTATAACTCATGGACCACATGTTTGCAAAAATAGTAACCACATTAGTTCAAGAAAAAAGCAGTATAGAGTCCAATTTGAAGAGTGATTCTCTATAGCTGATGATGTCTTCTACATGCTTCTGTTTCAGGGTGGCATTGAGCTGGTGGCCTTAAGCTGTATAACATTTTGGTACTTCATAAATGAGATAGATAATTTCTCCAAAAAATTTAGCCTAATGCAATGGTAATGGTAAGTTGAAGATCTTCCCTGCCTCTTAACAAGACTAAGAGGATTAGAAGACCTTCCCTGATTCGAAGGACTTTCCTGCCCCCAATAGGCCAGATATAATCACAGGGAGCTTGTGGTGAGAGGAGCTTGCTGAAGGGTAGAGCAGAGCCTATAGGAAGCTGGGAGTTAGAGCAGTTAGAGCTGGAGGGAGGAGAGGATGATAGGAGACAGCTAGGCTAGTGAGTGTTTCTTTTGGAAAGGCTAAAGGATGGTGTGGCTTCCTGCTAGTCTATGAAATCTGAAGAAATCTATTGATTTCTTTGTTCCTGTGATGGATTCAGTTTTCTGGTGCTGGGATTTGACTTTCTGTTATCTGAATAAATGTTTTGCTTCTGGTGCAGTGAATATTGTATTGGTGCTACATCTGACTATCTACGCAGAGAAAATCAGGGGTATAAAGAAAGTCTGTTGTAAAGACTATGACATAAGCTGTATGAATGACTTATACAATTCATCCATCATATATATATGTATAATTTATATATGTAAATATATTTTTGTGTATATGTCTATTTATCTATCTCTTCTCAAAGATACATTGTAAATGAAAAGTCAGCTGGGTGTGGAATCAAATAAGAGTAGAGTAGATTAGATTGCCTTAGATGAACTGCAAAGTTATCTCAATGATTCCAAGCTTTTCTCTAAAATACACACTTACTTTTCAAATATCTTTATTCTTTTAGTGATGTTGTAGAGCTATGAGTTATTGAATACTGTAGTGTCTGAAAAACTGAAGTTGAGGATTAATGGTAGGTCACTGGGGAGATAACAGCAGGTCAAAGTATAATATAAGAACTTTCACAAAAGTAGTGGTATAAAAGATGTCACCAAATAAAAACACGACCAGGAAAAAAATGGGTTGGTTGCTAGTGAGATCATGTGACAGGTAAGTCATCTGTTCCATTAACATTCTTTCTAAATTAGAACTAAAGGAAAAAGTCCCTATTATTTTAGTTAGGGTTAGACACCCTGCTGAACTAATGGGAAGGTATGAATGAGAAGTGCATAAGACAGACAGGAATGAATGAACCATTTGTTCATAAGTTGTGATGATTTAAAAAACCCCTAACATTTATATCATGCTGTGTTGTTTACAAATCTTACACACAATCTCCTTTGACCCTCAAAACAAACCCTTGATGAAATCTTCATTATTGGAGGGAGCATCCACATTGATGAAATCATAGAGATACTACTGGAGTGTCATGTAAAATTTAGATCTTTTATTTTTCAGATTTGGACATCCTTGGTTCATTCATTTGTCATAAAAATTTCAATATGCCTTGCTATTCTCTTTGTCTTCCTCTTAATTGCTCCTTCTTTGGTAATATTCTTTAAACATGGCAACCAGAAATGAATACAATAGTGCAAACATTGTCTGATCATGTCAGAGCACAGAGGGATTATTTCGAGTATTAAGATTATTGTTGATGTCTAAGATTGAATTACATTTTCTAGCAGCCATGTCACATTGTTGGCTCATATTAAGCTAGAAACTGATTAAAATTCCTAGGTCATTTTTATGTATTGCCATGGTGCATTTATGGCAGTATATGGATAAGAATATCAAAACAGGATGGCATGCGTGAATTGATTGTAATCTGTATCATTTGATAGAACTATAATGATAAGATCACAACTCCAGGTAAATATTGGTGACTTTTTTATGCATGAATTAAGCAGATCTGTGGAGTTAGAAGACTTGGATTTAAGTTCTAGTTTTGTCATTTAATAGGTGTGTGACCTTGGGTAAGTCTCTTAACACCTTGGAGTTTCATTTTTTTCTGGTTAATCCATAAAATAGGGACAATGCTATTTGTATTTCATTGCCTATACGGTAATTAATTGTCAGGAAAAAAGTGCATTGCAAGCACTAAAGTTACATATATGTACTTTGGTAATAGTAAATGTTACTTGAAGAGCTAATGTGAACCTGTCTACAAGGTTTTATATTTATATCCATTACATTTCATCTTATTAATTTTCATTCATTATCATAGTCCATAAGACTCTTTAATTCCATCAAAATATTAATTACTAATTTCTTCCTTATGTCTGACATAAAGTATGACATAGCGAATAAAGATGTAGGCTGATAAAGTCAGGATGACTTATGCTTAAGTACCAGGGAGCTTCCTTACCCCAGAGTTCTTTATTCAGTGGTGTCAAACTCAAATAGACATAAGGCCACTAAACTGTATATAAGGATATTTGTGGGCTACATATTGACTTAGAAAATCACATATGAACATTAATTATCTTCTATTGTATTTTTATGTATTTTATTAAACATTTTATCAATTACATTTCAATCTGGTTCAGAAGCTCTAGGGATTTTTTGGGCCCCATCACATACTGGATGAAAGTTTTGACACTTCTTCTATGAAATAAAATCATATGTCTAGTCATTATTGATTATTTATCTGTTTTATATCAACTAAAATTCCAAAAATAATATCTTCTGTGAGCTTATATTCTCTTATCACCTATCTCATACTCCAATGCCACCTTATTTTTTTTTTACCATTTCCAGTTTTAAAGTTTTCCATTTTAGTGGAAAAGACCAAAGTATGATTTGCTAATTCTTATCAACAACCATATAAAAATGTTCCAAATCAATTCTAAGACAATTGCAATTTAAAGCAACTCTGACATTCTCCCTCATACCCATCATATTGTCAAAGGTGACAAAAGAACAAAATAGCAATTATTGGAAGAGTTGTAGGGGTGCAGGGACACTAATGTACGGTTGGTGTAACTGTCAATTGATTCAGTCATGCCAGAAAGCTATTTGGTACCACATCCAATAATTCTATCCGTTGTGTTTCCCTGTTCTTTTTTTTCTTACCAAATGTCATTCATTGTTCTTCTACACTTAGACTGTTAGTTTTCCATTGAGGTATATGCTGAAAATATTTGGTATGTACTACTTTCTATCATTTTGATCATTTTTCCCCTTTTCATTGCCACTGTCCAGTCATAAAGTGTAGCTATGTACAATCATGAATTCCATCCCACTAAGTCTTTGTAATGTGTAAATTTAATTTTTTGTGTTAGAATCTCAAGCTTGCTTCTTTTGAATACAGTTATCCATCCAAAGTCATGGTCTTGTTATGACTTCCACATCATCAAATTTTAGCCATAGCTTTGTGGTCTAATCTGCCTCCTTGCATCTGAATCTTGAGTACCTTTTGTTTTCTGAACATTGGACATTTGTCTATAGATACTTGAGACCATGAATTTTATTATTAGTTTTTCATTGGATATTGTTCCTGTGGATTTCTGCATGCCACAGTGGTTCTTCCATTTTTAGGGTCATACTTCTTAGAGGGAATAACTTAGGGATATATATTAGCCATCACCTCCTTCATTAGCCATCACCTCCTTCTTCCATCCATTTTAATTGAAAGCCATTTTGATTACAGTTGCAAGGCATGACACACTTATGTTCTTATCAGCCTTTCCTGTATTTCATCTCTCTCCAGTAATCTGTTAACCCATTTTAGCCTATGGTATAGAAATCCAAATCTCTTTCCCAGACACCACATTTTTAGCTAATTATTTACTTCTCAAATTTCTTGTTTTCCTCTGCATCCTTTTCCTTTAGTGACAACAGTGAAGAAAACACACCAGTGTCCTTATAGTCTTCAGTTTTTTTCCCAATACTTCATAATTGATGGCACTAGTTTAGGTTCCTTCTGAAAGTCTCATTTTTGCCCATGAAAATTACCCCAAATAGGTAGTTATCATTCACTTTGATATGTCTGGTGAGGTTCTTTATATGTAGGTGGCACAATAGATGGAGCACTGGAACTGGAGTCAGGATGATCTGAGTTCAGATTTGACCTCAAACCTGGGTAAATCACTTAACCTCTGTCTACTTTAGTTTCATATGCAAAATGGAAATAATATTAGCACCTTGTTCTCAGATTCTTGTGAGAATTAAATGAGATATTTGTAAAGCACTTTGCAAACCTTAAAACCCTACATAAATGTTAGCTTTTATACTGATGGTGATGAGTATGATGATGTCTTAGCTATTTAGGCCAGGATGACTGTAGAAATCTCTACCCCGAGCTAAAAATTCCAAACTACTTTTACTCTTCTTCCTCTGATCCTAAATAGATGATCCTTCACATTGTATCTTCTCTGGATCTACTGTATTAGCCTTTGGATAACAAACAATTCTTTTTCTTCAAAGCATCCAGCTTCTTCTCCACAATAAATGAAAATTTTATCTAATTTATTTATTTAATTAAATTTGTTAATTAAATTTGTTAATTAAATTTATTTATTTTATCTAATTTAAAGTATTTCTATATTAACCCTAAGGACTTGGTGAAAACATTTACATCCACTTATTACTTCTTGATAAATTGACAGCCTCTCTTGAATTCTTTTCCTTTGTCTCTATAACTCAGTAGCAACAGCTATACTTAACCTTCCCTTCAGCCTTGCAGGAATCTCCAATCTGCTGCACCAATTTGCTCCTTCCTCCAATCTGCTCTATGAGTTTGCTCTCAAGTATTTTTTTAGCCCCATGGCTCATCATGAGTGACTAGGAGAGTGGTAATAAAGTCAGGTTCTTTCTTTTTTCTTCATCCTTCCACTTACTGGCTGTGTTGCTTAAAGTTGATCTCTATTGGCCTCAGTTTCCATGTCTGTAAAGTAGAAATTGGTTTTCTAACAATTGCGCAGTGATGTGGCAGGTAGAAGTAAAATATTAGGCCCTCAAAAATATTAGACAGTTAGAAAGTGTTGTAATAAATAAATACAGGCCAACCAAGATTTGGAATAAACTTCTAGAGAAACACCATTGCCTTTGAGAGATGCATATTTCTTGCTCTGCAGATACCCAGACTCAATCATGAACAAATATATTCACCCAAACCAACTCTGAACAGTACAGAATATTAAAGTCCACAAATCTTTTAGAGTTCCAGAACTACACTGATGGTTAAGAGGAATTCTGAATGAGAAAGAATGTTAGAGGGGAAAAATGTTTAAGTTAAGTGATTTCCCTGAACATTTGATAGGCTAGGGTGCAGAAAAGGATATGTGAGAAGACCATAAAAACAAGAATGATAGATGTTCATGAGAAGTTGTTATGAGAGGAAAAGAAATAAACAGTAATCTAGCAAAAGATACTACTGGGAACCCAATTGCTATCTTTTGATTCTCATACTGAGTCTGACTCAGCCAAAGTCCAAAATTATGCAAGGGAGGGGGGAAGATATTGTGACCCCACAGGGCGATGTCCTTAGTGATTAGAACCAAACAGAGTCAGGGATGAAAGGTACTAAAAGAGACCAATTAGCTGAAGTTCTTTTACATATAAGGAAAATGGTCCTCAGAGGGACAGAGCTAGTCAGGAGCAAAACAAAGACTCTAGTCTTCTGAGTCAGTATTAATGTCCGCCGTTGTTTTTCTATCTGAACCAGCCTTGGGTTCAGTGCCATTGTATAAAAAAAGGCGCTTTAAATGGGACATACGAGGCATCATGTATGAGTGTTAATTTCCCAGTTTGGAATAGGTGAGAGGAAATGAAGGCATAGTCTGAAATGCACTCCAAATTTGGGGAAAGTGGATTTCAAAAAGGTCAAAGGAAAAATGTGTAGGATCCCTTGAAGTAAAATACTTCAGAAAAAGTGATTCCAGGAGGAATGGGAGGTGCTTAAGTATGTAATTCTACAGCCACAAAGGGAAAATGTTCAGTGAGAAATAAAAATGGGATTTATCTGAAGAGATCAGTGTGACTGCATAGGGAACTCACCTATCACCTTACATATATTTTCAAAATGTCCAAAACTTGGAAACAAGGGCAGATGACAGAGGGTGAGTATAAGTGTGATAGTTATATTAAAATAATTTCATAAATGCTAAATACCAGAATCAAAGGAGGCTATCAAGGGAAGCTAAAAAGAATGTCACAAAAGAAATTGTAAAGCTATAATGGGAGAAAAAGCAAGGGCCAATAATAATATGGATCTTAGCTTGGGATGGATGTGATGGTAACTGACAACAAAGGGACAATGGCACTACTATATTTTTTCCTGCAAAGAGCAAGTGTTATACTGAAAATGACAGAACATAACTCATTAACAGGGAATTGATAACCCAGAAAAGTAAGAAGATACTGGGAAAGTAGCTGATTTTAATGAAGTGATGATAGAAAGTGGAAACAAAAGTATTTATTAAACACCTACTGTGTGCAAGGCACCAGAGGTAAGTGGTATTATTATCCCCATTTTACACTTGAAGAAACTAGGGGAGACAGGGATTAAATGATTTGCCCAGATTAGTAAATGTCTGAGGCTAAATATGAACCAAGGTCTTCCTGCCTTCAGTTCCAGCATTCTATCTACTATACATTTTAGTTACCTCTGATGAACTACTGAAAGATCTAGTCATTGTAACAACTGACCCACAGTCAGTGACATTGAAAGATTGTTTAAAACAAGAGAAGTAAAACTAGAGGACAAATGTTGACCCTATTTTAAAAAATGAGAAAAGATCTGAAAATTATAGGCCAGTGAGTTTGACTTTGGTTCTTAGGAAAATTCTAGAATTGTGAAAGATACTATTAGTGACCATCAGGAAAGGGAAGTGTACAAAGCGCTAGTATAATGTTATCCAAACAGGTCATGCTAGACCAACTTCATTTCCTATTTTGACAGGATTCTGTTCTGTTCAGTCATTTTTCATTTCTGACTTTTTGTTATCCAGTTTGGGGTTTTCTTGGCAAAGACACTGAAGTGGTTTGCCATTTTTTTTCCCTCCAGTTCATTGTAAAGATGAGAAACTGAGGTAAACAAGATTAAATAGCTTGCTCAGGGTCACACAGCTAGTCAGTATCTGAGGCTAGATTTGAACTCATGATGATGAATTTTCCTGACTTCAGTCCTGGTGCTCTATCCGCTGTACCACCGAGATGCCCTCCCCTCCAAAAGGGACACTTCTTTCAATGACAGAAATCCTGTGAATATAGTATATCTAGATTTTCCAAAAACTTTTAATAAAATATTTTGTGTTATTTTTAGTAGGACTGGAGAGATTTGGATTAGATGAGAATATTTTCAGATGGATTTAGGACTTATTGGATGACAGAACTCAAAGAGTAGTTATTAATTGTTCAACTTCAACATGGCAGGAGGTCTCCAGACTCCATGGAGATTCCAGGACTCTCCGTCCTCCAAAGGAATCAGTGCTTGACTCTACCATTTTACATTTTTTATTGATTACTTGAGGGAAAAATACTGGCATGCTCATCAAATTTACAAATGACACAAAACTAGAAGGGATGGTTAATAAACTGGATAATAGGGTCAGGATCCAAAAAAACAATTATAACAGGCTAGAGAATTGGCCTGAATCTAATAAGATGGAATTTAATACAGATAAAGATACAATCTTTTGCTGGACACAAACCCCCCAAACTTCCAAAGTATTATATTAGGTAGCTTGAGCAGAATGGAATTGTTCTGAGAAAAGGTTAATGGACTGCAAGCTCAATATGAGTCAGCAGTGTGATGTGTCAGCTGAAAAAGCTAATGTGATCTTGGGCTGCATTAAGAGGAACATAGCTTCAAGGAACAGGGATGTAATAATCTCCACTGTAATCTACTCTTATCAGACCTCATTTTGATGACTGTTTTCAATTCTTGGAACTCCTTTTGAAGAAAGACATTGACAAACGGGACAACACACAGAGGAAAGCAACCAGGATTATGAGGAGCTTTGTATCTATTTAATATAATGATTAGTCAAATTAACTAGGCATGTTGAGATTGGATAGGATAAGTCTTGGTGTGGAGTAGAGTGGGAAGCATGATAGCTGTTCATCATATAGCTATTTAAAAGGCCAAAGGAAGGATTAAATATGTTCCTTTTGGTCTAAGAGGGCAGAAACAGAAGGAAGCAGAAGAAAGCTACAGAGAGGTAAATTGAGATTTGATGTCATGAAAAACTTCCTAACAATTTGAACTGCCTAAAAATGGAATAGGTTCCTTGAGAGGTGGTAGGTTCATTTTCCTTTGGGTCTTTAAGCAAAGACTGCGTTGCTACTAGTCAGAGATGTTATGATATTCTTTTCATGTGTAGTTTGGAGCAGATGTCAACTGAAGTCCCCTCCAAGTCTTCAATTCAATGATTCTTATCTTCATTTGCCTGTGGGACGTCTCTTCTTGAGTATCCCACCAATACTCCAGCCCAAAAGCCGAGAGGTAGCATCATACTCTGGAAAGAGTGAAGGCTGGTGAACTAATGGACCTATGTTCTAATGCTAACTCAGACCTTTACAACCTTGGGCAAGTCACTTAACTTCTCTGTGTCAGTTTCCTCAACTGGGAAATGAGAGATTAGACTAATCGTTCTCTAAGGTTTCTTCTTCCTTTAGACCTATGCTGCAATATACAAAACTGTTCTATTTCACCCTAACCATTTTCACCCTTTTAACTTCACTATTCTGGTCACTGTCTTCACCTATACTAAAACCTGTGGTGATTTTGTTATTATCTTATCCTTTTAATCTCTAACCTCTCATATTTATTGAGTTACCATGTCTTGCCAATTCTGCTTCTATCTCAAGTCCATCCTTTTTTCACACTATCCTCACCTGATCATTGATCCTCATTCCATACTTCCATATCCTCTGCCTACTTTCCACCACAACATGAAGCTAACTTTGCTATGTCACTACCTTTCTCCCTGTCTCTTTAGTAACTCTTTACTGCTTGCCAAGCTTTAGTCTAACATTCGCAGCTCTCCACAATCTGTTGTATTCCTACTATTCCAGCTTCATCTCATTCTATTCCCTTCCATCTGCTGTATCCTCTGGACAAACAGGACTGCTTGTCATTCCCTTTATACTTTCCATCCTTTTCCAAGCCTCCATATACTTGTTTATATGGAAACTGGGAAGGTTTCTCTTTTTTGGGAAAGCTTTCCTTATATAATCACAGAAGTTCAGAGTTGAAAGGTAGTTTAATGCCAGTCTTATCCAACCTGTAAGTGAAAAAAAGAATACTCAATGACACTCTGTCCCATTGTCATCCATCCTTTGCTTGAAATATTATAGTGAAAAGGGAGCCTTCTAACTATAGAGACAGCCCATTCTACTTGATGTTCTAATTATTAGAATTTCTCCTTCCTTCCTCCTACCCCAAGTCAAGTCTAAATCTACGTCATGATAACTTCTGCTTTTTGTTCCTAGTTCTGCTCTCTGGACCCAAATAGAACAAGCCTAATCTCTTATCCACAGAATATCCTTTCAAGTACTTGAAGACAGCTATCATGTCCTTCCCCCTGTAATCTTCTCTTCTCTAGCCTAAATACCCCCACTTCCTCCCATTTATCCTTAGATGGCATCATCATGGATACTATCCACTGGCTGTTCTCCATCTTAATGATATCCTTTTTGGAAATGTGATACCCAGAACTGAACATGATACTCTAGATGTGGTTTGACCAGAGTAAAGTATAACAGGATTGCTACTTCCTTATCCCCGGAAGCTATTGCTTTTTTTGGAGCTTAAGATTGCATTAATATTTTCCCCCCTTTCCTAGCACTTTTCAAATACTAATTCATCTTTTAAAAATTAATTCAACTGATATTTCCTTCCAGGAAGTCTATTTTGATCTCTCTACTCCATAATCTAACCACCCCATACCTCAAAGCTTTCATAGTATAGTACTTTGACTTCTCTATTTTATACTTTCATTTTGTACTATGATAACTTGTGTATTTGTCGTAACTCCTGAGTAGATTTCATGAAGACAGAAACTTTGTTTTATTTAAACTTTGGATTTCATCTTGTACCTAACAGTGCTCTGCTCTGAGTAGGTATTTATTGTTTGCTTAACTGAAAAATACTTTTGAATATTTGTTATTTCAATATATTTTGCTGGGGGCTAGCAATTCAGGAGGTATTAGACAAAGACACTTCCCTAAAGGAACTAATCATCTAGCTGTCCAAATCATCATCATCATCATCATCAGCAGCAGCAGCAGCATGGCTAACATTTGCATAATGCTTAGTATGTGCCAGGCACTGTGCTTAATGCTTTACAAATTATTTTATTTGATCCTCACAATAACATTGGGAGGTAGTTGTTCCTTAGGGGGTAGTTGGGAAGAAGAGTTGTCATAAAGGCAAATGAAAATTAGAATCTTAGAATTTGAGAGTTGGAAGGGACTTTAGTGAACATCATCCCCATTTGACAGATGAAGAAAATGAGTCAAGTAGAGGTTTAATGACTTGCCCAGGGTCACAGTCAGTAAGTGCTTATTTGAATTGTTTTTTTCTGACTCCAGGCCCAATACTGTACCCATTGTGTGTGTGTGTGTATGCATATATATGGTATACATACAAAGCATACATATCTAGAAATATAATATAAAAAAGCTACATATGTCAAGTGTCAAACACATGTTTTAGCAAGCAAGAGATATAGGAATTCCAAAGAGAGGGGACTCATGAATGACTCGTGGGAGTCTGAAACCAGTTCACAGAGGAGCCTGGACTTCACGTCTTTAAAATGCTTAGCACAGAGATCATTGGAGATGAAGAGGGGTAACGGTATTTAAGGCTTGAATAAAATTGGGAGAGAGGAAAAATATTGTTGAGACAGTGGACAAATCTTAAATATCACACTTCTTCCCCCCCCCCCCAATTTCAATTTCCTTCAGGAGAAATCATCTGCATTTATTTACTTTTGGAATCATATTCTTTGACTGAAAGGAGAAACATGGAACTTGGGAACTATTTCTCTTTACCTATCTTCTAGTCATGATGGGCCTATAGGCATGAAAATTTGCGTATGTCATTTCCTTTGGACAATACTATCATAGATCAAGTGGGTGACAGGGCGCAAAACCATTGCCTCTCCTCGATGGTCACACTGACTTAAATAAACCCTCACTTTGCAGTGACTATCTCAGGATGTGATCATCTTTTAGGAAAAATTTTTCTGAGTGATCTCCATTAAATTTCTGAGAACTTAGAATGAATGTCTCTCAGATTCACTGTTTTCTCTCCATTCACACTGCACTCACCCTGGGGTAGGTTCTCAACCACTTACTCATGGATTACTTCCATGTCCTTCCCAAATTCTCTTTGTCTGTAGTATCTCAACTAGGCAAGATTGGTTTTGATGAAAATAGGTAATAGTGCAAGATCTTAGGTAGGAAAGTAGTATAAATAAGGCATTTTTTTACATATACTCTTTCATTCATTTATTTATTTTCTTGTTTACAACATTCATTTCCACAAGATTTTGAGTTATAAATTTTCTCCCTGTCTTTTCCTCACCCGACCTACCACCCCAAAACAGCCATCCCACTGTATAACCCCTTCCCCCCAATCTGCTCTCTCCTATGTCCTCCCCCATTTCCCCTGTGACTTTCCAGTAGGGCAAGATGGATCTCCTTACTCCAGTGCCTGTATATCTTAATTCCCAGTTGCATGTAGTTAATAATAATAATAACATATATAACATTTGATTATAGAACTTTAAATTCTACATTCTTTCCCTTCCTCCCACATCACCCACCCCCCACTGGAAAGACAAGCAATTCAATACAGGATGTATATGTGTAGTTACACAGACCCTCTCCACAGTGTACATATTGTGAGAGACTGATTATGTGTCCCTCCTTCCTATCCTGCCCCCACCCCCTTGTTCTATTCCCTACCCTGTCCATATCCCTTTACAGAAGTGTGCACATCCAGCAACCCTCCCCTTCCCTGCCCTTTCCTCCATCATCCCGCCTCTCGTCCCCATCCCCCCTACTCTCCTGTGTGGCAAGATACCCAGTTTAGAGTTAATGTCATTCCTTCCCTAAGCCAAATTCAATGAGAGTAAGATTGACCCTTTCCCTTTTGCCTTTCTGTTCTTCCTCTCCATTGTAACAGTTATTTTTTGCCTCTTCTATACAAGATGATTAATCCCATTCTGTCTCTCCCTGTCTTCTCTCGTTCTATTCCTCTCCCACCTCAGAATTTCACCGTTTGACTGGTGGAGCCAAGATGGCAGCATAGGAGCAACAAGGTTCTGCAGCTCCCAGATAGCTACCTCAAATACCCATAAAATATGACTCTAAACAAATTTTAGGCCTCCAAAACTCACACAGAAATACAGAAAAACACATTTCCTGATAAAGGCAGCTCAGCAGGAAGGGCTTATCACTGCATTCTGGGAGCCAAAACCAGCCCAGTCTGAAACCGTGGCTTGGCCCTGGGGGTGGCCAGGACAAGCTGCAGCTGGAGCCTTCAGGAAAGTGGATCAGCAGTAGCAGTGGCAGTTTCCAGAACAATCAAGCCATAAGAAACAAGGACAAAGGGAAAAGTCAGAGGAACTCAGCTAAATTTGGGAGAGAAAAGCGGTCTGGCCAAACTGCATCCATGGCAAGGAAATAGTAGAAGCAGTGTCTGGCCGCCACCTCCACATGTGGCTGCTTCAAAGCTCCTGGCTTGCAGACTACAAGGGGGCCAACAATCATTCAGAGGCTAAGTGCTCTTGCATTGAGTGGCCTGGATCTGAATCATTGTCTTCGGTGGTGGTCCTGGAGGGAGTTTTCAGTGAGCCAAAGCTGGTGGGGGTGCAAAAAACCAGAGGCTTCCCAATAACTCCAAAAGCTATGAAAACCCAAGTAATTTGGGACAGAACTTTCCCCTCTGGAAGCAGAGTTTGACAGAGCTAAAAAGTCAAGTAATCCACTTGTAACATGAGCAGGCAAAGGAAGCAAAGTAAGAACAGCAAGCAAACTTTAGATTCCTTCTCTGAGGACAAAAGGGATCAAAGCATGGAATGGGAGGAAGACAACACAGTCATAATTCCCATACTAAAAGCTTCCAAGATACATGAAGACTGCCTATAAGCTGTAGAGCAGCTGAAGAAGGATTTTGAAAACCAAATAAGAGAAGCAGAAGAAAAATTGAGAAGAGAAATAAGAATGATGCAAGAAAATCATGAAAAGAGAGTCAACAATCTGACTGAAGAAAATAACACCTTAAAACAGATTAACTCAAATGGCAAAAGAGGCCCAAAAAGCCAATGAGGAGAAGAATGCCTTATAAAGTTGAATTTGCCAGATGGAAAAATAATCACAAAAGCTTTCTGAAGAGAATAATTCCTTCAGAATTAGAGTGGAGCAAAAGGAAGCAAATGACTTTATGACAAATCAATATACTATTAAACAGATCCAAACAAATGAAAAAATATAATGCAATGTGAAATATTTCCTTGAAAAAACCACTGACCAGGAAATTAGATCTAGGAGAGGCAATTTAAAAATCATTGGGCTACCTGAAACCATGATCAAAAAAAGAACCTAGAAAGCATCCTTCAAGAAATTCTCAAGGAAAATTGCCCTTATATTTTAGAACCAGAGGGCAAAATAGAACTTGAAAGAATTCACTGATCACATCTTGAAAAAGATCCCCAAAAGAAAAAAAAAACTGTGGAAATTGCTACTCCTAGGAATATTTTAGCTAAGTTCCAGAGCTCCCAGATCAAGGCTTGATTGTTCTGGAAACTACCACAGCTACTGCTGATCCACTTTCCTGAAGGCTCCAGCTGCAGCTTGTCCTGGCCACCCCCAGGGCCAAGCCACAGTTTCAGACTGGGCTGGTTTTCGCTCCCAGCATGCAGTGATAAGCCCTTCCTGCTGAGCTGCCTTCAACAGGAAATGTGTTTTTCTGTATTTCTGTGTGAGTTTTGGAGGCCTAAAATTTGTTTAGAGTCATGGGCATTTGAGGTGGCTATCTGGGAGCTGCAGAACCTTGTTGCTTCTATGCTGCCAAGAAGAAACAATTTGAAAACTGTGGAAATTGCTACTGCAGCCCCCCCACCAGCTTTGGCTCACTGAAAACATACCTCAGGAAAGCCACCCAAGACCACAATTCTGATCCAGGCCAGTTAAGGCAAGAGCACTTAGTTCCTGAATGATAGCTTGCCCCCCCGCCGCCCCCTGCAATCTGCAGGCCAGGGGCTCTGAAGCAGCCACGTGTGGAGGCAGCTGCTTCTCCCTTGCCCTGGGGGCATTTTGGCTGGATGCTCTCCCCCAAATTCAGCTGAGTTCCACTAACCTTTCACTTAGTCCTTATGGCTTGATAATTCTGGAAATCACCACTGCTACTTGTGATCCACTCTCCTGCAGGCTCCAACTGCCACTTGTCCTGGCCCCACCCCCCTCCCTTACCTCCCTGGGACCAAGCTATGGTTTCAGGATGGGCTTGTTTTGGCTCCCAGCGTGCTTTGATGAGCCCTTCCTGTCCCACCTGCCCAACAGTCTTCAGCGCGAGTGTGTTTTTCCTGTACTTTTGTGAGTTATGGAGTCCTAAAATTTGTTTAGAGTCGTATTTTATGGGTATTTGAGGTGGCTATGTGGGAGCTGTGGAGTTTTCTTTCTCCTATGCTGCCATCTTGGCTCTGCCCCGAATAAAGCATTTTTAAAGAAGTCTGGTGACAGAATACAGAGTGAATGGGAGGGCAGAGACCCAGGAGACCTCAATACAGTAGGTGTGTTAGGTGTTGGAGAAACAAAGCCAAAAATACCAAAACAAAACAATCAATAACAAAAACAAACCCAGACCCTGCCATTGAGGAGTTTATACTCTACTGTCAATTAAATAGTTATTTTAAAATTATCTCTTGAGTGTAGGGTACTGTGTTAGGCATTGGAGGAAGAGCAATGAAAAGTTTAGATGACATAGTCTGTTGTTGTGAAGGTTATACCCTACTAGATAGAGTAAATGGTTATAAATACATAAGAAATATGACATTAAAATATATAATTTGTTTATATAATTTTGCTGTCAAGATATAGTATAAATAAATTATAGTATATAATAATCTATATTGATATGTAGTATATATAACAAAATTGCATGATTTTAAGGTTACGAGTTGTTTCTGTATCTTACTTTACCAAGTCTTTTAATCTTTGACTTTTCTAAATTGTAACATAGGGATGACAAATCCTATTGCCACTAGTCTATGTATAGAGTGAGGAAATTTTGGCATCATTCATTATGGCATAATTAAGAGGAATTTATGCACAATCTTCTTAATTTTAAAATATTTTGGGCCTATTACCTTTTTCTAGAATGTCTTCTTTTTACTAACTAGTTGAAAATTAAATTTGCAATCGTTATCCATATTTTTCCAGATTTTTTTTCATTTCAAGGGAATCATCTCATTGAATTTATCAAGAACTCTAAGCTCCTAGGGAGTAAAGTGATAAGCAAATTATAGATTATCATTATTGTATATTGAACACTTAAAATAGCATGATAAATAAGAAACATGAGATGATGCAGTTTAGAAAGACATTTTGGATAAGCAGAGCTGTTTCCTTGGAAGCTTATTTATCATCATTTGGGGAGATAAGAGAGTTAAGAAAAATTAGGGGTATGAATTTGTGACATCTTTGTTTTCTTTGGTTTCTGGACTATGCTGTTTTTAATAGAAATAAATTGAATTAGAATCTAAAAAGCTATGTAAACACAGGTAAATTTCATAATCCCAGGCCAACTTTGGTAGCTTTCATTCCTTTTCTCCTGTAAAGGCTAAAGCCTCAATCTCTATTACTGTGACTAAGGGCTTCTTTAGCTCTAGTATTATGTTCAAAGAATCTAACATCTTCTGGCATTTCCACCAGCCAAGAAAAAGAGCCAGGTGAGAAATATGTGATGGTGTGAAGTCATCTTGGTTTTTAATATTTCTGTTGCCTAAGGAGTCCTCTTTTCTTAAGAAATGCTATGTTGTACAGTTGATAGTTCATAGGGTGATTTAATCTTTCTCCCTCATTTTGAGTCAGGAAATAATTAACACAATTGAGAGGGGGAGAGCTTCACTAGCTGGTCTGAATGAAATCTGAAACCTAGCAAAATGTGGCTCGTTTCCGGTTTTTGCCGCAGCATGAAATTTCTTGAGGTTCATAGAAAAGTTCATCAAATCTTGGCAAATCTCTTGGCAAACTGGGCAGTATCAGATTCCAAAAGAAACCTGAAGGCTTCACCTGGCATCAGATTTCATTGTAAAAATTTGAAATAGTCCAAACAGAGAGGAGACTTGTTGAAATGTGGGAAAAGAGTCTAAAATACTTGTTTGGGTGGGATATTGGGAAAGACAGTGGAATGGAAATGATACCACACAAACATATTGGAAGAGGCAGTGGACTTAGAGTAATACCACACAGAGCCACAGATTTCACCCCAACTCTTATTGTTCCAACTTATCAATAGGTTACAGTGATTCTGGCTTCAAAAAAAACTTGTTTATTATTACATAATTTCATTAAGTTCCCTAAATCAAATCCAGGAGGTGGAAGAACACTGAAACTTTTCCCAGAAAGTTCTGAATAGTTCTTGTTTAAGAAAAGAAAGCATGGTAACATTTTCTATCACTTTTCTAAAATTATAATCATCATCGAAATATCCAAAATTTGCAAAGAAATGTATATACATAATGTCATTGCTTCCTACTACCAACCTATGAGGTGGCTATTATAAATATTATTGTCCCCATTTTACAGAAGAGGAACCTAACTCAAAATGAAAATGACTTGCCCAGTCATAAAGTGCAAGAATGGAATGTGGGGGAGAACCAAAAGATAATTCCTTTATGACTTTTACTCAGATGACATATGGATAGGAGATGTATTTTCTAGTTCTAAGAACAGTGCTGGGGTTAGAAACACAAGAAAAAGGAAATCTTGACCCTATGAGGACAGAGATAAGATGGTGGCATACTGAACAAATCTTTAAGCCTCTGTGCCCAAACTAAGTATATCTTCCCTGTGCCATAGAGTTTGCTTCTTCCTGGTCCCAGCTGCTTTGACTTGCCATCTGATTGCATAGTCTGCAAAGTCAGCAAAGAGAGGTTGTAGTTCTAGCTTTTCAGCTTCTTTTAAAGGGACCATGTCCTGCTGGGCTATAGAATCATTACCCAGCCTCGTGATAAAATTTCTGGCAATTTAATTAACACAAAGACATTTAGGTTGTATCTATTGTTTTGTAATCTCCTTCGGTCTGAATACCATATAATCAAGGACATTCAACTGGAACTGAATTGGCCTTCTTTAAGGATACCCCAAACAAATTCAAACATGCAAAAGTTGTTTAATTGTGAATGATAAGGAACCTGCTGAGTTCATCCTAGTATCTGTCCATTCCACCTGGAAGCCTAAAATAAGGGAGGCATTAGATTTAAAGTGACATGGATTATCACTCTCTCCCCTGTGCCCCTTTATATTGACACTACCCAGATTCCAAATCAAGGTTGTAGTCACACAGAACAATATTTTTATTGTACTCCATATAGAAAAGATTACTTTTCGAAAACCTGTCTTCTTTCTGATGATACCTATACAAATGGATAGCCATCACAGGCATTCATGTCATCTATTAACCTGATGAGTAATGATATGTTACTCCTCGATGTTCTTTTGGATCATCAAATTGTCAGAAGTTGGATTTTTCATTCTTATTATTTTCTTTCTTTTGCTTCTCTTGCCTTTCCTTATTTTTGTCTCTTCTTTTTTAGTTATGTATGATTGGGTTTTTTAAAGACTGCCTCCCCTGAGTTTTCCCAAGACCAGACCTGAATTTGCAAAATGAAGAATGGAGGGAATTATCAAGACAATTTAATTGAAAATCAATTACATAGACATTTCAGGGGAATGCATATTTTTATATAGATCACATAGATAATTGCCCTACTCCATTTTTCCTTCTAACTTTGAATTATCAGGGAGTATTTTTTCAACATTCATTTCCCCTTGATCTAGACCTGCTGGATTTCCTCATGCTGAAACAACATTTCAGAATTTTGGCTGATTTGGCTAGGCTAGAGGATGCCATTTGGCTACATGTAGCAGATTGTTGCCTGCTGTATGACTTATTCATGCTCTAGAGCAGTGGTTCTCGACCCTCCTAATGCCATAATCCTTTAATACTTGTATGCCGGTGTATCTGCATGTGGGCAGACCCACTTGGAGACAGATAGAGGAGTGGTGTCTCAGTTCCTAAGGCCATCAGAAATATGTGTTTTCTGATGGTCTTAGGTGATCCTGTTCAACCCCCAAAGGGGTCACAACCCACAGTTTGAGAACCGCTGCTCTAGAGGGAGGAACCAGGAAGAATAGATGTCTCTGTATAACCAAAAGGAATGATCAGAAATGAACATTCCAGCACGAGCAGACTTACCTTGATTCCTTGCCAGCCCATGGGGTCTAGTCCCAGATGATAAATATTGCTAGTTTCTCTCTTTCTCCTGCAATCTAGGAGGCAGGACAACTGAGTTACGGGAAGTGTTGCCAAAAGACATAACAAATTGTTGACCTCTCTAACACTTTGAAAGTAGCTTTTTTTGCATTTTCTAAATACCTTCCAAACTAGCTTCAAAATGATTTTAGAGGTTGTTGGGTCAGAAGAAAAGAGAGGCAGAGAACTGGGTTGGGTTCTCATGGTAGAACAGTTTGACTCAGAAATCTGAGACTAACTGGAGTTATATTTTCTGAGTGTCTGTCTGGTTTTGTTTCCCTAGGTCAGTGGTTCTCAACCTGTGTGTTGCGGCCCCATTGGGGGTTGAAGGATCCTTTCACAGGGGTTGCCTAAGACCATTGGAAAACACATATTTCCTATGGTCTTAGGAACTGAGACACCAGTCCTCTATCCATCTCCAGGTGGGTCCACACACATGCAGATGGGTCCTCACACATGCAGATACATCCACATACAAGTATTAAAGGGTCACAGAATTAAGAAGGTTGAGAACCACTGCCCTAGGTTGTGTGTGTCCCTCAGAAAGTTCTTATATATTGGGCTGGGCTGCAAGTTCTTTGTTTTTTGAAGCATTATTTGCAGTATACCAAAGAGTAGGTCAATAATAATCATCTGTGACAGTCAGTGACAGCTGTAGTCTTTTTTAATATTTATTTTTAGTTTTCAACATTCACTTTAATAAGATTTTTGAGATCTAAATTTTTCTCCCTCCCTTCCTTCTCTCTACCCAAGACAGCATGGAATCTGATATGGTCTATACATGTACACTCATATAAATGTAACAGTATTTAATTTAGCAGTAACTAAGTAACTAAGTAGTAGTAACAAGTTACTAACTAGTAACTAAGGGCTAAGTACTTCTGTGAGAGAAGCAGAAGGTGTGAAGTCTGACTAGTATAAGAAAGAAACAGAAATTGTGAATTCTGTCTCCTGTGTGAGAGTCAGAGGGTATGAACTATGTCTCTCCTGTTGCTGATGTGGCAGGAGGGGGTTGGCTGGGACAGGAAGCCTGTGAGTGTGTGTGTGTGTGTGTGTGTGTGTGTGTGTGTGTGTGTGTATGTGTATGAGAAGAGTTCCTGGGACAGAGAATCAGAATCAAGAATTTTCCTCCCCACTGGCTCCTGGTGGAGGAAGAATCATGGAGACTGAAGCCAGCTGAGAGAGAGACAGAAAGACAGAGAGAGTTTCTCTCCAAGCATCTGGAAGCTGACTGAGAACTGAGTTGAAGTTTTCTTGAGACCAGAATCTGGTGAAGCCTGAAGTTGCTGCTGCCTGGAAGGCTGCCTGAAAGGATAAGATTCCTTCTGGTTCCTAGGGCCAGCTGAACTGCTGGAGGAATGAAGAAACATGACTGGAATGCTAAAACTTTGTTTGTGGCTTGGTGGATCCTTGAGTTCCTGGCAACAGAAATTTGAAGGTTTTGAGATGTGCTGGATCCCATGAACTTCAGTGTGTAACAAGAACTGCCCAGAAGACTGGACAAGAACCTAGGAGCTGCCTGCTTCTGAATCCAGGTGGCTGTTTGGTGGATTCAGGTAGGAGCTGTGACTATGAAGGGGATCCATAGAATCAGAGAGACCACCCTGAGTCAAGATGAAGAAATGGCCTCCCCTTGGACTCATGATGAAATTGAAGTTTACTAGACATTGAGGGGTGGAGGGTTTGTGTAATTTTCTAATGATTGTATTTAGTGATTAACAATACTTAATGACTGATTGTTAGATAAGTGACTGATTAAGTTAATCTATGATTGTCCCATGAGTGGAAGATTGATTATTGTATTGTGAAATGACTGAATGATTAAGTAAGGAGGGTTCCCCATTTAGGGAAACCAGATGATTATTCTTTTGTTCTTTGTTCTAAATATTGTATCCACTGTACTGAAAACTATGTGGCCATTCTAATGTTAAGCTATTGTGAACACTATATTGTGATTTTCTGTAATGTTGTGGATATGAAATGTAATGTTGTGGATATTATATTGTGATTTATTGTGAATATTTGCCTTGATTTGTAATGGAATAAATGGAGTGTTCACTATACTGTGTAATCTGGACCTTAAAATCTGTTCATGGTAGCATTCTTTTGGGAAGCTGCTCATGCATGGCATTACAATAAAACATATTTCCACATTAGTCATGTTAAAAGTAAAATCAGAACAAAAGGGAAAAACATGAAAAAGAAAAACAAAACAAAAAAGAAAGAAAATAATATGCTTCAATCTGCATTCAGATTCCATAGATTTTCCTCTGCATGTGGATAGCATTTTCCAGCATGAGTCTTTTGGAACTGTCTTAAATCATTGCATTGCTGATAAGGGCAAAGTCTAACAAAACTGGTCATCAAACAATGTTGCTGTTACTTTGTACAGTGTTTTGCTGGTTCTGCTCACTTCACTCAGCATCAGTTCATATAAATCTTTCCAGGTTTTTCACAAATCTGCTTGCTCATCATTTCTTATGAAATAGCACATTACATTCCATTACATTTGAATTCTATTCCATTACATTCATATACCACAACTTGTTCAGCCATTCCTTAATTGATGGGCATTCCTTCAATTTCCTATTCTTGGCCACCACAAAAAGAGCTGCTATAAATATTTTTTACATGTGGGTCCTTTTCCCATTTTTATGATCTTTTTGGGATATAGACCTAAAAGTAGTATTGCTGGATCAAAGGGTGTGTATACACACACACACACACACACACACACACACACACACACAC
Organism: Pseudocheirus occidentalis; assembly: GCA_028646575.1. Classification (NCBI taxonomy): domain Eukaryota; kingdom Metazoa; phylum Chordata; class Mammalia; order Diprotodontia; family Pseudocheiridae; genus Pseudocheirus; species Pseudocheirus occidentalis. The sequence continues at coordinate 298,710,414 of CM053593.1, forward strand.
ACATATAGTTTTATAGCCCTTTGGGCTTAGTTCCAAATTGTTCTCCAGAAAGGTTGGATCAGTTCACAGCTCCACCAACAATAATGCATTATTGTTTCCTATTTTCCCACATCTCCAAAATTTATCATTTTCATATTTTGTTATGTTAGCCAATTTGATGGGTGAGATGTGGTACCTCAGAGTTGTTTTAATCTGCATTTCTATAATCAATAGTGATTTAGAGCATTTTTTCATATAAACATAGTTAATTTCTTCATCTGAAAACTGCCTGTTATATCCTTTAATCATTTATCAATTGGGGAATAACTTGTATTGTTATAAATTTGACTCAGTTCTCTATATATTTTAGAGATGAGGTCTTTATCAGAGACACTGTTTTTAAAATTTGTTTCCCAGCTTTCTGCTTCCCTTTTAATCTTGGTTGCATTGGTTTTGTTTGTGTAAAACCTTTTTAATTTAACGTAATCAAAATGATCCATGTTGCATTTCATAATGATCTCTATCTCTTGTTTGGTGATAAATTCTTCTGTTCTATGTAGATATGATAGGAAAACTACTGCTCACTTCACTTTTCATCAGTTCATGTAAGTCTTTCCAGGTTTTTCTGAAAGAATACTGCCATTCTCAATTAATGAAAAGAAATGTTAGGGAAGGTGTCATAGCCGCACCAAATTTTAATCTGTATTATAAAACAGCAGTCATTAAAACTACTTGGTACTGGCTGAGGAATAGAGTAGTGGATGAATGGAATAGATTGGGTATACAAGACTCAGCAGCCAATGACAATAGTAATCCACTGTTTAATAAAGCCAAAGACGCACATAAGAACGCACTATTTGACAAAAACTGCTGGGGAAACTGGAACATAGTATGGCAGAAATTGGGCATAGATCAATAACTAACACCATATACCAAACCAAAGTCAAAATAGGTGTATGATCTATGTATAAAGGCCAACATTGTAAGTAATCTGGGATATCAAGGGATAGTTTAACTGTCAGAGCTATAGAGAGGGGAAGACTTCATGATGAAAGAAGAGTTAGAGAGCATTATAAAATGTGAAATGGATAATTTTGATTATGTTAAATTGAAAAGCTTCTGTACAAACAAAGCCAATGTAACCAAGATTAAAAAGGAAGTGGAAAATTGGGAAAGAATTTTTCCTAACAGTGTGTCTGATAAAAGCCTCATTTCTAAAATATACAAAGAATTGAGTCAAATCTATAAGAATACAAGCTACTCCCCATTGAAAAAATGGTCAAAGGATGTGAACAGGCAGTTTTCAGAAGACGAAATTAAAGATATCTATAAGCATATGAAAAAATGTTCCAGGGGGTGGAGCCAAGATGGTGGCATAGAAGCAGCATAGTTGTGTAGCTCCCACATAGCCACCTTAAATACCTGGAAAATATGACTCTAAACAAATTTTAGGGCTCAAAAACTCACAAAAATCCAGAAAACACATTCTGTGTTCCAATTTTTCCACATCCTCTCCAGCATTTATCATTTTCCTGTTTTGTCATCTTAGCCAATCTGACTGGTAAGATGTGGTATCTCAGAGTTGTTTTGATTTGCATTTCTCCAATCACTAGTGATTTGGAACATTTTTAAAAATTATTTTTTTTATTTTCTTGTTTAAATCATTCATTTCCTGAGTTACAGCTTTTCTCCCCATCTTTCCCCTGCCCCCAACCCCAAAACAGCAATCACACTGTAAAGCCCCTCCCCAAATCTGCTCTCTTTTATGTCTTCCTCCACCTGCTGAGCTGCCTTCAGGGAGAGATATGTTTTCTGTATTTTACAGCGTGAATGCTGTTTTTGGGATGGGGGCAAAACAACTCTGAGATACCACATCTTACCAGTCAGATTGGCTAAGATGACAAAATAGGAAAATGATAAATGCTGGAGAGGATGTGGAAAAATTGGAACACTAATGCATTGTTGGTAGAGCTATGAACTTATCTAGCCATTTTGGAGAGCAATCTGGAACTATTCCCAAAGGGCTATAAATAAGTGCATAGCCTTTGACCCAGCAATACTACTTCTAGGGTTATATCCCAAAGAGATCAGAGAAGTGGGAAGAGGACCCACATGTAAAAATATTTATAGCAACTCTTTTTGTGGTGGCAAAGAATTGGAAAACAAGGGGATGTCTATCAATTGGAGAATGACTGAACAAGTTGTGGTATGTGAATGTAATGGAATACTCCTGTGCTATAATGAGGAGACTTATATAAACTGATGCTGAGCAAGAAAAGCATAACCAGGAGAAATTTGTACACAGTCACAGAGACATTGTAAGTGTGACGACTAACCTCAAGAGACTGGGCTCCTCTCAGCAATATAAAGTTATAAGACAAGTCCAAAAAGACTCATGATTGAGCAATATTCTTATCCAGAGAACGAGATGCACAGTATGAATGCATATTGAAACAAACTACTTGCTGTGCTTCTTTTTCTTGTTTTGTTTCCTCTTTCCCACTGATCATTCTATCAGTTATAAACCTTTACAAGCTGACTAATGATTAATGCGAAGATATTTGTAGATTCTATATTTGAGTGCATGCCACCATGATGAGGGGGAGCAAAGTGGAGGGAGAAAATCTGAAACTCAAGGGACTGTGGAACTGAATGTTGTAAACTAAAAGTAAATAAACCAATTTAATTTTTAAAAAGAATGCTACCATTCTAAGGAGAGTAAGGTTCAAGCATTATCCTCTTCTTCCACATCTTCCCTTTCAGTATAAAAGCTCTTTCATGCTCTTTTATGTTACATAAGGTACAATGGCCCCAAAGAGGTAATAACATACACACTTAGTTGAGTGTATAAATCTATCTTAACATATAGAGAAGAAGGAAGCAAGAGGGATAAGAGAAGATGGAACTGATAGAGGGGAGGGCAGATTGGGGAGGCAGTATTAAGAAGCAAAACATTTCTGAGGAGGGACAGCAAAATGTTTTGAAAGGAGAAAGAGAAAGATAAATAAGAGGGAAATAGGATGGAAGGAAATATATAGTTATTGGTCATAACTGTGAATGTGAATGAAATGAACTCACCTATAAAACGGAATTAGACAGCAGAGTGGATTATGTGGTTTAGACATAAATGGCTATACCATAAACAAGAGTAGCATGGAATAATTTACCTGTCAGATAAGGGAAGAATTTATTACCAAACCAGAGATGGAGAGCATTATGGGATGTAAAATGATTACACTAAAAAGATTTTGTACAAGCAAAATCAATGTAGCTAATATCAGAAGGAAAGCAGAAAACTAGGGAAACCTTTTAAGAGCAAGTTTCTCTGAAGGTTTTGTTTCCCAAATATATAGAGAATTGAGTCAAATTTATAATACAAACCTTCCCCCAACTGATAAATTGTCAAAGGATATGAAGAACAGCTAGGTGACAATGGATAGAAAAATGAACCTAGAGTCAGGAAGATTTATCTTCCTGAGTTCAAATCTGAACTCAGACACTTATTAGACGTATGGCCCTGGGCCATTCACCTAATCCTTTTTGCCTCAGGTTTGTCACATGTAAAATGAACTGGAGAAGGAACTGGCAAACCACTCTAGTATCCTGGCCAAGAAAATCCCAAATAAAGTCACAAAGAGTGGGACATAACTGAAAAATGGCTGAACAACAGCAAAGGATATGAAAAGGCAATTTTCAGATGAAGAAATCAACACTATCTGTAGTAATATAAAAGGATTTAAATCACTATTGAATACAGAAATGTAAATTAAAACAATTCTGAGGTACTACTTTATATCTATCAGATTGTCTAAAATGAAAGAAAATGAAAATGATAAATACTGAAGGATATGTGGGAAGGGACACTAATGCATTGTTGGTGGAGTTGAGAACTAATGCAATTATTCTAGGGAACAATTTGTAACTTTATGTCCACAGGAGTATAAAATTAAACATAACCTTTGATTCAGCAATAGCACTCCTAGGTCTGTATCCCAAAGAGATTAAATAAAAGGAAAATGACCTATACATGTAAAATATTTATAGTAGCTATTTTTGTGGTGGCAAGGAACTTAAAATTGAGGGAATGCCCATTAATTGGCAATAGCTAAACAAATTGCGGTATATGATTGTGATGTAATGCTATTGTTCCATAAGAAATGATGAGCAGTATTCTTTCAGAAAAACCTGGAAAGACTTATATGAACTGATGAAAAGTGAAGTGAGAAGAACTAGAACACTGTACACAATAATGAAAATATTGTATGAAGATTCACTGTGAATGACTTAGGTATTCCTAGCAGTACAATAATCCAAGAAAATTCCTGAGTGACTTAACAATGAAAAGTGCTTTTTCACTTCTACAGAAAGAACTGATGAAATCTGAATGCTGGTTGAAACTGGTTTTTTTAAGTTTCTTTTTCTTTTTTAATGTTTTCTTTCACAAAATAACTAATATGAAAATAAATTTGCATGACTGAAATTTTATAACCTTTATCAAATTTCTGGGATTTCTGGGAGGGAGAAGAGACGGAAGAATAGAATTTGGAGCTCAAAATTAAAAAAAAAAGAATGTAGACATTTTTTACATGTAATTTGAAAAAAAGTAAAAAAAAACAAAGAAAAAAGAACAAGAATTTGTACAATGAAGTTGATGACAGGACATTTAGAATTAAGTGAAAGGTAAACTAACCCACTAGCATAAGTTAATCTGAATTTATTATAGTTGGAGATAGTATAATCAAACAGTGCAACTGTGTATTTTTTAAAAGGATAATTTTATGATCAATAACGTTTGGAGTCATACATATGCTAAGATGGGGAAATCAAATGTCATGCTTCAAAGCATAAGCTTGTTGCTGCAGGTGTCTTGAAGGACTGTTTTCATTTCATATATCATTATAAATTGAGCCAGATATATTACCATTATATTTTCACTTGTATATGAAACATGAGAAGACTAGTCACTTGCAAGAGGTATTGGAATTGGCTAATTTCATCTGGAATGATGATTTTTCTCTGCTTATTTCTTATCATGAGTCAATACACTAGAATGCACATGTATATGCATATATGTGTTTGTGTCTTTGTGTGTGTAGGAAATTTCTTTTACACTTACAAAAAGAGTCTTTTATTTTAGAATATAATTAATAACATTCAGTTCTTTGAGGAGACTATTCACTTTTTGGTCATTGAAAAAGGATCTTGCTTTCAGTGTACCAATAGTGAAATTGTATAACAAGTTTCAAGACAACCTAATCCTTAGTACCCTTTCCTTCCTTCCCACCTCTCCGCACTGATCACTGAAGAAGTAGAAGAAAACTATGAAGAACAGTACCATTTTGCATTTTGGTCTTTTTGGTATTTTTGCTCTTAATGCAGTCTTATTGCTTTAACTGTTTTTGATTGCCACAGTGAACTGTGGATTTTCAATTCACTAAAATCCTCACATCTTTTTCATTTTATACTTCTTTATACTCCATTTTATACTTCTTCAGCTTTGAATGTACTGTCTTAAATATTTTGAATTAGCCAATAGTTGCTAATCAATCTTAGAATAATCCATTATCATCAGTCTTTATTAATCAATTTTCCCTGGGGAAAAATAATTCAGTCTGTCCTAACATGCCTAATAGTCTATATCTTTACACATTTTTACACTTTATAAAATGTAGTCTTAAGTGATCTTTGTGATATCCCTATGAAGGAAACAGGGAAGATATTATTGTCCACTTTAAAAACAAGGAAACCTGAGGCTTAAAAGAATTTTTTTTAATCTTACCCATTATCACATGGAAAATAAATAAGTGTGGGGATTTGGACCTTGACCTTTTTTGACTTTGTGCCATTCGTGGGCATAGGGAACTCTTGGTAAGACATTAATTCCTTCTACCAATGAAGGTTGGCATTGCAACTTCTGGTCTTAGGTGCCTGGGCAGTAAGAGGTTAAAGCACTTGCCCAGGATCAGACAACGTGACAGAAAAGATACTCAGTGCCATTTTTGCCAAGCCATACAGCTTTACCAGTTCTGAATGACCAAATTCTGGATTAGTGAATTTGCCTGTGTAGGCATTGTGTTCTCATAAACAGAGTGCATTGCTATTAGAACCGTATTTTCATCATTTCCATATGTGTCTCATTTTTTCAGGCTTAACAAGTCCCATCATTCCCTTTCTTTGCCTTAGTTTCCCCTCTCACAGAAAAAAATTATGAAGTTTTATTTTCCATCTGCCTTACTGTGATGTTGTGGGAATTAGTGAGATAATGTCTGAATTTCTTTGGGAGGAAGGTAGCCCAAGAAGAAGAGTTGTTATTATTTCTGAAGCCCTCCTATCTCCAGCTGGCTTGAAGACTGAGAATCCCAAGGCAGTGCTGTAATAGCAACAATAACGTTTCACAGTTACAGTACATTTCATGTGAGGAGCTCAGAAGACATTATAAACATTTATTCATTAAACCTGAACACACCCAGGAGATAGGTTAAATGTTATGATACCCTGTTATGTCAAAGTAAACTAAAACAAAGGAAAAACAACTTGTTCAAGGTCATATAGTAAATGTATGGCAGAATTGTGGAACAGGTTGGTATGCAGCTTCCCACTGACTCCATTCCATTCTATACACATTTCTTAAGCACCTACTATGTGTAAGATACTTGTTTAGGTGCTTATAGATAAAAAGGGGAGAAAAATCTCTGTCTTTATGAAGTATGAATGCAATAGCAGAGACATGTCAATAAGACAAAAAGTAAAATATAGAATAGGAACTGAAATGGACAAAGGAGAGATCCAATAAGGAACAACAGAAATATTTAAGGAAGAAGAGAGAACTAAAGAGAGAAGGGGAGGTTGGGAAGACTCTAGGGAAGGCAGGATCATGGTATAGTATCTTGAGTATTTGATTTTAGAAAGACAGATTTACACACTTGTGTGATCTTGGGAAAGTCATTTGTGTTCTGTCAGGCTTGGTTTCTTTATTCATATAGTGCAGGACAATAATATCCCTTCTCTTCTAGTGTTATGGTGTGGATTAAATGAAATAAAGTATATTAAGCAGTTTTCAAACATAAAAGTGTTCCATAAATGTCAGTTATTATCATTGTTATCTGAGCCACGAGGAAGATAAGGATTATGATGACTAGTGATGAGGAAGAAGCTTTTTGTTTTTGTTGTTACTGTTTGTTGTTCAGTTGTTTCAGTCCTCTCTGACTCTTTTTTTAAATTTTGATTTATTTTCTTGGTTACATCATTCATTTCCACAAGGTTTTGAGTTACAGATTTTTCTCCCCTTTTTGCCCCTACCCCTAGCCCAGAACATTGATCCCACTGTAAGGCCCCTCTCACAATCTGTTCCCTTTTATGCCC
>CM053593.1:298718254-298788136 GCA_028646575.1 Pseudocheirus occidentalis
GCTTCCTGGAGGGGGAAAGCTCTGTCCCAAATCGCTGGAGCCCTCACAGCTGCCGGAGCTCTTAGTGGGGTGCTGCAGCCCCACCTCCCAGCCTTGCCTAACTGAAAGTGCACCCCAGGACCACCACTCAAGACCACGATCCAAATCCAGGCCACTCAACGCAAGAGCCCTTGGCCCTGATGGATTGCGTCAGCCCCCCTGCTATCTGCAGGCCAAGGGCTCTGAAGCAGCCCTGTGGGGGCCGCTGAGGCTCTCAGACGTTCCTGCTGTTACCACTGCCTCCCGCTGCTTCCTTGCCCTGGGAGCAGTTTGGCCGGACCCGCTCTTCTCCTCCCCAGTGAGCAAAATCCACTGACCTTTCTCTTAGTCTTTTTTTCTTCTGACCTGATAGATGTGGTAACTGTGCCTCCAGTGCAGCAGATCTGCTCTCCTATAGCCGCAGTTCCCCACCCGATGCCCCAGGGCTTGACCCGGCCGGGGTTTCAGCCACGGGTCCCAGACTGCTTTGAAGAGCTCCGCCTGCTGCGCTGCCTGTAGCAACAGATGTTTTTTCTGTCTTTTAGAGAGTTTTGGAGCTTGAAAATTTGTTTAGCGTCCCATTTTATGAGTTTTTTAGCATGTTTGTGTGGGAGCTGTGGTGCTTTGCTGCTTCTGTGCTGCCGCCATCTTGGCTCCACCCCCCTCTCTGACTCTTAATGACTCCATTTGAGGCTTCCTTGGCAAAGCTACTGTAGTGGTTTGCTCTTTCCCTCTTTAGCTCATTTTGCAGATGAGGAAACTGAAGCACATCCCAGTTATTGGGGATGACTTATATAAATTAATGGCAACAGCCGACAGCGTATTTCCTATTCTACATCACAGAGTACCTATTCATTTTACCTGTTTGTCACTGGTCAATAGCAAATATCCACTAAGGGAGCTAGGTAATACAGAGGAGAAACCATAGGAATTAGGATCAGGAAGACCTGTATTCCACTTCTGCCTCTGTTATTTACTAGCTCTGTCATATTGAGAAAGTAACATCTTATCAGGCTCAGTATGGCCATCTGTAAAATGAGGAAAGTATTAGTATCAACCTTTCAATATTGCTGTGAAAATCAAAGTTAAAATTTATAAAGTACTTTGCAAATATTAAAGTTCTATACATATATTTTATTATATGCATGTGTGAATTATTTTGTTTTAATAATCTTATCATTATTAGACCTTTGATTTCATCAATTTAGGGAGATCCTAGAGAGGAACTACATCTACCAAATACTACTTCTTCAACTTAAAGTCTTGGATGGGGGTCTCTTTCATTTGTCAATTTCAAGGGACAGGTCTTATAATGGAAATCAATCAAAATAAAGCTGACCTCCACCAACATGTAATGAATTCTGCGGAAATGACACTCCTTCCTAATGTAATTACAGTGTAAAAATATTAAGTATAATTTAGAGAGGTTTAGCTGTCTGCATTCAGGGGCAATTAGGATGATTTGAAGAGATCTCTCTTTTTCTGCTCCTTCTCTTTTCTGATTTCATCTCAATTGCTAACACAAAGATGATTATTTATGCTACCAGATCTTTCAATGCTGGTAACTTTTACTTTTATGAAATATTAAAAAAATAAACCCAATATCGGCAGGTGGATCATTAGCCTTCAGGTAAATAAAAGGTAGTTCTTCATCTGGAAAAATGAAGGGACTCTTTTACCTGGGTTTCTGCAAAACTACTATTACAGGAAGATGTTAAGAGGAGTAGTTGCTAGTGCCCTCTCTCCACAAACTATTTTGTGTTTCTCTCTTCCTCTCTCTCTCTCTTCATATATATACATATATGTATAATGTGTGTATACATATATATATATATATAAAATTTATATTCTGTATTTATAAACATACAGACACACATACACATTGCTCTCTGTCTCTGTCTCTTTCTGTTCAATAGAATGTAAGTTCATTGAGTACAGGAATAGTTTCCCTCTTATCTTTGTATCTTGAGAACTTAACATAGTGCATATAACACAGTGAGTGCTCATTAAATGCTTGTTTATTAATTACTGCTGAAGAAAACACTAAAGAAAATGTGGGGAAAGAAAACAACAGAAGTTGATGCTTTAAGAACCCAGGTTAAAAAGCATTTAGTGGATTGACAAGATGGGATGATCATTTTTTGCTACAATGCATAAGTGGGGTACAAAGGCAACACAGTAAAAAAAAGGGGAAACTTTAAGAAAGATCATACTTTATTTCCAATGTATTGTGGAATACCCCATACAGTACTGTGACTACCTTGAATTGTGGGACCAAGAAGGTAACTAGTCCTTCAGTCCTTTATTTTAATCTATTTATTTTTTAAAATGAATTAATTTATTTTCTTATTTACATCATTCATTTCCACGAGATTTTGAGTTACAAGTTTTCTCCCCATCTTTCCCCTACCTAACACCTCAAAACAGTGATCCCACTGTATAACCCCTTCCCCCAATCTGCTCTTTCCTGTTCTCCCTCTTGCCCCTCTGGCTTTCCCATAGGGCAGGGTGGATCTCCCAACCACAATGCCCATATATCTTAATTCCCAGTTGGATGTAGTTAACAATAATAATAATAATAATAATAACAATACACACATATATTTAACATTTGATTATAGAACTTTAAATTCTAGATTCTTTCTCTTCCTCTCTTATCACCCACCCACATTGGAAGGACAAACAATTAAATACAGGCTGTACATGTGTAGTTACACAGAACATCTCCACAGTGGGCATATTGTGAGAAACTGATTATATGTCCCTCCTTCCTAACCCCCCCACCTTGTTCTGTCCTCTACCCTGACCCTGTCCCTTTACAGAAGTGTATGCTTCCTGCAACCTTCCCCCCTCCCCCACTCTACCCTCTCCTCCATCATCCCTCCTCTCATCCCTATTCCCCCTACTCTCCTGTGTGGCAAGATACCCAGTTTAGAGTTTGTCATTCCTTCCCTAAGCCAAAAATCAAGGAGAGTAAGGTTGACCCTTTCCCTTTTGCCTTCCTGTTCTTCCCCTCCATTGTAACAGGTATCCCTTGCCTCTTCTATATGAGATGATTAACCCCATTCTGTCTCTCCCTGTCTCCTTTCATTCTAATCCTCTCCCATCTCAGAATTTCGCCTTTTAGAGTATCATCTTTTATTTAATGGAAAACTTATAGCAACATACAGACAAAATTCATACAGGATAAAAAGATTGAGAGGACAGAAGATCTCGGCTGGCATACTCGATGTGCCATTTCATCTTAAACAGGTTGTTTGGTATCTTCAGACCTCAGTTTTCTCTTCTGTCAAATAGAAATAATTTTATTCCCACAACCTACTGCACAGGGTTATTGTAAGAATCAAATAAGACAGCATAAATGAAACATTTCAAAACCCTAAAAGTAGGGGGAAGAGCCAAAATGACAGAGTAAAAGCAGCGACTTGCTTGAACTCTCCTCCAGATTCCTTTTTTAAAAAATGAGTCTAAAAAATTCTAGAATTTCAGAACCCGTACAATGATGGAGTGAAACAAATCTCCAGCCCAAGACAGCCTGGAGGGTCAACAGGAAGGGTCTATTGCACTGGTTTGGGAGCAGAGTGCAGTCCAGTGCCGGCATAGATAGGGCCACAGCAGGCCTCAGGGACTAAATTACTGGCATCTGGGGCAGTTTGCAGACTTTCTGACCCACAAATGCAAAGACAGCATGGAAGGTCAATAGGAAAACTCTATTGGACCCGGGTGAGAGAGGAGCCTGGTCAGGCCCCAGCCCTAGGGTGGTGGAGGCCAAGGCAGAGGTGGAGGTGGAGGTGGCAGCATCAGCAGCAGTGTCTGCTTCTTGAGTTCCCGGCCAACAAGTGGTGTGGCGATTGAGGCACTGATCAGAGGGTGGTTGCAGGGATCTCTTTGCTGGTGCTGAGGCATGATTCTCTTGCTCTGCCCTGCTCTGGTCTGGGTCACAGAGATAGGTGGCAGTCCTGGAGTGAGGAGTAGCACTGGTGTGGTAGAACTTGTGGTGCAATGGAAAGGGCATTCTCCTCACAGTTTCAAGGCAGAAAAGAGTGCTGGAGGTCACTCACAGACCAGAGCACAGGCCAAGGAAGGAGCAAACACCTCTCCTATGATTATACCACCTTGGAAAACTGAAAATTTACAGGCCCCTAGAAGTATCTCTGAAAACACCTGAATAAAACCATTAAAGTTCAGGATAGGACACCCTAGGTAGAATCTTACCTTAACAAAGAGAAAATCAAGTATGTGACTGAGAAAATGAACAAACAACATACAAAAACTCAGACTACAGATTCTTATTTTGGTGTCAAAGAATATCAAAACATACAACCAGAAGAAGACAAAGTGAAAGCGCCTACATCAAAAGCCTCCAAGAAAAATATGAATTAGTCACAGGTCATGCAAGAGCTCAAAAAGGATTTTGAAAATCAAGTAAGAGAAGTAGAGAAAAAATTGGGAAGAAAAATGAGAATGATGCAGAAAATCACGAAAAACAAGTCAACAGCTTGTTAAAGGAGACCCCCCACCACAAAAAAATGAAGATACAGAGTTAAGGATTAGAATTTACAGGAATTTAAATTTGGGCTCTATTATTATAAGTCCTGTCATGACTTGTTCCAATAAAGTCCTATCAAATTTTAAGTGAAAAGTTTTCCATAAAAGTTACCTATTAAAAGTTGTGACCCAAATCAGTGCAGACTGCAAGGCAACATAGAAGGACTGAGTCTTAGGACAACTGGAATTGAAAAATGGAAGCAGCTTCAGGGTGCTGTTCCATTTTTTTTTGGATAACGTAATTTATGTAAGTAATTTTTTACCTCATATTTTAAATAAAACTAAGAATGCTTTGAAATTCTTATTTTAATACAAAAAGAGGCAGCATCAGTGCAGTGGATAGAGCTGGCAAGGCAGCTAGGAATACCAGAATTCAAGTCTGACTTACATACACAATGTGTATATTACCTCATTTTCAATGCTTTTTACAATTCTCTTAAGACTGGAAGTTGCAGAAAACGAAAAGAAAACAAAACAAAACTTGGGCCTGAATTAAATGAAGGTATGTATCAATAATGAGATATTCACAACACCCATGATGGTTATGAATATGCTGGTCTAGTTTTGGATCACAAAATGTAGCAAACTCTCCACATGGAAGGCAGAACCAAGGTCTTTATTCAGAAACCATAACACTGAGTCCCAAAACCAGGACAAGTCCCCAAACCAGAAAGCCAAAGTCATTATAGTGGTCACAAAGTTGATACACATAGTTAACACAGTGGACACCCACATTCCCAAGCCTTCAGAAATAGAAAAGGATCCCTCAAGCAGGGATCCCTCTCAGACTCACAACAGTTTCTCAGCCTGGTCCTTGGAAGGTCTCAGTAGAAGCTGTAGAAGGAGGATCTCAGGAAAAAGTGCAATCTCCAGGTGGTGTCTGAGAAAAAAGGGCTCAAGGTCCTCCTGGTTCTCTCCTTACATACAGTGTAGCTACTCCCTGTTCAGCCTCTTCCTATTAAGGTGTGAACTACTCTCAAGGAGTTAACTTGAAGTAAGGAGCTAAGCCTTTGAGGTGCTAAGTGCCTTTACTAGGTGCCAATAGAAAGGGGCATGGAAGATCTTCTGATTTCATTAACATTACAAGGTATTTTCTTTATCAATGAAATCACTGGCCCTATAATAACAAAATAACAAAAAATCTGGAATAAATGTAGCATGATATATACATAATTTACTGATAATCTTCTAATTTTATATTAAAACCCCCAAACTATTTACAATAATATGCATGTACAGTTGAACTTTTTTTAGTATAAATTTTCTGAAAATGTGGTATCACTGATGTTATTACTACCTTTGATTATTTTCAATCACTAACCAATGTAGATATTTTTCTTTGTAACAAGTAAAATAGAAAATAATTTCACCTAGATAATATGTTTTGAAAGGTAATAAAATTTATGTTATTTTGTTAAGGCAGAGAACATTTTATTCATCTACAAGTTCAAATCCTTGACTATCACAAGACAAGTCTAGTAATCTTTCTTATGTAGATGAAATGGATGTATCATTCTAGATTCTGGTAAATGGGACCCTTATCCATTTCTCTTTAAAAATATCTACATCTTTAGAATTAAATGAGATTTATTTCTCCAAATTAGCCAAGTGATTAATATGCAGTCTTTACTTTCTCTTATTTCAGGATACTTTTTAAAAATTTGAAAACTTCAAAATTTATTAAAATTATCTATAGCTCTTTTAAAAAGTCACTTTATCATTCTGTATCAGATATCTGGACAATCATGCGTTACTGTATTTAAAGAATTTAGTTTTTTTTTTAAAACTACCAAATTCCAAAGTCCCAGAGGAAAATTTTATTATAAAATAAATTTTCTTTCTATTGACTATTATCATTAAGATACATGGTCATTTCTTCTTTTAGCTCAAATTCTCATTGAAGTTCCTTGGTACAATCAAGCCAGTATTTTTCACAATAATATAGAACTACCTTTTAATCAGCTCCTATATCATCACACAATTTTACAATAAACCTTCCATTTCAATGTTTCCTAAAGTTCATGACTCCTGTAGCAACTTTAAAAGTTGTATGTATGTCTTCATATATATTGCCCAATACAAATGATTGTCTAAAAGCATGTAATACATCCGAATTGCATGAGAACTTACATTTCAAACTAGTGCTTGTAATCCCTACTTCTGGCCTTTATAGCCATTAAACTCTAATAGCAAAAAGTCAAGTTTTACAATTCTCTCACATATCCTTTTTAACTAAAAATGCAATGATATTAAAATAATTTTTGATGTGTCACTGACAAAAATAGGCTTTCAAAGTAAAAAATCTTTACTAATGTCAGTTTCAATGAGGTTTCATATCATTATATATGCATTTTAAAAAACATCTGTTGCTTCATCTCCTTACAACACATACTGGGAAGAATTTAACCACTTAGTTTCTCAAGGCTTTCAAAATATTTGTAAATCTCTTCCTACTGTATTTTTGCAAGTGGAAAGACTAAAACTGCATTGTACAAGATTCATCAAGCATTATTTCAATCAAATCAATAGTTACATACAGCACCAATGTTTCTATTCAGTGAGATTTTAGACTTAGCAGTTCTACAAGCAAATTTACATGATGCAAGTAACTGTTTCCATGAACAAAAATTTGAAATAATTGGTTTTTATTTTTTTCTGGAAATATTTTGTCTTATGAATGCATTCTGCATGTACATTCCCAGTATATTTTAATTTGTTAGGTTTTTATTTCCCATCAAATTAGATGCAATAAAACAAATATAATGGTCTTTTCTGTCCACCAATAATGGTATTAATGAATTCCAGTCATATATATGAAAATATTTTATAGATTTGTCCTTTGAACTGTGTGGACCTGTATTTCTGATACTTAAAGTAGTCTTTGCTTATATGATTTCTGCTCCTCCCATACATCTTCTCTTTTTACTAGCAATACCTTTTTCTATTATAGAGTTATATTATTGAATTTAAACAAATTAGAGACAAATATAAAATTATTCAATTTGAATTCATTTGCTGAAAAATTAAAATGATTCTGAATTATTTACATTTCTTAAAAATCTGTAGCTTTTGTATGCCTTCAAGTTGTTGTTGTCATCATTGTTGTTGTTTTGCAAGAGTTGGGGGAGCCAAGGGTAGAGGTAGCTTGTTGTACTTATTGCCATGAATGATAATTGAGAAATTTAACATATATTCTGTTTAATAGTATGCCACGGTGAGATTTTAGCAAAAGGCAAAGCGGGCCAGAGGGGCCAAAAAATAAGGACTGAAATTTAAGGGGAAAGGCCTTCAGAGGTAAAATTAAAATTCCATATCTTAGGAAGAGATTGGGGCTTGAATAGCTCAACAGTATATAAAAGACAACTAAAACAATCAACTTACCTATATGTCATTGACTGCATTTATGCCTTAGTCCCTAGCCATTCTTCTGTATAAGGCCTCAAAAAGAATCTGGGAAGTGGGATTGACCGAATTTGTAGTGATTGTTGTTGTTCAGTCATTGTTCAGTGCTCTCTAATTGTTCATGACTTCATTTGTGGTTTTCTTTACAAAGATAGGGGAACGGTTTGCCATTTCCTTCTTTAGTTTATTTTACAGATGAATGTAATGGCAAGTAAAGTAGAACTTTGCCCCATGCCTTTGAGCTTTGCCTTTGAGTGTGTCAAGTCTTTGTTGGAAACAGTATATATTGTGTTGCCCTTAATAGGCCTAAGGGAATTTGGAGACCTTCCCTGACCTTAATAGGCCTAACCATGGAGCCCATGGTGGGAGGAGCTTGCTGAAAGAGCAGAACAGGAAGGATCAGAGCAGAGAAAAGCTTGAGCATAAGCTGGGCCCAAGCAGAGGTAAGAGAGAAAAATGTTTGTGATGTCATCACTCTGTTGTTCTATGTTGGTTTTACTTTGTCAGACAGAAGCACTCTGTTGATTTGTGTTGATTTCTCAGACAGAAAGTGAATTGAGATGATAGTGCCAGTAATGTGTATAAATATTTTTGTAGACTTGTTGAGCTGCTTTCCTAGAAACAGAAACTGTGAAGAGCTTGGGGTGGAGTAGTTCTCGTGAGCTGTGATATGGAACAAGAGTAGAGAACTGCCTCCCTGTGAACCCAGGCAAAAACTGGGAATGTGAAAGAGAAGCCAAGGGGTTTGGAAGTCAGTTTCTAGTTAAGACGAAAGGAGACTTTTACTGGGTGCTAATTGTTAACTGATGATATGGTAACTACTGTGACCTAGGGATGGATGATCTTTGTGTTTTCCTCTACCTCATAAAGATGATTGGCTTAAGGATGATTGGAAGTCAGCATGGAGTCAAAATGGATGAAGACTTGATTTGGGTACTCTATATTGATTGAGGAGATTGTGACTTATTGAATGATATATTTTATTTACGACTATGTGGCTACCTTAGTAATAAGTTGTTATATTATGTTCTTGTGAATGTTTTGCTTTAGTTTATTGCAAAATAAACAGAGAGTTCACTATATGATGCAATTAGATCCTCAAAGTTATTAACAGCAGCAGTCCTCAGGAAAGCTGCCTTTGATTGGCTTTACAATGAGGAAACCAAGGCAAACAGGATTAAGTGACTTGCCCAGGGTAACACAGGTAGCAAGTGTCTGAGGCCAGATTTGAACTCAGGAAGATGAGTCCTCCTGACTCCAGGTCTAGTACTCTATCCACTCTGCCACTGCTGTCATTACCAGAAGCCAAATTAATATACTTCACTGAGGGAACTAGCTTTGAACCAAGAAAGACTGTCTAACAGAAGGGATTTATCAGATCCTATTTGGAGATGACAAATGTCAGAGTTGATGAGGAGGGACTTTCTGCCAATCTGCTTAGCCAGAGCTAAGCATTATTGTCATGCCTCATTAAAAGAACACAATAACACTTCAGATGAAAACAAAATATCATAGCACTGCACCTTAAGAGGGCATAGAACCACATAACTAAGCTAAAGGTAGCAAAAGACTTCAGCTGCCCATCAAAAAGCAAGTTCAGGGAATCCAGTGGATAGGCATCAATGGTAGAGATGACCTGAACTGAGAAGAGGCCAGAAGCTAAACTTCATGACATGCCCAGCCTAATAGCAATCTACAAGTTGAATATTCTATCTAGCACACCTCAGCAGCTGAGCAACATAGCTGATCCAGTCCCATAGCAGCTTAGTCTGGTGAGGACTCAGATTAGTAGAGAAATGATTTTCTTGACCCAGGCAAGCAATTGATTGACTCGTTCAGCAGGCACAATATGCCCCATAAGGAAAAAATTGAGTTAAGATGCCTGCTCTGTGCAAAATCAACTAGTTGAGAAACTGGATCAATTTGACAATCACCACCTTCACACCCAGCACCGAATTGTTAGAGAATCCTCCAGAGAAAGACAGGACATTGAGGCCCTGAATTTTTGTCAGTAAGTCAGCCAGTCTATCAGCATTTATTTAGTGCCAACCACTTACTGGGCACCATGGTAAGTGTTGGGAATACAAAGAAAGGCAATAATATGTTCTCTGACCTCATGAAACTCACAATCTAATGGGGCAGACAACAATTAAGGAAATATGCACAAATATACTATATACAGGACAAATAGGAAATAATTAACAGAGGGAAGGAACTTGAATGAAGAAGGTTGACAAAAGATTTCCTGTAGAAGATATGATTTTTACTGGGGCTTGAGGAGCTGCAAGGAAGCTGGGACATGGAAAGGAGGAGGGAGGGCATTCCAGGCAGGAGGGATGGCCAGTAAAAATGCCTGGAGTGTCTTGTCCATGAAAAAGCCAGGAGAACAACTTTACTGGATTAAAGAGTACATCATGGGTGGGGGAGTATAAGGTGTAAGAAGACTTGAAAAGTAGGGAAAGGGCTAGGCTATGAAAAGCTTTGAATGCAAAACAGAGGATTTTGTTTTTTATCCTGGACTTGATAGGGAGCCACTGGAGTTTATTGAATCTAAGGGTAACATTGACTAACTGGAGTTGTGAGTTTTCCTGGCCGCATCTGTTCCTTATATATGTTTCTTACCGATGTTGTACTTCAAGTTTGTTGCCACTGACCCCCATACCTCCCCAAACACTTTTTGTGTATTGGTTTGAGACTATGGCCATGGTTTTTAAAGAAAATGCTTCATAACTTAATTTTTCTTGCTATGCCATTTAAGCAAATACATTTGCTAAAAAATTAACCAAGTCTACTGGATGAACATTAAGGCAAAACATGCTAGTGGGGTCTAATTAGCTAATGTTAGAAGGATAGATATTTGAACTCTGGAAGTAATAAGAGCAACCTCTTTGAGGACCCAAACACCTGTGCTAATATAGATTGTGGGAGCAAACCCATAGTGGGTACTACAAATGGTATTTTAAAGTCTTTATAAATATAGCATGACTTTGAGTTCACATATTTTGTTTTAAAATGCAACAAGCTGTGTGACAATACATGTCATCTGTGATATGAGATCATATTGATTATTGGTGATAATGATCATATTCACATATCATTTCCACACTGATATTTGACATGGACTGTATTTGTGTATACCATAATAAGTAGTCACAGGCTTGCATTCATTGTCAGTTGGAACAAATTCACCATGTTAATTTCATTTTATTGACTTTGATTTGAATTAAATTTTCATTGGGAAAAGGAACATACTTTTGTTATTAAAATTCCCAATTTTTGTCATTGGTTCCAGCAGTTAGGAAGAGTTTCATAAAGGAACTGAGACTGAACTGTCATTAGGTGGGAAATAGTTCTTATACAAAAAAGAAATAAATATGGAATATATTGCAGACATGCTGCAAAGGTACAGAATTGAAAGATGGCATGCCATAAATGGAGATCAGTAGGCTTATTTGGCTAGCATAGAGAGTGGGTAAATGGGAGTAACTTGTTAATTTTGGAGATAGTAATTCCACTTGAGTTGTGGGCACTGAAACCAGATTGAAAAGGATTAATAATAGAAGCAGTGGATCTGGATACCTCTTCTTGGGATTTGGCTATGGAAGAAGTAAGTGATATTGGATGATAGTTGGAGGAGATGGCAAAATTGGATGAGATTTTTAGAGATGAGGGATAACTGGTCATGTTTTAGGCAATGGGGAGGGAACCAGGGAAAAAGGAAGGATTAAAGATTAAATGAAATTATTAAGAGATATTGGGGAATATGTGGTACCAAGGGTACATTTAAACCAAGAAGACTGGCCACCTCATCAGAGACTTGAGAACAGAAGACAAAGGAGAATGAAGAAGAGTAGTTTTGAGATATGGAGTAGGGGAGACAATACATAATAGGTCATAATTTCATTAAATATTAAATTCTCAGACATTTGCCTATGAATCCTTTTTGTAATCTTTTGCAAATCACAACTTCTCTGGGCCTGAATTACCTAATTTGTAAAAAGTAGCGGTTGAATTAGATGAACTTGGGACCATCTGGATCTTCAGGGAAGCCTAGATGCCATCCTGTTTAGTTATCTCATGGGTGAAGAAACTGAGGCCCTAGAAGTTTAAGTAGCTTTCCCTGGTTCATTGCAATCTTTGGTATCGTAAGTGGGATTTGAGCCTGATTTATTCTTGACTCTAGAGGTGGTGTGCCTTTCCACTTTATTTTACTGCCTTATTGTTTTCTATGGTTCATGCCAGGTGGGATTCTCTGATTTATTAAGCAGTTTGCTCAAAATTACATAAATTGTTATTTGCAAAGCAAGAACTAAAATATAACGACCCTTGACTCCTCAGCCAGTGTGTTTTATATTAGAATATGTAGATCTGGGTAGTTATGATTAGGGCATGGCTTGTGGACAGCCATTTAAAATATGAAATTTCAAGTAACTTGTCTTAGTGAATGCAAAAATACTTTATAATAGTAGAAGGCAATCAGAGTATGAGCTACAGTCAGAATAGGTATATCACAGGTATATGGTCTCATTACTTAAACTAGCTAAGTACAGCTTGCTCATTAATCACAACCTCAGCAGCTATCTCCAATTCTACTTTCTACTTCTCTTGAGATCCTCCTTTTTTTCTTGCTCCTTCCATTATTTCACCACAAGGTTCTTTCTCTTCAGTTTGTACAACACTGTGGAAAACCCCCCCTTTTTTCCCCGCTGAGTTCCCCAGGCTTTCCTATGAGGTATAGTCTAAAAACGCATGCTTTGTAGCCACTCAACCCTCCCAAATGGGTAATGTACTTTTGATTCTCCTAGAAAACCTTTATCAAGTATCTCTTCTCCATTTTTCTCATGCTAACTCTAAAAGGTTCTCTTGCCTCACTCATAGAGTTCGTTCTGTGATCTGATACATTTATAAGCCCTACCTCTTTCCAAAAGTATTTGATACAGCTTACAAGATTAATCAAATGACCTAGTTTCTCCAAAAGCTTCCTCTTTTTACTTCATAGCTTCTCCTTACTGACTTCCCTCTAAAATCCCCTATTTTCCTTTATTACATTAGGTATTCCCCTTTTCCCCTTTGTTCTCTGGCATACACAGGTAGCAAGGAGATCATCTGTTCTAGGCACATATTTCTTGACCTGTATATATTTTCATTTCAAGCACTAGCCTTTTAAAAGTCCAGTTTATATTGGACAGATAGATAAGCAAATAATAATTTGGCAGATAGGTGGCACAGAGAGTAGAGCATTAGGCTTGGAGTCAAGAAGACCTGAGTTCAAATTCTGCCTCAGGTACTTAATAGCTATAGGGTCTTGGGAAAGTCACTTCAGTTCTGTTTACCCCAATCTCCCAGTCTGTAAAATGAGGATCATAATGACACTAATATCCCAGGATTCTTGTAAGGATCAAATAAGATAATTTTTGTAATGCACTTAGTACAGTTACTAGCGTATAGGAGGTCCTTATAAATGCTACATCTTAGGGTAGCTACAATGCACAGCGTATAGGTGTCTGGTGCTGGATGGAGGAAGAAAGATCTAACCTAACTTCATACACTTCCTAGCTATATGATCTTGGGTAAGTCACTTAAATTCTGCCTGTTTTAGTCTTCTTAAAAGTAAATTGAGAACAATAATAGCACCCACCTCACTACTTTTCTGTTCCTCTATTCTTTCAGTATAAGGGTACCTAGGTAGATAAAGCTACACATAGAGCCGTTAAGAGGAGAAATGAGACATTTTTCTCCATAATTTAGGCTACCCCGCCAATACATGCATTCTTGCATTTGACTAATAACACCTCGTACTCACCTGCCACACTAAGATGATATGAAGATTAATGAATTGTTCTTTGCAAAATGCTTTGAGATCATCCAATGAAAGATTCAGTAAGAGCATGAATGGTATTTAATCATGTCATTTTTTTGTAATAAGGATAATGAGAGTGGCAATTACAGGAAAAGACAGTATAAAACTGATATATTCCACAAACACCAAGAGGCCTTCAGCAGCTATTGTCTTTATTTTCTGTTATTGGGAAGTAGGTGAATTTTTGAAATTTTCATTATAAATTTAATATGCTACTTTTAATTAGTAATTTTTTTAAAAAAACAACAACATTGAGATATTGAGCTATAATTAGCATAGGGAGAATGGGGCTTTGCCCTAGAGTAATAGAATGTTTTCCTTTCCTGAAAAGGTGTATTTCTTCCATGAAGCAATCACTGTCTCTATCCTTGGCCTTTGCAACTTCCACTGCCATGTGCTCTAGCCACCATTCTGAAGATCACCATGAAACTCTTCTTCCTTGCCCACCTCTCCCCAAATCTTTGTGGTTGTGATGGCTAGACCTTTCCCAATTTTAGCACAATAGCAGCTTGGGTACTTTGTTCAGTGTGACACCCCATTTGACTATTTTTACTCTAACTTAAAAAACATCCAGCTCCTGTTCTGTTGGCACATATAAGGTACTTAATAAATATTTATTAATTGGTAATATTCTGGTAATACTTCAAGTATTCCCTAAATATATTCAGGGTCTAAAATTGCACCCTGATATTTAGCTTCCAGGAGATATGCAGAAAATGAATGGAATCTACATTTGCAAATGTACGTTTATGAGCAAATATGTGAAGAATTATGTGAAACTTACCTTACATGTGCATGTGGAAGTCTCCTCACAAAAATAATGCTGCTCTGTGAGCAAAATTACTAGTATTATAAAAAGAGCTTTTGAGACCTAGACTGTATAACTGGCTCCCTCACTTACTTGCTCTGTTACCTTGGGCAGGTCACTTAATTTCTCTTGGTCTCATTCTCTTCATCCGACTTCCCAATAACAGAAAATAGAGGCAATGCCAGCTGAAGGCCTCTTGGTGTTTTGTGGAATATATCAATTACATATTCTCTCTGGCTCTAAACCTCTATGATTCTCAATTGACTCCATAGTCACCCAACAAAAAGAAAACAAGCCTTTTTGTGTGACAGCAAGCTGGGTTTCATTGGACAGAAATTGAGGGGGGGGGAATTCAATCTGGCAATGGTATACATTTAACAACTTTATCCATTCCACTTTATAGCTCGCCATTGGGCATAGACATTTTATGACTTGTAACAGTTTAATGTGTCCTGCTGAGTTCCCTCCTCCTTCAGGTTCCCTTTCTCTTTACTGAAGTACTGTCTGTACTGTAAATGATGGGTATTTTTGGTTGAGAAGGTCAGATGAAAATACAGTCAGCATTAGGGTAACAGCAATGTGTGTGATGTGCAAAACCATAGGGGGAATCGTTTCTTTTCCATCTTTCTTTCCTTCTCTATCCTTGCAGGGCTCTGAGGAATGAAAAACAATTATGCACCTTGCACCATGGAGACAGCAAGTACAGAAAATAAACAGTGACTGATGAAAGGAAGTGGTTTTATTACAGGGTAAAAAAGAGTATTATCAATAACAGCAATAATGGAGAAAAATTGTAATGAATAATTAAATATAATAAAGTCATGATAACAATAAAATACAATGAATAATGCAATTCTATTTGTAATAATATGACTCGGTTCATCTTGATGAAGTGGCCTCTCTTTAGGCTATTTCCAACAGGCAGAGGTGTAAACACCAGTCTGGCTGCACATTTGTCTTGACTCAGAACATTTCTGAGAGATTTGTGGACAGTCCTGCTTCTCTTTTCCTCAGAATTCTCCCCTAACTTCATATTCTTTGGATCAAGCAGGGTGTACAAGTGAGCTTTTGTTTGTGTTTTGTTTTGTTTTGTTCCCTTAGATTGTCTCTAACCCCAGATCAGTGCTGGCAATACAATTGAACCCTCAGGAATGTTTTTGTTGTGAAAAGTGCCAAGTAGTCAGGTGATCTGATGCTGGCAATCCCCAGGGTATTCAAGTACCTTCTTTCCCTTCGACCTCCCTTTTGCAGAAATTTACTGGAGCAATAAATCTAGTGCAATCATGGAGAAAAATTAAGGCAGGAGATCTCTAGAAAGAGGTGGGGGGATTGCAACAGTGAGAGAAACACCACTAGAAACCTAGGCATAGAGCAAAAATGCTTCCTCTGCTTGACCAGTGTCCTGTTGCCTTCAGTGTATTTTTTTTTACAGTTATTTGTTTTTAAGTAGCTCTTCCATGCACCATAAGAAACTTGAGCATTATAACTGGTGAAATCAGTGCCAAGGAGTTACAGTATGCTTAGAAGGTCCAGATTGCCCAACAAAAAGTGTTAGACTCTAAATAGGTTATCTGACTCTCAGAGAGACACAAAGGTAGCACAGTAAATGATATCTTCTCTCAAAGCTAACAATAAGGCAGAGTGAATCACACCCCCTTCCCCTAAACCATGTGCATCATTCTGAAGCTGAAAAGAATGGAAACTTCTGAGACCTCAGAGGGTCTTATAAAAGAGACCTTTAGGGTTTTTTCTCTTGGCAGATTTTGTGCACTTGACTGTTATTAACCCAACAAAAGGGTGCACACAATTATTACCAAAGTGGCAACCTCTGACAGTTCATGTTTCAATCTATTGTTCAGGATAAAGGGGTTGGGTGAAGTGGATCTTAATTTTTCATGTTAGCTCAGATTGACTGGGAAAAGATTTATCCCTAAGGGGTCAATAAATAGCTGAACAAATGCAAAATAAGAAGCCTGCTAGATGCTATAGCGATGGTACCAATTTTAAATTCCTGTATACACACTAATCTTTCACTCCTGGGAGGATTTAGACTAATCTGGACTGCCAATGGGTCAATAAGAAATATAATATAAAAACAACATTGTTGTATCATTAGATGAATACGGTTTGGTTAGGACAAAACTTTCCAGTCAACACAAGAGTACTGAAATGTGATAGCTTAATGGCTAGCTAGATTACAGATGATAGAAAGATGGAATGAACATTTATTAAATGCTTACTATAGGGAAAAGGACTTTGTGGAGCTTTAGGCTAGGCTAACTCTAGGTTAAATTGTGAAGAATTCCATGTCTAGCATCTGAAGTTTTTGTGCTTTTTGTGCTGTTTCTTCCTAGCCCTAAGTACCACCACCTCGGTCCCGGTTAGGGTTGTGCTTTCCAAGTCATGCAATGTCATCATGTTATATATGACCTGGGTATGTCTGTGTTTCCCCCTAACTGAGTCATTGAACCTAGATCTCATTCCTCCCAACAGACTGACGGCCCTCGGCTCTTCTTTAAAACTTCTATTCCTTCAGTGTTCTACAATCAGGTAAAAACAAATTTAAAAACCCCAAAACAATTATTAAGCACCTTATATGTGCCAGGAGCTGTATTAAAGACTTTAAAATATTATTTTATTTGATTCTCACAACAACTCTGGGACTTAGATGCTAATATTGCCCTTATTTTACACTGGAGGAAGCTGAGGCAAATGGAGATTAGGTGGCTTACCCAAGGTCACACAGCTATTAAGTATCTGATGCTGAATTTAAGCTCGGATATTCCTGTCTTTAGGCCCAGACTCTCTTATGTCAACTAGCTACCTTTAGGTAACATATCTGAAGCAGTAATATTTTAAAAGCCTGTGTATGTACATATATATGTATATATGTGTATATGTATATATATACACATATGTTTTTATACATATTTATATATGGTAGCCCTCATTTTTAAAAAATCTGGCAAACTAATTTTCCCTTCTCTGATATGTTCAAAGAGGAAGCAAGAAGATGAAGGTAGTCATTAGAATAATAGTAATGATAATGAACACATTTAGATAGCAGTTGAATCTTGGAAAAGTGCTCTATGTTGATCATACAGCCCTCTAAGGTAAGTGCTATTATTAGCCCACTTAGGGCTGAAGTAACTAGGCTTAGAGAGGTTAGTTGATTTGCCCAGGCTCACAAGGCAGGATTCAAACCAGTTCTTCCTGACTTTAAATCCAGAGATGATATACTGCCTCTTGTGGATGGGTTCATCTAATGAGTCCACTCTATGATAAAATAATTGGAAGTGAGTGAGGCCTTCCTGATGACTTTTTGTAGGTCTTCTTGACCACCTATCTTCTTGGCCATGACTTTGGGAATGACAGCTTCTTGATGTAGGTTGTAGAAACATATAGTCATGGGAGAGGCAGCTAAGTGATACAATGGAGAGTGCACTAGACCTGGAGTCAAGAAGACCTAAGCTCAAAGTTGGCCTCAGTCACTGTATCATTTTGGGTAAGTCACTTACCCTCTGTCTTCCTCAATGTTTTCAAATGCAAAAGGGGAATATCCCAGGGATGCTGTGAGGTTCAAGTGAGGTAATATCTATAAAGCACTTAGCGCTTAAAGCTGGCAATGAGTACACTCTTAATAAATGCTTATTACCTTCCATCCCAGAATGTTAGTGCTAGACAAGTCCTTAGTGATTCTATTTAATTCTCTCATTTTACATATGAAGACACTAAGATCTTGAAAGGTAAAAGGACTTACTTAAAGTCATTATACAAATTAGTGGCAGAGATAGAACTAGAACTAAAGTCCCAATAAGTTGCAAACTATTTGGGGGGCACAATGAGACAATAATAAGTCAGGAAGGAACATGTGCTCTTCTGTATTACTTTGTCTTTGCCTTATTACAAGACTGGAATGGAGTAGTGTATGGGCTGGTTTGGGAGAGCCAATAATCCATTATTATTGCTCCTGAAGAGAGATTATAATGTCAGACCACTGATGTTGTAAACAGTGTTGATGAATCTTTGGCTGCAGATGTGTTTACACATCACAAAGTGAAGTGGATAGATATGCCAATTACTGGTTCATTTGACAAATGTAGACAGTCAGGCTGGATAATTCAGGCCAAATTTGATCTTACTTTTGAGGCTGCAATAAATATAGCAACTTTTTCAGTAATAGAATAGATTTCAATAATACTGGTTGTTATTTCTGTAGTTAATTTTTGAATTTTGTAATAATATGTGATATTACATGTCATATGTTAATATATTTAATTATATAGCATAACTGTATATGTAGACAGACACAGAGAACTTTATCAGTAAATAATATTGAAAACAAACGTAAGAAAATCTCTGCCCTCATAGAAGTGACATTCTTTCAGCAGGTGGACACTATATTATCTCACTGTAGCCTCACAAAACCACTCTGAGTTAGGTCTGATTATTACCCCCACTTTGGAGATGAACAAACTGAGAGTCAGTGAGAAAGAGTGACTTGACCAGGGGTGGGCAAGTGACATGATTACTAAGTGTCTGAAGTATGATTCAGATATAGGTTTTTTTCTGACTCCAAATAAAGCACTTTAGTTCTTACACATTGCTGCCTCTCTTTAGCTCCTCTGGGATGCTTTCCTAATTGCTTTTTCACCTGGCTTTGCTTCATATAAAACCGCACTGAAACTTGAGGCAGAGAGGTGCCAGTCTTTGCTTCCCCTCCCACTTATTGATAAGAAATACTAGATCATTTTTTCTTTTTTTTCTTTTTCTTTTTTCTTTTTTCTTTTGTTGCTTTTTGGAGGGCAGTTGGGGTTAAGTGACTTGCCCAAGGTCACACTTCTAGTTTTTGTGTTAAGTGTCTGAGGTCAGATTTGAACTCAGGTCCTCCTGACTCCAAGGCCAGTGCTCTATTCACTGCGCCACCTAGCCACCCCTTAGATCATTTTTTCTTAATTACACAGACTTTATACAACCTAAAATAGGTTATCTGTGAAACTTGTTATTCCTATCATGACTTTCATATTCTGCCTCTGGAATAAATAGTGACTTGCTCAATGGCTGGCTCGCTTGTAGTCAGTTTTACAGAAAAAGGAATACTGTTTAGAAGCTGGTAATGAGAGGGGCTGATGTGAATTTCCATCTTTTCCCCTCCTCATTTGCCTGCAGGCTATTAAAGTCACACACAGAGAAGGATCCATACTCCTGTGCATTTGGAACTTTTTCCCTATCACTGCCGTGGTTACTAACAGCAGGCGAGCTCTGACTAGACTCCACTTTTATGGCAGGCCTGGGAGAAGCTTTGTTTCCCATTCTTGCTGTAGTTATCCCTTGGTGGAGCTCAGGCATGACTCTTTCCCAATTGGGGAAAGCACTCAGAGGATTTGGGTGATTCCTGCACCCCTCCCGCCTTTTCTAGTGGAATGAGAGAAACTGTCCATGGAGGATTAAGATGTATAATAACAAAACAGAAACCCTCACGTTTAACCAAAGTTAGATTTATAGCAGAGTTTATGGAGATTACTTATGGCTAGAAACACCTGTGTATGAATGTCTTTGCAGTTTCAAGTGCAAAAAAGTAAGAAGTGATCAGAAATACAGAAAAAAAAGAGCCCCCCAAACACCTCAAAGGCTGTTTAATATTTCCAATTGTCCCTTGAATTTTTATGTTTGGCTGCTTCTGCTGCTGTTGCTGTGGATGCTGGTTAGGAACAAAGCCATAACTATGAATCCCAGTCTCACACATCTGGAATATTGTTTACTCTGCAGATAAAGTAAGGTCACTTGAGTCTGTATTATCATACAGGGTCATAGCTACACTGGGGGTATTAGAGGACATCTGTGCTCTAGGGGCAAAGTCTTCCCTCTTCCATCTCAGTTACTTAGGAGGTGGTGTGGGAGACACTAACTAGCAATTCAATCCAATTTAATTTAACACACATTTGAGGATTTGGTAATTCTGCTATTGCTTCTGAATGTCCTGAGCAGAAGCTTGTGCTTTGCAACCTCAAACTACTGCCCTGGTTCTTCTCTTGTTGAAGACATGGAGTGACTTGTTAATAGATGGTTGAACTTTCAATCAGCATGACTGGTCAGCATAACAATCAAATAAAAGCAAGGCTAGTTGACTTCATGTTCATTGACAATTCAGCCAGTTAGGGATATGGGCAGAAAGAGGAAAAGAGTATTGTATCTTGTCCCTACCAATTTTATGTGGCAAGGTATTATGGCATAGTTTGTCACAGTGTACTGTGCTTTGAATCAGAAGAATATAGTTATGATACTTACTCTGCAATGTATTTGTTAGATATCCTTGAAAATGACATAGACTTTCTCTGAGACTCAGTTTCCACATCTGTAAAACCACTATGGCAGCCTAGATGATCTCTAAGGTTCAATCCAGCTGTAATGTTATATAATTTTACTTTATATTTTCAAAGCAATCAGAATTAAGTGATTTGCCCAGTGTCACAAAGCTAGTAAGTATCAAGTATCTGAAGCCCAGTTTGAACTCATGTCTTCCTGACTCCAGGGCCTGTGCTCTATACCCTGCACTACATAGTTGCTCCTATTCTATCATTTTATAAGCATTTCTGCTATTATGTAATCTAGTGCAGTGTCCAATTTGACATAAAAAGAGACTGCCTAAGAGTACATACAGTGATTCATGTTGTTGGAGGTACTGAAAAAAAATCGGTACCATTTTTAGCAGCATGAACCATAAATTCTTTTACCATTTTGATGACTCTCTGAGACATTCATTTATTTATTTTTATTCCTCAACTATAAGGAGCAGATAATTTCCTTAGCTGCATTGGCAGAGGGCCTTCCCTGTACAAGGGAAATCACAGTTTTAGTTGTTATTCTTAAATAGGTTCCTTTGCAGGTAGACTCCAGGAAATCCCCACAGTCATAGAATTGCAGAGTTAGAAGGGGCATCACTAGCCATTTTGTTCAATTCATACCTGAAATAGAAATCTCTCACTGCATTATATTGCAAAGTCATTATTTTCTGCTTAAAGACGCTCAATAAATGGGAACTCAGCATCTCCTGAAACAAATAATTTCACTTTTAGGTAACTCTATTTGTTAGGAAATTGGTTTTTTAAAAAATTTCCTGACATTCAACTTAAATTTGTTATAAGGGGTCCAGCTCCTTGAAGCTGTTTTTCCCCCTGGTAGTGAACACTTCTTATCCATTTGTCTTTATTATGTCTTAACTCCTGATACAGATGCTGCCATCATCCACTCTCAGTGGATTCCTCAGCTGTTTATTTAGTTCCAACTGCCAGTAAACCTTTGATGGAACATCTGGATTTCCTCAACTCACGAGGTTACCTGGGTACTCATCTCAGAATACTCATCCTCCTAAGATCAGGAAAGGCAAGCACAAAAGAAAATCACATCTTCCCCAGTCAAAGGTTTGCTCAAGTTGGATATATACTTTCAGTTGCCACTTGGATAGGGAAGACTGTGAAACTCTTCTTACCACTACCTGGCTCTTAGCAGACAACTCATGTAGGCCCCTTCACTTCAAAACCAAGAAGAAGGAAGAGAAGGATGAATAAAGGGAGGAAAAAAGAGCTAGAGAGAGAAAGAGACCTAAGTAGAAATCAAATGGACAGAAACAGAGATAGAGACACAGGGAGACAGACAGATAGGAGACAAAGAGACAGGAGATAGAGATGATGAGAAAAAGAGAGAGGAAGAGAGGGAGAGAGGGAGAGAGAGAGAGAGATAGAGAGAGACAGAAAGAGAGAAAGAAAGAGAGAGAGAGAGAGAAGGAGGAAGACAAGGAGGAGGAGAAAAAAGAGGAGGAAGAGGAAGAGGAGCAGAAGAGGAGGAGGAGGAGTAAGAGGAGGAGGAGGAGGAGGAAGAAGAGGAGGAGAAGGGGGGCAGGAAGGGGGAAGGAGAGGTTCCAAAAAATGTCTTGTTAACTGAAATCCCCATCACAACTATATCATGCTTTAGTGTCAGGCTTGTGATCAATTTCCCAAGTGTCTCATATATTTCTTCTTCTGTCAAGGTGATCTGCAGTATACTCCAAGGACAAAGTTGTTTCTTTCTCCCTCCATTCATGTTCACCCAGATGCCTGTACCAGAAATGACAAAGATGTGACTCTTAGGCTGCCCATAGCTCACAACACTCCTAAGTATGTCTTCAACTAGGTTAAAATGTATTTGGGAAATATTTAGCAAGATAAACAAAATACAATAAAATATTGATGATACTAATATGTGTTTTCCTAACTCAGTAAATGATCCACAGTGACCCCATCATTATGCATTGTTTAATGATCCCTGTTTCTATCTGAATTTGTCACAACTTCTCTGAACCATTCTTGGATTTCCTTACATGAAAATACCTTCATAATGTAGAAGTTACTCAATTCCCTTAACCCATTTGGTTTCTTTTAAAGAAGATCTGCCCATTCAGTGAGATACTCCACTGAGATGTTTTTTTTTTCCCACCAATGAACAAGTCAGTTAATCAACCAGCTTATTGAGTACCTAATATGTGCTGGGCACCGTGAGAAGTATTGGGTATAAAAAACAAAGCAAAAATCAGTTCCTTCTCTCAAGGACATAATAATCAAGTGGATGAGACAACATGCCATCAGTTATGTACAAACAGGATACATACAGGGCAAATTGGAGATAATTTAAAAGGGAAGGCCTGAAGACAAAGAAGGACAGGGAAATTCTCTTAAAATGCCAGACTCAAACTGAGACTTAGGAAGACACTAAAGGGCAGAGATAAGGAGGGAGAACATTCCAAGCATGGAGGACACCAAGGCTTTGTAATAACTTTGAGGTCACGTTTGCCCCCTTGTTAACTTATTTACATTGTTGCTTTAACTTTGTGCATTTGTGTATAGGTATTTGTGACCACAGATTTTAAAATCTGTTCATTTTCCTTGATTTTATTTCCTGTGAGTTTCTATGTGTCTCAACAGCTATTTTTCTTCCTACATTCTAACTACTCTCGGTAGCGTCTAGCTTGATAGATATGTAGATAGTTTCCTTCCTTCTTCATCCTTTTCAGTTTAAATCCATTTGTAATTAGATGCGCAAGGCACCAGAGAAATACATTATTATAAGTCTTTCTTAATATTAGCATTTCTTGGACAGTATAATTATCATTTTAAATTATAATTTTATTATTATTTAATGATGCTGCTGATAATAATGTTAGTAATATTCTCACTTTCAGATTTGCAAAGCACTTTACACATATTATCTCATTGGAACCTCACAATAACCCTGTGAGATAGGTGTTGTTATGTTATCCCCATTTTACAGACAAGGAAACTGATGTAGAAAGAGATTCAATGACTTTCCCAGGGTCATACAGCTAGTTAGTGACTGAGACAGGGTATGAAATCATTTCTTTCTGCTCCAAGTCTAGTATTCTAACCACTGTATTACCTTGCTGCCTCCATGCCCCCTAAAATGACTTTTTAAGCCATAGTCCTCACATCCAAATTTCATTCTCAGACACAACTTCCAAACCAATTCAAATTTCTTTTTCTCTTTTGCATTACCTGCTGCCAAAGGGAAGCAGAAATAAAAACACCACCTGTGCCCCTATATTCTTTGGCTTCTAGTAATCTTTGGAAACATTTTCTAGATTTCTTCTAGCAATATTATTTGCGCCCATCAGAAGTGAATGGTAGTCAACCATTTTTTTTTTACCAGTCTTGTGTCTTGGCCTAAGAAGACAATAGACCTTTTTAATTGTTATTAGGTCCACAAACACCTGACTAAGTTCCCCTAAATTGCGAGTCACTGGCTGATTTTCTCTTCTTCTGATCATTCCTGGATGATTTCTCACTTCACAGCTTCTAGATATCTACTTCATCATTCCTTGGAAGTCAGGCAGCCTTCTTCTCAATGCATATATGCATGCATGAACAAAAAAATTAATTAAATGCCAAACGCTGCATTAAGCACAAGGGAAAGTAGAGTCATAGGGAGTTTAATGACACAAATACAACAGTAATAACAGATAATATTTATATGGCATTTAAAGTTATGTATACTTCTTTACGTATATTATCACACCCTTGCTAAGTAAGTGCTACAATATCTTCCTAATAATGCTATTATTGTTTTACAGATAAAGAAACTGGGGATGAGAGAAGTTAAGTGATTTGCCCAGAGACACATAACTAGTAAATACATGAGGTGAGATATGAATGTAAATATTTCTGATTTTATTTCTAGTACTCGACTTGTGACATCAGGCAAAAGCAGGGCGATTTTCATCCTCATGGAGCTTAATTTCTAATAGGGGGAGAAAAAACTTTTAAGAGAGTGGTGACTAGAGAAGTCTGTGTTGTTCAGGAAATGATAGGGATAGTGAACGGAACCACAGGAAAGTCAATTGACATTCTCTTTCCAGTAGTATTGATTACACTGTTTTGATTACTGTTTTCAGAAAAGGAAGTGGAAAGTTCATGTGCATGGGTAGGGGTGGGAGTGGGATGTATGTGTGTGTGTGTGTGTGTGTGTGTGTGTGTGTGTGTTTTGTATATCCACAGTGTCAAGGAGTATGGCAAAGAGATGGATGTAATGAGAGGTTGTATGGAATGTGAAGAATGATCTGGTGTCTGAGAGCTGCTACATATGGGTTATGTACATTTTTGCTGGTTAACTCACCAATCAGGACAACATGACCTTAGGTGGAGGTAGCTATTTCCTCTTCAGGAAGAGTCTCAAATTGATTTTTTTTTTTTTTGCTCCAAATGTACAGTGGTCTTTGTCCCCTCCCCCACTTCTTCCTTTGTGTGACATTCTTTTACCCTCCTACCAGCTGACATGGATCAGGTTTCCTCTCAACCTTTTCAGATTCTTTTCCTACTTCCTCCCTCCACCACCCCCTCATATTGAAGCCCTCAATTTTTTTTTAGAACACTTAATTGTTCCTGATAATGTGGAATGTGGAGAGGCATTACTTGAGTCCCTTCACTCTGTCTTCCATTGTTTTCCCCCAGAAATGATGGATCAGTTCAAGGATATATTTATTAGGTCTCACTCCCCTCTGTTTGGATTTGCTGACTTTTGAAGAGATCATGTCCTGGAGAATTTACTACCTAGAGGCAATAGTAAACTACGTCTTAGGGGACTGTTTGGAGGAAACAACTGATTCTGAATGTGTAAAGTCAGGACACAACACATGGTGCTTGAGAGCGAATATGTTATCATCAGCTAGAGATCAAAGAATACGTAGTTAATGATGGTCAGGAAAAGATCAAGACATTTATCCCTCAGAACGACTATAAGCCAGAACAGTCCTAGGGGAAGACCTAAGCATGGAAGTCACGTGTGTAGTCAGTTGTTGAAACCAAATTCTGTGGCTTTCCTCAAGTTCCTTGTACTGTATTCTGCTCAGTGCTCAGTGACTTGGTACTTCTTGATACTTCATTGCATTTGATTGCTTCACCACTCTTTAGGATTAAACCACACATTGCAGAAGCATTATGGTCTCTGGGGGAATATCATTCCTGAACAGCAGTGTCTTTGGCCCTTCTTTGTTTTAGTCTTTTTCCAATGTTCAAACTATTACCTTGTGGAAATATTAACAGTTTAATCACTGCTCTTCTATCTTTAACCTCAATTAGATCTAGCTGCTAAAACCCATCAGTCT
This sequence comes from Pseudocheirus occidentalis, assembly GCA_028646575.1. Taxonomy (NCBI): domain Eukaryota; kingdom Metazoa; phylum Chordata; class Mammalia; order Diprotodontia; family Pseudocheiridae; genus Pseudocheirus; species Pseudocheirus occidentalis. The sequence goes on from CM053593.1 coordinate 298,744,541, forward strand.
GGCAAGTGAAAGCAGCCACTCTTTATTCATATACCACACCTTCCTCCCAGAGCAGCATATACCCGAAAATGTTAAGGGAACTCTCTGTGAGGTGGCCTGTTAGGAATATAGCTAGAACCAGCTATAAACCTTAGCTTGTGAGATCTGGAATACCAATCTCTGGGAAGATAGTATATATTTTCTGGGGGTAATATGCACCTTAGTGTGGACTTAGCTGTACTTGGAGACTATCCAAGGAGGCATATTTATAATAGGTGAGTATAGTGAGCCTTTCCTCACAAGAAGAAAAAAAGAAACAGAGAAAGTCGTATGTGTGTATGTGTCTGTGAGAAAGAGAGAGAGATATGTGGCTTATTCAATGTCAGAGCTATGAATAGATCAGCTATTTATCTAGTACAGGGCTTCTTTTTATTTTTAAAATTTTTTTGTTTTTTATTTTTTTACATAAATTTTTATAAATTTATTTTTATTTTACAACATTCAGTTCCACAATCTTATAAGTTTTACATTTTCCCCACCCACATCTCCAAGATGGCATGCAATCTGATATAGGTTCTGCATATACATTCATATTAAACATATTTTCACATTAATCATGTTTAAAGAAGAATTATAACCAATGGAACGAACCACAAGAAAGAAGAAACAAACAAAACAAAAAGGAGAAAAAGCAAATAGTATGCTTCAACCTGTATTCAGACTCTGTAATTCTTTTTCTGGTTATGGACAGCATTTTCTATCATGAGCCTTTTAGAGTTGTCTTAGAACCTTGCATTACTGAGAAGACCCAAATCTATCAAAGTTAGTAATCATACAACGTGGCTGTAATTGTGTACAATGTTCTTCTGGTTCTGCTGCCTTCACACAGCATCAGTTTATATAAGTCTTTCCAGGTTTTTTCTGAAATCTACTTGCTCATCATTTCTTATAGCATAATAGTGTTCCTGGTACAGAACTTCTTAACTTCTTAACCGAGGATCTGTGAGCTTTTTAAAAAAGTTTTGATAACAATATTTAATATAATCTGTGTCCTTTATAATCCTATGTATTTTATTTTAAAACATTATTGTGAAAAGAATTCCATGATACAAATAATGAAAAATCTCTAGTAAGGAAGTGTTTATTATAGACCTCCTACATGCCCAGCATCAAAAAAAAGCTAGGGGAAAATAAAGAATAATATAGCATAGGTCTTATCTTCCAGACAGCTTGTACCTGAATTTGAGAAATAAGACAAAGAGATAAAACAATTCAATAACAATTTAATGCTAAACTGTGAAGTACCCAGAAGGAGCTCAAGGAAACAAGAGGTAAATTGGAAGTAGTTAGTAGAGAAGGTTCTATGGAAAAGGCCAGCATTGAACTGGCCTTTAAAGAATGGTAGGATTTGATTAAATCCAGGGAGAAGGAAGGGCATTCTAATTGGGGGGAGTAGATAAGTAAAGGCAGGAGTATGCTAAGGGATACTCTGGACACCTGCTTAACTGGAATGGGTCTTGGGTTCCTTCTTATTGGTAGTGCTGCAATTACTGCTGGGATTGGTATTTGTCTTTGAGTGCTAGGTGAAATCAGACAATAATATTAACATGTTACCATGAGCCAGTTTTACTTATGCTTATTTCTCTTTCGTGATGAAATGAAAGGGTAAAACCAATCAGATGTGATTCCCTGTAGTGGAAGAATACATAGAGAAAGAGGGAAAGGAGGATTTTGGGCCACAGGGCAAAGAAACAACACCTCAGGAGGGCAAAGCTCAGAGTCTTGGTTAATTTTACTTCAGTAGAAGAGAACTTCGATTGACAAGTGAGGAAAAAAGTTCACGCCTCCTGCTTACAGCTAAAAAGTACAAATAGCTGGAGAGTTAATGTTTCCAACTTACTCCTTAACCACTTGAAATATGACCCAGGTTACTTTTTTCCTGGAAATACTTGAGGTAAAAGTCATGTTTTTTAATCTAGCCTTTTTAAAAAACCTAGTTAGACCCTCATATTAATCTCCTTATTGACTTAATAGAAATAATACTTCATATTATTCAGCCTTTTGAAACTGAGTATTTATTCCATTTTTGTACCGACCTTATTACAGTAGGGTCACAGTGCTTTCCAATACATGCCAAGTGTTTAGACTGTGTAGCACTGATGAGAAGGAAGGTTAATATTTCTGAGGTTTTTACTAGATAGTTCTTTTCTCACCAAAAACATTGTTGCTTATTTATATTTTAGGTTTATATAGCATCTCCACTCTAGGGAGCTTAAGGTAAATTTGGCAAATGTTCATAAGCTTTCCTTTATTTGTCAGTATGCTTTGGTTTGGATAAAAGGGGGGAAAAGGTTTATAGAAATTTCATCCTTTATTTCCCTCACCAAAGCTCAGACGATAGACTCTTCTCAATTCTCCTTCGAAGGAGGGGGAGGTGTGTGTGTGTGTGTGTGTGTGTGTGTGTGTGTGTGTGTGTGTGTGTGTGTGTGAGAGAGAGAGAGAGAGAGAGAGCCTTTAGTGGATGAGTTTAGACTTTGAATTACTAGTGTGGAGACTGTGTCATTAAAACAAAATTTAATGGAAGAGAGCTTTGAGGGAAAATAAGGCAATGGTAAGTAAAAGGAGGCCTTAAAAATTGCTTTAGGTGATTGCAAAAAGCAACTGTGAAGATTCTCTTTAGTCAAAACAAGTGGGTCACTTAATTTTTCCAAGTGAATGCCCTTGATGAGGGACTTGAGTTGCTGTTTTGCTAGCCAGAGCAGTCTCATTATGGGAGATGCTGGCCCTGTCTATGAAATGTTTACTTTGTAACTAACCCCTTAGGCAGTAGAGAGAACTATTTACTATTCCTTCTCATTTTCTTCTGTTTTCTCTCTTAATTAAAGAAATCACTGTTGAACTTCAACAACCTTGCTGAGGAAAAAAATAAGGAGAGAGAAAAAAGAGGCTCCAGAAACTACCAGTCTGGGTTTTTTGAGGTGGTGGTTGTTAATTTCTCTGAATTATTTCTCCATGCCCTTTCCCCACAAAGCACAAATGTAAAATATAGAGACATTCTTAGATCTCTCTGTTTCTCTCTCTCTCTCTCTTTCTCTCTCTCTCTCTCTCTCTCTCTCTCTCTCTCTCTCTCTCTCTCTGTGTATGTGTGTGTGTAAGCACAGGCTTCTGTGGGAACAGTAAAAATAATTGCACATGTTGTCTCTGCAAGTTTCCTTGAAGGAGCAGCACACATACTTCAGTCTAAGTTCCTTGACTGACTCCTTTTCTAGGATGACAACACTTGGCAATGTCAGATGTGTAAAGGGAAGTTCTTTGACACATGGTCTGAGGTTGGCCGTTTTGCCAAGAGGAAGAGACCAATGATGCACTTCTAGAGGTTTCTTTTTCTTAGTGATTTACCAAAGGGGAAAGAAGTCTAGTCATGATGCCAGTCCAACAAGAACAGAATAAAGTATTTACTGTAGGCTGGCAAAGCCTTAAATTTCACTTTGGGTCAGATTTAATTTTATTCAGTAAAGGAAGCAGTACATGAAACAAGCAATATAATCTCAAGGTGATATTTTTCAGTGCTCCCGCTTATACTTCCCTCCCTGGTTCAAAACCTTATTGCACACAATGTCACACACATATGTAGCAGGGTTAGAAACACATGATATCTCTCTATGATGGTTGTGTTGACCATATAGTATATATTATATATATATATATACATATATATATAGTATATTAGTTGATTTATCACACCAAAACTACCTCCCAAATCTTCTTCTTGATTTTATTACATTATGCGTTCTATGGTAATCAAGGGAGGAGGGGTATATTATGATATTTCCTAATAATTAAATAGAAATGTATCATCTTTCCAATTAATCATTAGTTCTGAGCTCTATCATGAGTTTATTCAATAAAAGAGAGAAACCACTTTTCTCATAAGCTTTTGCTTAATTCTTACTCAATATCAAATCCCCCATTCATTAGGATTAAATAAACACCAGTGTTTTGGTTACAAAATTTGTTAACAAAAATGACAAAGGTACAGTTAAATATTTCAACAATTTCCACAGTGAAACAGAAAGATTATATTCAGGAGCATCTCTGACCATCACCGGAAACTTCTGACTTCTCATCTATGTAAACACAATTCCACTGTTTAGCTCTCTAAGGGTGACTAGTCAAAGATCTCAAGAATTCTTTTCAAGGTATCTTCTCCATGGCATATTCTTCTTTCCTTCTTTTTTCTCTTTCTTTCTTTATCTCTCTCTCTTCTCTTTCCTTTTTTCTGTCTTTTATCCCTCCTCCCTCCCTTCTTCTATTCTTCCTTTTTTCCTTTCTTCCTTCTATCCTCTCTCCCTCCCTCTCTCCTTCCATCCCTTTCTCTTTCTTCCTTCTTTATCCACAGCATCAGCTGTATCTAGAATTCAAGTTTATTAAGAGTTAGATTATTTCATTTTTGTACTTATAACCCTAATACTTAGTACAATGTCTACATAGGCACTTAATATATATTTGTAGATGAATGTATTTACATATATATGCATATACATAAACATACATATTTCTCATGTCTGTATATTACTTTGTATTTTTATATTTGTGTCTATCCTAATAATATTATGGAATGAAGTGTCTTCTACATCTGTTTCACAGATGCTGAAAATAAATATTACAAAGTTAAATGCATTGTCTAATAGGACTTGGGGAGTTCATGGTGGAACTTGAACTAAAATTCACTTCCCCTGCCTTCTCTGCTATGCTCTTTTCATTATTCCCAGCCTCCTAATTCCCCATTGGTTCTAATAAGCATTGTTTTCTAGGCAAAGAATTGTGTTCTCTGATATGTGGTAGCTTTCATGATTTTCCTTTTAATTATTACCATTATTTTAGAGGCCTGGCTTTGGAAGTCCAAGTGTTAAGAAATAGTGGGTGAACCACAAACATGTGAGAGGTTTGACTTGGAGAATTATCCACATTTGGATTCCTATCTTCATTGAAATCTAAACCTCTCAGGTCTTGAATTTGGCTGGACATCTCCCAAGACTGGAATTTCTTGGGAGATCTCCAGCACTCTTTGGACTACAAATGTAAACACCAGGATAAACACAAACTGCCTATTTTATAATATACTATTGCTTTTAGTGCTGTCTGAATTCAGGAAATGAAGAGGTGCATGGGAATTACCACTAATCTGACTTCCAAAACTGGCAAATTTGCCTTAGTTCAAAATTTGGTCAAAATTAAAATGTATGGATATTTTGGGAATGATTTCCCTTCACTATCTAAGTAAACTATTGCACTAACAACAAAATGGCACTCTAGGCAGTGTAACATGGGAAATTATCATGGCTCAGTTCAATTCAACTTATTTTTAACAAACATTTATTTCATTTCCCTGCAAATGGAGATTGCCTATGTTGAGGTTCAGTCTTATACAGTCTATTACCCCCCCCCATCTGAATCCATGAAATACATTTAGTTTCCAAATACTTGTCTCTTGCCTGTGACTAAAACATGAGTAAGGAAAGAAGGAATAAACTACACAGTAATGCGTTGATAGATTTAAAGAGGGAGAGCTCATATATATCATGGAGGCATTTTAAGATGGATTATAGGCATAAACATAAACATACACAGCCCTTTTTTCTTATTTATAGATGAATTTACAAAGGGGCAATTTTATAAGGTGGTATAATAATAATGATAACAATAATAATAATAGTTTTCATTTGTATGGTTCTTTAAGTTTTAAAAAGTACCCATAATGCTTTATATACATTTTCCATTTGATCTTCACAACTCTGTGAAAGAGATATTACAATTGTCCTTACTTTATAGAGTAGAAAAATAAGGCACAGAGAGGATAAGCAATGTACTCAGCACCACAGAGCTAGTAAACGTCTGATGCAGAATTTAAACCCAGGTCTTCCTTTTCCAAGTTTAACACTACTCTCATGCTCTTTCTCTAGTGTGATAAATTATTTTACTTTTTTGTAGTTTTAGAGGATATATTTTCATGATATTCAGAGTCAAAAAGAGTGATCAGACTGATTAGATATTTTGTTAACTGTGTACTATTACCAGTGTTATTAAATACTTCACCACCATGGAGTATGATCCTTCTACAGCTTCTCATTGAATCCAGTTCTTACTCATTGACTTACATAGCATACATATATAAAGATACCAACCAATGTGATAGAGCTATCTTCCTTATATCTCTAGTATCAGATCTCTGAGGTACAAGTGTAAAAACCTGGGCTATTTCTCATCTTTGTATTTTATTGTCACTCACCAATCCACATTCTTTTCCAGACATGTATGTCTTTGAAGAAAATTTCTGTGCTTATCAAGTAGATATAACTTGGTAATATACTGTAGCATATTTTTACCCTTCATATATCCTTCCATTGACCTTTGGTTTATTCATAATTTTTATTCTTCTAAAATCATAGTATTTTATGACTTGAACAATATCCATAGCATACTACATTGTATATGTTATGGCATAGAATCAATAGGATTTCTCCAAAAAAGTCATAGCACAGTGTAGATGTAATCCTGTGACCTTTAAGGTGATGTCTGAGAACAAAAGATCTGGAAGCTCATACCAAAGTTGAGAAGATTCAAGGTAGGTCTTTTTAACAGAAGATGTATGCTTTCCCACAGTTGTCCTAGTTATAGAGAGGGTGGTTCCTTGTTGAATTTTTAGGTAGATAAAGAAAAATATGAAATAATTCTCAGTTATATTTTGTCCCTTTTCTGCTTCTTTAATATCAATAATAGAAAGTGATAAAGGACGCCCAGGAAACTAAGAAGAATTATCCAAATTTTTTCTCCCCAATATATATTTATTTATTTAATGAAATATTTCTAAAATATAAAAAAATATTGTTCATTAAAAAAATTGAGTTCCTAATTTTCTCCCTCACTTTTCCCTTTCTTGGGAAGGTAAACAATTTGGTATAGATTATACGTGTAAAGTCATGAAAAACACATTTCTATATTAATCATGTTTCAAAAGAAAAAAGATCTACCCTCTCCCCAAGAAAAATAAAGTAAAAAAATGTGTTTTGATTTTTCACTCAGATTCCATGACTTCTTTCTCTGGAGGTGGATAGCATTTTTCACTAGAATTGCCTCAGAATTGTCTTTGATTATTGTATTAATAAGAGCCAAGTTATTCAGAGTTGATCATTGTACAATATTACTGCTACTATTTTCAATATTCTTCAGGTTCTGCTCACTTTACTTAGTATGAATTCATGGAAATTTTCCCAGGTTTCCCCAAAATTATCCTGCTCATAATTTCTTAAAGTGAAACTGTATTTCATAACAACCATATACCACAACTTCTTTAGCTATTCAGTTGATGGACATTCCTACTATTTCCAATTCATAATGACCACAAAAACAGCTACTATAAATATTTTTGGACATATAAGTCTTTTTCCTCTTTCTTTGATCTCTTTGAGATTACACATGTAGCAATGGTCTTCCTGGGTCAAAAATATGCATAGTTTTATAGCTGCTTGGATATAGTTTTAAATTGTTCTTCTGAGTGGCTGAATCAGTTCATAATTCCAAAGGTGCATTAGTGTCCCAGTTTTCCACATCCCTACAACATTGGTCATTTTTCATTTCTGTCATATTAGCTAATCTGTTAGGTGTGAGGTGGCACCTCTACAGTTGTTTTAATTTTCATTTCTCTAGGAGTGATGTACAGCATTTTTCTCATGTGACTGTAGATAGCTTTGGTTTCTTCTGTTGATAACTGCCTATCATATCCTTTGATCATTTATCAATTGTAGAATGACATGTATTCTTATACATTTTACTCAGTCTTCTATATAGTTGAGAAATGAGATTTTTATCAGGGAAATACAGTAATTTTTCTCAGTTTCCTGCTTTTCTTCAAATTTTGGCTGTATTAGTTTTGTTTGTATAAAAGAATGAAAATCATCCATTTTACATTATCTCATCCTCTCTATCTCTTATTTGCTCATAACCTCTTCCATTATCCATAGATGTGACAAGTAAAATTTTCCATGCTCCACTAATTTGCTTCTGATGCCACACTTTATCTCCAAATCATGTACCTGTTTTGATCTTATCTTTGTGCATGGTGTGAGATGTTGGTCTATATCTAGTTTCTGCCAAACTATTTCTAGTTTTTCTAGCAATTTTTGTCAAATACTAAGTTCTTTTCTCAAAAGCTTAGACCTTTGAGTTTATCCAGCATTAGATTACTATGGTTATTTACTACTGTATTCTACTGATCCAAACACTCAGTTTCTGAACCTGTACCAGACTGTCTTCATCATTACTACTTTATAATACATTTTGAGATTTGGTATGACTAGGCCACCTTCTTTCATATTTTTTCCATTAACTCGCTTTTTCTTGACCTCTTGTTCTTCCACATGATTTCTGTTAGTTTTTTTCCCTCGATCTACAAAATAATTTTGGTGGTTTATTGGTATAGCACTGAATAAGCAAAGAAATAAGTGAAGTAATTAAATCACTCTTAGAGAATTGTCATTTTTATGATATTGGTTTTGCCTATCCATGGACAGCACAATTTCTCCAATTGTTTAAATCTGAGTTTATGTGAAAAGCATGTTGTAATTGTGTTCATATAGATCCTGGATGGCAGATAGACTCCTAAGTATTTTATATTGTCTGCAATTATTTTAAATGTAATTCTTCTTTTTGTCTCTTCCTGATCTATTTTGTTGTTAATGTATAGAAATACTGGCAATTTGTGTGAGTTTCTTTTATATCCTGCAACTTTTTTGAAGTTCTTAATTGTTTCAATTACTTTTCAGTTGATTATCTAGGATTTTTAAAGTATACCATCAAATCATCTGCCAAAAATGATATGTTTGTTTCTTCATTGCATATACTAATACCTTCACCTTCAATTTCTTATTCTTTTTTTATTCCTATAGGTAGCATTTCTAGTAAATATTGAATAATCATGGTGTTAATGGGCTTCTTTGCTTCACCTTTGATCTTAATGGGAAAGCATCAAGTGTATCTCTTCTTGGTGATAGTTTAGATAGATGTTACTCATAATTTTAAGGAAAACTTCATTTATTCCTGTGCTTTCCAATGTTTTAGTAGGAATGAATGTTGTATTTTCTCAATTTTTTTCTGTATGTATTGAGATAATCATATGATTTTTCTTACTTTTTGTTATTGATATGGTCAATTATGCTGATATCTTTCCTAATACTGGACCAACCTTGGATTCCTGGTATAATCCACCTGTTGTAATGTAGAATTTTCATTATATATTGCTCTAATTTGTTAAATGTTTTGTTTTAAAATTTTGCATCAATATTCATTAGGGAAATTCATCTATTGTTTTATTCTATTTTTGTTCTTCCTGGTTTAGGGATCAGCACCATCTTTGTTTCATAAAAGAAACAATTTTAATCTTTCCACTTCCTTTGTTGAATGCAATTTTATTGCATTATGATATGAAAAGAATATGTTTAATATTTCTACCTTTTGAAATTTGATTTTTTGGTTTTTATGCAATGATACATCATCAATTTGTGTGTAGATGCCATGTGCTGATAAAGAAAGGTAATATTCCTCTCTGTTCAGTTAGTTCTCCAAAGATTTGTCATATTTAATTTTTTAATATTCTGTTTACCTCCTTAGTTTATTTTGTGTTTATTTTTTGGGAGGATTTATCAAGTTCTGAGAGGGAGTAGCATAGGTCACTCACTAGTATAGTTCTGCTATGTGTTTTTTCCTGTAATTCATTTAACTTCTCCTTTAAGAATTTCAAAGCTATACCATTTGATGAGTATATATTTAGCATTTATAGTACTTTAATGCCTATGGTACCTTTTAGCAACTTGTAGTTTTCTTATTTATCTCTTTTAATTAGGTCTATTTTGCTTTTGCTTTGTCTGAGATCAGGATTGACACCCCTCCTTTTTTTTTAACTTCAGCTGAATCATAATAGATTCTCCTATAGTCCCTTACCTTTACTCTGTATGTGTCTCTCTCCTTCAAGTGTTTTTTGTCAACAACATATTATAGGATTCTGGTTTTTGACCCACTCTGCTATCTGCTTCCATTTTCTGGGAGAATTCATTCCATTTTACATTAATATTTATGATTACTAACTGTATATTTCACTCTATCCTATTTTTTTCCTCCTATTTGTTTCCCTCCTTTCGCTCTTTTCCTCCTCACCAGCATTTTGCTTCTGTCTATTGCCTACCTTGGCCTGTCTTCTCTTCTGTCAGTTCCCCAAGAGTAGAGGTGATTACAATAATAAACTGCAACAAATTTTTAAAAATGGGCAGGGAAAGGAGAAAGAACCCTACTATAAAAAGTTGCTATGAGAAGAGAGAAGACTGAAGTTCATCTTCAAAGAAGTATGTAGAGGCAAAAAATGTCTCTCCTACTCCAAAGAATAATGTCAAATGGCTACTTCTCTAAAAATAATTCATAGAACAACTTTAAAAAGACTTAAAATCAAAGGAGAGGCATTGGGGAATTTTTTTAAAAGAATAATAGAAGAAAAAGATTATGAAAAGAAAATCAACCAACTAGAAAAGGACATCCAGAATTTTAAGGAAGAAAATGACTCTTTAAAAATTAGAATTGGGCAAGGAGGAAGGCACTAAAGTTATAAGAGACAAGGAAATAAGAAAACAAAATATAAAGAATGAAAAAATAGAAGAACATGTGAAACATAAGAAAAACAACTTATCTGGAAAACATATCAAGAAGAGAAAACATAAGAATAATTGGACTACCAGAAAACTATGATTAAAAAAAGAAACTAGATATAATAATTCAAGAAATAACTAAAGAAAAATGTCCTGAAATGTTAGAACAAGAGGGGAAAGTAGAAATAGAAAAAACCCACCAATCACCACCTGAAAAGAGATCATATAAGGAAAACTTACAGGATTATCACAGTGAAATTTTGAAACTCCTAGCTTAAGTAGAAAATGTTGTGAGTAATAAGATAAAAACAATTCTGATATGGTAGAGCAACAATTAGAATCACACAAGACCTAGAAGCAGCAACATTAAAAGACCACAGGTCTTGGAACATTGTATATTAAAGAGTAAAAGAATTGTTGTTGTAGCCAAAAGTGTCCTACCCAGCAAAGTTAAGCATAATCCTGCCTGAATGAAAAAAAGGAAATTCAATGAATTGCCAGACTTTCAGGATTTTGTTGCAAAAGAAACAAAAAATCCTGAACTTAATAGAAAATTTTGCATATAAGATCCAAGAGAAATGTAAGGTACACATCAAAGACTAATTAAAAGGGACTAAAGAAGGACAAACTGCTTACTTTTTATATGAAGAAATGTAAAATGTAAGTCTAGGATTGTCATTAGTAATTGGGCAGTTTGAAAGAAAGACTGGGGTAGACTGGAGTGTGATGTGATTCTAAAAATTAAAACCAATTAGAAAAAGTAAAAAGAGCAATTATCTTATACAAATGAGGTGCAAGAAGAATTGACACAGAGGAATTAGATGGGGAGGAGGGCTGGCAGTTCTGGAACCCTATTCTCATTGGGAATGGGTTAAAGAGGGAACAATATACACATACATACATATGTACATGTGTATATTTTTAGAAAGTTGTAAAAGTCTTCTAAATTCAGAAAGAAATAAAAGGCTAAGGGTCTAGGGAATGGGGAGAGGATAAGGCAGGGATTTTTAGAGGGAATCCTACTCATCTCAGATCTGGGCTAAAGAGAGAACAATACAAATTTAGAAAGTTATAAATGTCTTCTAAATTTATAAGGAAATAAAAAGATAAGGTAACAGGATAAGGGGGGTATAAAAAGGTATCTGGTTTAACAGGAATGGGATAAATATGGAATAACACATATGTTTGGAAGGCCATAAAGGTCTTCTAAACTTAGATAGAAACAAGAAGGTAAGGGAAAAGAGAGGGAGAGGATAAGGGAGAGATCTTTGCAGGGGTGGGGGAAAAGACTGTAGGTTAAGTAAAAGAAGAGCCAAGGTAGCAGACAGAAGTAAAGTAGAGGAATCAGGAGGGATAAGGAATAAGAAATATTCACAAACATAAAATACAGATCAGGAATAGACTTTATTAGGTAAAAAAGCAGGGATAGTAATCATGACTCAGACAAAGTTAAAGAAAAAATAGATTTAATCAAAAGAAAAAAATAGGGAAAATACATTATCAGCCATATTAATTAATATTGTTTTAGACTATTTAAAATCACTAGACAGTAAAAGGTTGAAATGTTGTTGTGGATAGGAAATGATGAGTTGGTGGACTTACAAAAATGTGGAAAGACTTGGACTCATTAAGGAAGATGCTATTCACCCTCAGAGAAGCAGAGGACAAACAAGTATAGTGTGGTCTTACATAGATACATATTAATATGTATGCCCATATATAAGTATGATTGTAGATATTTAAGTATATGTATGTGTATGTATATGTGTATGTGTATATATGCCTATATGTGTATGTGTATATACATATTCCTCAAGTGTGTGCACACATGTGTGCATATCCATACTTAACTTCTTGGGGGAGTGAGTGGGGTAAAAAGCAAAGAAAAAAAGTGCATAGTGAAGAACAAAAGAAAATTTACAAGGAAGCAAAGATGGAAAGCTCTGAATACAATGTGTAGTATTTATTATATATATATATATATTTTTGAAATTAAAATCTATTGCTGGGTCCTCTGCTGTGCAAATTACAATGCTTTTTCCCCCCTTTCTTCTTTTGTATTTAAGTTTTAGTGTTTAAATGTATGATATTTTTTCTTTTTTATATTTAAGTTGTAGTACTTAAGTTTAAAATAAATTACTAAAAATAAAAATTTTAAATATCCAGAAATGTGATTCAGCACCATCTTCACCTATGCATTTGTTAGCCTAGCTCATTGTTCATCTACTGCTCTTAAGACAGATACCTCTGTACACACACACACACACACACACACACACACACAGATAAATTTATTCAATGACCTGTTCATCTAGTGCATGAGATAATCTATAGTATGTTTTCCATCCATTTTATTTCTTCTAGTGTGAAGTTGAGACTAATTTAAGTTTCTTTGTGTGGTTATACTGTGGATTTTGCTGAGGATTCTTAGTAGTATCCCAGGGCATGATAAGGTATATAATTAGCATAATAATATCTGCAAATAGGAGCCTTTGGATAATCATACCATTACTAGGCTGATAAATTTGTAGATATTTTGAAGGTGAAAAAAATCTATCAGATCTTGTCTAGTGTTTTGACAAATAATCCTTTGTAATTGCTTAGGAAGAATAACATTTTCAAGAGACTGTGAAAGTAAAATACTTCATCTGGCAGTGCAGAAACTACCATGGGGTTTAAAAGAGACCCAGGACAAAGGTGTCTTTAATTCTAATCCTTGGCTCTTGTCACCAGACCACATTGTTTTGTTGGTTTCCATTAAGTACTCATATTCTTTTGGTTTCAAACTCATTCCTTTATTTAAAAGGTACTATTTCTAAATAGTTCAAGATAAAAATATATCAGTTTTTTTGTAACCCAGTTTTTCACATAGAAATATTTAGAAAGTGGTAGTGATTTTCTTGTTAGTAATTTGGAGATGAATATTGATAATTAGTGAAATTGTGTCTATTTAGGATACTGAGCTATTTGGAAAGACATATACTTATTTGTTACCATGTATTAGTATTATAAATAGCCTTAGTCATTAGTAATGTTTTCCTCTCTAAGATAGAATGTTGACAGGAGGCTCCAGAGTGAGGGGAGAACTAAACCATCAACAGCTACCAGCAATTTCATCATCAACAAAACAACTCTTCACACACATAGTCCATATTCTTTCAAAGCTTGAAATCTAAGACAAATATACTGAAGCAGGCACATGTGGTTGTACTGAAAATAGAGTTAAACCAATGCATGAAATATGTATGATGCCTTTAATCAGCCCTGTATTCCATTAGCTAAAGGAGTGGTATTGACTTCACAATGATTTTGACTCTTATATCTGGTTTTTAAATGAACAAATTTGCAATCCTAACAGAATCTAAAGTCTTTGAAGCTGGAAACAGCACCTTATACTTTTTCTAGAGCCCCACATAATTTATTTAGCATAAGGCTAAGTATACAGTAGGTATTTAATCAGTCATGGCTGTAGGTAATATTATGGGACGAAAAAAGAAAAAAAATAGCATGATCCTTTCCCTGAAGGAACTATTTGGGAAAAAAAATCACAAGAGCATATTTGTTGGGAAAAGTGTGTGGCATCAGCAATGAGAACAACAGGATTCACACAGTAATGTAGGCAAAGCAGTTGAGCCCCATAGTGAGGATGCAGCTGCTGGCAATGATCCTGATGATGACCATAATTTTTGTAGTATTCTCATGCTTCCTCTTGACATTATATAAAAGCAAGGCATCACTATATCAGAGATTAAGGAACTCTAGCAGATGGAGCTTATTGGAATCTAATAAACAACAGTCAGTATAGTATTGTACAAATATACTGGATTTGGAGCAGAGTATGTGGGTTTAAATTCTGCTCTATTATTTTTGACTTGTGTGATTTTAGGCAAACATCTTTATATTTCTGGGTTTGGGATTCCTTATCTTTTATTGAGGAAATTAGACTGTTTCAAAAGTGTAAAAACTAGGGCTAGTAGGCCTTTTCCTGAGTTTATCCTGAATGAGATTAAAATTTAATTAAGGGGGACGACTAGGTGATGAAGTGAATAGAGCACCAGTCCAGGAGTCAGGAGCACCTGACTTCAAATCTGGCCTCAGATGCTTGATACTTACTATATGTGTGACCTTGGGCAATTAGCCTGACAATTAGCCTTGTGTGACCTATGTGTGACCTAACAATTAGCCTTGCCTTCCCCACTTAAAAAAAGAAAATTTAATTAGGAGATATTTGACAAAATAAACACAACATAATAAAATCCAGGCAATATTAACATTGTTTTCTAAATCAAGATGTGGACTACAGGGATACTTATTATGGTTTAGTGGCTCCTATTTCTATTGAAGTTTGATACTACCAGATGAGATGATCTCTAAGGTGTCTGTGAGCCCTATATCTATCATCCTATGAAAAAGAAACTTAAAGTGAAAAATCAATGTAGGCTGAATGACATAAAATGATTCATGAGGGGTGTGGGGAGGGCAGGGTCCTGAGACGAACTTCAAAGAATCAGTCAAATCGAGATGAGATACAAGTAGAGAACCTATTTCAGATAAAAATGTAAAAGGTTTTAGCATCAGATGCTACATCTATTTTTGGAAAAATATCATTCAGAAACTCCTGCCTGAGTTCAGCATCTTTCGATGTGTCCAATTTAAAAGGATAATGGATCTATGTAGCAGGGGAGGGGTTGTGCCATGTGGGAGTGCAGCTGCTTAAAGGGAAGGAAGAAGAAATGAGCTGAAGAGGAGCATCTAGAAGCTTGGGGAGAGTAGCTGTGGCAAAGGTAGGCATAACTAGAGATAGGAAAGGAAAAAGAAGACAGAACAGATGTGATTTTGATGTTTGAAGCTCTGAGCTCTGAGGAAGAAGGCACATTATCTGCTTCTTTGAGACTAGACAGATGACTGAACAGAAACCATCTGTGGATACTCTTTAGTATCTTCACACTGTGCTATGAGTTGAAGTGAACATTTTCAGTCTTGTGATTGTGATATCTTGAGGATTGCATGACAACATGACTCACCTGTTGCAGGAAGGGCTATGAGGAATCAGCAGGCATCTATGTATTGGTACTGTGCAAACTGATCTGTTTCCTTTGTTATTTACCTTGTTTCATAACTTCATTGAAAGAATTAGTGTGTCTTTAATGTGTCTACCATAACCTAACCATCAGGTGGGGGTTTATGAGCTATAGACTTGAGTAGTATTTTACCCCAAATAATATTAAAACCTGGAAAATGAGTGAGTGCTCCTAGAGCCAAGTAAGGGAGATAGGGACAAATTTGTCATGGTCATGAGATACTGTGGTGTCAAGTCTGATTAGAGAAGATGATTCAAGTTGGGCAGTGGTGGGAAGAAGGTTTTGATATACTTGCAGCCAGGAAGACCTGAGTTCAAATGTTCCTCTAGATATTTACTAGCTACGTATCGCATAGCAAATCATTTTTTCTTTTAACTATGATTTCCTCATTTGTACAATGAGGCTAGTAATAGTACTTCTCTTACTGGGTTGTTGTAAAGATCAAATGAAGAAACATGTTAAGTGTTAGTAATCCTTAAAACTGTTTATAAACCCTGGTAATAATGGAAGTAACAAAAATAGTACGGGTACTACAGACCAGATGCTGAGAGAACCATGCAAAGCAGGACTTTATATTCTTTGCACACACAAGTCAATAAATATGCCAGAGATGTAAACTGTCATCCATTTTGTTCTTACTGAAAAAACTGACTCAAAGTTCCAAAACATTTATATTGTATTTACTGATTATCAAAAAGTTTTTGACTCAGTTATGTAGTTCTTGCCTTCTCACATACTACATACATATAAAATAGACCCAACATACTGAGAACACTAGAGCATTTGATGTTCTCGTGGAAAACAGTTCTCTTCTAAAAGCAGGCCATCAGCATAATAATGTCAAGAACAATTGATATAAAACATATCTTCCAAGGAGATACTTTAAGTGGGTCTCTTATGATGCTACCTAGTCTTAAATCCATTATCATCTCTCTTAAAGAGAAAAACTGAAACTCACTTTCCAGTTAAAGATAGTGTTGTATCAAAATATTTTAATTAATTTATGTATATGGATGACTTAAAACTATTTGGTTCTGCTGAAAAATATATATAATGGTTTCTCCAGCTATTGAAACATTTCTCTAATACTATCAGGGTGTCATTCGAACTCAATAAATGTAAATTTCTTGATGCATGCCAAGGAAAATAAAGACTTCAGTTTTAATAAATGTTTATTGATTGATTAATTGATTGGTTCATGCATAGGTCAATTGAACCAATGGATTATGATGATACTTACAAATACCTTTCTTCATCTCCTCTAGGCAAACATAAAGCTCTCAAAGAACCACGGCCCTATATGCCAAGAAGCATACTAGCAGGGGCGGCTAGGTGGTGCAGTGGATAGAACACCGACCCTGGAGTCAGGAGGACCTGAGTTCAAATCCGGCCTCAGACACTTAACACAAAAACTAGCTGTGTGACCTTGGGCAAGTCACTTAACCCCAACTACCCTCAAAAAAAATTTAAAAAAAGAAGCATACTAGCACCATAAAATCAAGCTCTTTGAGAAGAACACATTTAAAGCAATTAATATTTTAATGATTCCAGTTTTGACATACACTTTCATTGTGAAGTGTGCCATGACAAGTTTTGAAAGTAATCTAACAGAAACCTGTACTCTGTTAATGAAATACAGAGCCTTTTCACACTAACATACTTCTAGAAAGATGAGCACTTGCTTTTCAAAAAGGAGGAAGATTGGCAACTATTTTCAGAGCACATGATAAACAGTTTTAAAATTACCTTAGATATTTTTGAAACAGAGACATCATTGCAGTGAGCGATAGCAAAAACTGACCTTAGATGCTATTTAATTTGTTGAATCAAACTGAAAGTATTTTTTCCTACAAATGAAACCTATGAAATTATTAGGGCCTAACAATGGAATCAGAAAGCTCTCCATGAGTAACTTCCATTTAAATTCAACTTGAAGTATGTTTTTAAAAGTGTCAAAAAAGTGATTGATTCAGAAGGATCTTTTTAAAGAAATGGATGGTTTATGACACAAATCTAGCACAAAGTCATCACAACCAACAATTGCATATGGGTTATTAAGAATCTTGGATATGCTGATCAAAGCAGTTTTCAAATGGCAAGAATTGTGAAAATTATGGTAGTCCACACAAAATTTACTGAATATCTAACAAGATGTGATGTAGTGCTTAGAACTGCCTGGCAAAAGTTTGAGATGTTTAATAAATAGACACAAATACAGACCTCAAAATATCCTTGAGAATTCAACAGATAAACTATTGGATCTAGATTATCATCTCAGATAAAATTGCTTCCTATAATTATTCAGGCACAAAAAGTTAAGAACATAATTTTAATAGATGTTGTGCCACAACATTTCCAAATTTCAAAGAATGAAAAGCTTTCAAAATATAGAGACCAAGCAAAAGAAATCAAAATCATGTACGGACAGGGTTATATAGACATATATCTCCAAGGCCACTGAAGGTATAATTCCAAAATCAGGCAGAATGACAGGAAATAAATACATACATACATGCATGCATACACATATAATACACACATACACAATTCATACACATCTGCATAAATATGGATTATAATCTATCCATATATAACTTAAGAACATTTTAAATAGATACTTAATAGCTATCTATAGTTAGATTCAGATATCAGTTATTTCACCCTATTCTCAGATATTTTCAATTTATTCTGCTTAGTCCCTATATTTTAAAAGCTTTTAATTCCATCTAGTTTGTAGATATTATAGTATAAGATCTATTAAAATGTTCTTAAATCATACACACACATCATCATCATCATCATCATCATCTTTCTCTCTCTCTCTTTCTTTGTTTCTCAATCATCAGCCTTGCCATTCTGTCTGATATTAGAATTCGGCTGAAGATAGCTTTAGGGGCCATAAATTAGAGAAGCTTGTTCCCAGTATTTTTATTCATTTGCAGTAGTAGTTATTTTGAGCAGAGCATAAAAATAGCAACATCAGAGTGATAATGACTTGGGACTTTTTCTGCCTGCAATAATGTTAAAAGATGATAATGAGATTAATAATAACAAGTTTACATAATACTTTAAAGTTTACAAAGGGTTTTATATTATCTCAAGATCATAACTGGTCTGTGAAGTAGGTAGTACAGCTATTATCTCTATTTTATATATGAGGAAACAGGGTCCAAGAGTTCAAATGATTTATTCAAGATTAAAGCCATTAAATGTTAAGAATCATATTTAAATACAGGGGCAAGACTCCTACTGTGCCATTGGTTGATGAATAGAAGATGATTTCGGTGTAAAACAAGTTGAATTAAAGTCATATCAAAATGACAGTGGGACTAAATCACGAGAGGATGATTGGTGTTGAACATGTAGCTTTGAGACTCATTTGTGTAATAAGTACTTATTGATTAATTGCTTTGAATGGTTGACATGATGATGTTGTCTTTGCTGTAAGAAAGTTAGTGAAGATAAAACAACCCACGCCACTCTTGGGCATACAATAGACCTTTCGCTATGATAAAAATTAATTAACTTACACTCCAAAGGTCATGCACTTTTCAACAATTTTACTTTATTGACAGATGGTGTAACTCTTGTGTACTGGCTTAGACATAACAAAAAGACAAAATAAACTGAGTATATGATAATAATAACTAAAAACCTAAGAAAATTGGATTTTGGTAAAAGTACTGTAAGGCGAAGAGCAAAAATAGATGTTAGTGTCACTAAGAATCATTGTGATTAATGATTAAGAGCAACAGCAACAACAAAAACATAGACCGGAATAAGAAATTTTTAATCTGTTGATTGATACTTTTTTATGTACCAGAAGTAATGATTTTTACAACTGTTTATCCCATAGGCATCTCAAACTCAACATGTCCAACAGAGGAATCATTATGAGAGAATATATCAAATGATATATCAAATGAGAGAATATATATAAAGTCTTTTTCAATCAACAAATTAACAAGTATTTATTAATCACCTATACCATGTGTCGGGCACTATACTAAGGAGTAAGGCTAAAAAACCAAAAAAACAATTAAAAAAACAAATTTAAAAACCCAGCAACAAAACAATAGGCTGTGCTTTCAAAGATCTCACAGTTAACGGGAGTGGAAGGATAGAGGAAGAGAAGGGAACAATTATTTATTAAGCATCTACAGCAGTGGTTCTCAACTTTCCTAATGCTGTGACCCTTTAATACTCATATGTGGACATATCTGTATGTGGGCAGACCCACCTGGAGATGGATAGAGGAGTGGTGTCTTGGTTCCTAAGACCATTGGAAATATGTGTTTTCCAATGGTCTTAGGCGACCCCTGTGACCCCTGTGTTCAACCCCCAAAGGGCTTGCGACCCACAGGTTGAGAACCACTGATCTACAGTGTGCCAGGCACTGTGTTAAGTGCTTTACATGGATTATTTCATTTAAGACTCAAAACCCTGTGAGATAGGTATTATTATCCCCATTATATAGTTGAGGAAATTGAGGCAGATGGTGATTAAAATGACTTGCCCAAGGCCATACAAGTAGTGTCTGAGTTTAGATTTTGAATTTAGGTCTTCCTGACTCCAGGTCCAGCATTCTAACAGCTGTAACACCTAGCTGCCTCACAACAGCAGAAATAACATACAAATGATTAGGGGAAAAAAAGATAAATTGAAGATAATCTCCGAGGGAAGTCACTAGCATGAACTGAGATTGGAAAGGCTTCTTCTAGAACACAGGGATTTTAGCTGATACCTAAAGGAAGTTAGAGATGCCAGGAAATGAAGATGAAGAGGGAGAACATTCTAGGTAAATCTTAAAGTATGATATTAATGATGGCTTTTATTACCGTCATTACTATCTTTCCCACGAACTACCTCCTTCTTCCAAATTCCCCCATACCGAAGTCCTTATAGTCACCGTATGTACTTGGAGTCATTTTAGGCTTCTTGCCAAGCTTTGCATCCTACATTCAATCTTTCTCCAAATCTTTTTAATTCTTCTTCCACAATAACTTTTGCATTTGCCACTTTTTGCATTTTCATGTGGATACTGACCTAATTCGGACCTTTATCACTTTTTGCCTGGACTATTGGGATAATGCCTTCATTGTGCTCCCTGACACTCCAATTTATTCTCCATAAAACTGACAAAGTGATTTTTCTAAACCACATGACTGACCATTATTTCCCTACAGAATGAAACTTCATTGTTTTCATAAAATTTCTTGGGGACAAATTCAAACTCTCATGTTTGGCATTTACAGCTTTTTGCGACCTATTTTCAACCTCCCTTTCCAGTCTTGAAAAGGCACTCCTCTTTACAGGCCCTATATTCTAGCCAAAATGCTTTCTTGATGTTCCATATGATACTATATCTTATGTCTCTGCACCTTTGTATTGTACAGACCATTGCTCTGGTCTTCACTTCCACCTCATAGAATGTACTTTCTTTGTCTCTCTGACTGTCTCTCTCCCTCTCTCTATCTCTCTTTCACTCTCCCTCCATATTTACATATTTATGTATACCTTTTATGTGTCTACTATGTAGAGAAAGAAAGAGACAAAGAGGTCTTTTTTCTGTATTTTATATTATCTGCATATATAGATATATTGTTTCCCTAGGCAGATATAAATTTCTAAAGGCAGACCGTATTTTTCTCTTCCTCTCCACTTAATGGTATTATATTTTCCAATTATATGTAAAGATTGTTTTCAACATTTACTTTTATAAGATTTTGAGTTGCAATTTTTTCTTCCTTTTCCCCTCCCTATCCCTTCCCCAAGAGAGCAAGAAATAGGATATAGATCTGCATGTACAATCATATTAAATATATTTCTACATTACGTTGCAAAAGAAGAGTCAGAACAAAAGGGAAAAACCATGAGAAAGAAAAAAAACAAAAAAGCAAAATAAAAAGTGAAAATAGTATGTGCTGATCTACATTCAGATTCCATAGTTCCTTCTCTGAATGTGGATACCATTTTCCTTCAGGAGTCTTTTGAAACTGTCTTGGATCATTGTATTGCTGAAAAGAGCTAAGTCTATTGCAATTAATCATTGCACAGTATTGCTCTTACTGTGTATAATGTTATCCTTGTTCTTCTCACTTCACTCAGCATCAGCATAAGTAAGTCTTTCCAAGGTTTTCCTGAAATTCAATTGCTCATCATTTTTTAGCATGATAGTATTCCATTATATTCATCACAATTTGTTCAGCTTTTCCCCAGTTGATGGGTATCCCCTCAATTTCCAATTCTTTGCCCCTTTTTCATGATCTCTTTGGGATACAGACCTAGTAGTGGTATTGCTGGATCAAAGGGTATACACAATTTTATAATCCTTTGGGCATAGTTCCAAATTGCTCTCCAGAGCAGGTCCTATTTTTCAACTTTTCACTTTGTTTTCCCATCATCTTAGTATAGTACCTAGAACATAGAAGGTGCCTAATAAATGCTTGTTTATTGAGACATATAAAGCAAAGATGATTGATAGATAATATGAAATCCATGTTAAGATTTGTATGATAGTACTTTGCTATCTTTAGTGAGTTCAATTCACTAGACCAGGAAACAGACACTCCCAAAGTATTGAAATAACCTGAAGATATCACTATCAGTACTCTATTTTTATCATAACTCTGTTGGTGATGTTTGAAAAACTGTGGCAAATAGGAAAGATACCATAGACCTGTGAATGGACACTCATCATCTTGATGTTCAAAAAGGATATAAAAATATAATGTTCAGCTATTGGATAGTGACTTCAGATTCCTAGAAAAATTATGAAGAATGACTTATAAAAACTTGGAAAGGGAAGCTAACAATCATTAATAGCCAGTACAGGTCAATTAAGAAGTCATGTCAAACTAAGCTAATTCTCTTTTTGGATTGCATTACTAAATTGTTACATTAGGGAAATCCAGTCAATATAACATGCCTAAATTTCAGGAAGCATTTGAGAAAGTCTCTCATGCTGTCCTTATGGATGAGATTGAGAGATGTAGCCTGGATGGATTTTTATTGTTAACTGATTCACAGGTGGTTAAATAGGGTACCTATAAAGTGATTATTGATGTCAACTTGGTCACTAGAAGAATATCTCAGGACCCTTTCATTGTTTCTCAACTGTTCAACAGAGGGCCACAGATTTAGGATGGCAGATCTAGACTTTGTCCAGTATTCTTCTTCAAGGCTTAACAACACTGGAATCCTCATTTTTAGGTTCTGGACAAACAGAAGCAAAAGGCAACTCTCTGTTGACATACTGAGCTCCTGCATTCTCTGTAATGCTCTTTGGAATAAAAGAAGTTTCACAGGATGGAAAACTCAGACTTTAACTAGCTATTGATCCTCATTCCTTTTTCTTTATCCCATAATCAAGTTTTTAATTCTGTGAAGGACTTTTTCTCTTATGTAACTGAAAGTTCAGAGTTACAGCCTCTCCTGAGAGAGTTTACCTGAAACCTTTGGAAAACTTTAATTATTTATATTCCCCATCCTTAGATCTGGCCAATTATATCTGCAACTGTCAGTCATATCTATATTTTGAAAATGTAGCTCTTCCTAGCAGCTGTTTTTAAATGACAGCTTAAAAATGTACTGTAAAAATGTTCAAACCTTCCTTCTTTAATTCTTTTGTAACTTTCTCTAAGTGCCTATTGATTTATAGTAGCTTTATTTTTCAAGCTGTCCTCTTACCTGCTTTGATAACTGCCCTTTTGACTCTTCTTTGCCATCACCATTTGGAAGGAGTAGTCATAGGGAAGTTTTACCTGCCTCATCTATGAGTCTGCAAAAAAGAAAAATCTTAATGCCTGAGTATGTGTGGCTAACCTAAGCACCTTCTTTGATTTCTTTATTTGCTCCATTGTTTTGCTAGTTCCAGTCTAACTCTTCTGTAGGCATCCTGGATTGCTAAAATAATTATTAGCTAAAAAAGTAACATGCTTGGATGCCTACACTTGGCATGATACTAACCTAGGGTGTTACAGAAGGAGCCAAGAGAGGGTGAATGTATGATCACATATCTATAGAAGTAAATACATGAAGATATATGTAGATAAGAACAAAAGAATTGTATAAATTCACAGGAGGTCCTAAGTAGAAGAGAGTCAGGTTCTGATGAGCTCAGTTTTAAAGTAGATCCTGAAAACAGTGACTCCCAAGAGATCTTGGAGAAGAGGGAAGAAGAGGAGGAGTAGGAAGGGGGGATGAGAGAGACAGAGAGGGAGAGGAAGGAGGAGAGAGACAGAGATAGAGACAAAGAGACAGAGACAGAGAGAGAGACAGAGACAGATAGAGAGACAGAGACACAGAGACAGAGAGAGAGAGAGGGAGGAAGGGAGAGAGGGGAGGGAGGAGGGGGAAAGAAAGAGAGAAAAAGAGAGAGAGAGAGAGAGAGAGAGAGAGAGAGAGGAGGAGGAGGAGGAGGAGGAGGAGGAGGAAACTCCTTTAAAGGGATGGTGAGAAGATTACTTTAGATTAAAAGTCTGTAGAAAAGTCAGTGAGAAATGACAGAGATATTTTTTTCTGTTTTTTTTTTTGGAGGGGGGAATATCCTCCTTCCTCTTTTTTTACTTTCTTTTTCTGTTTAATGCTAAAAAAAAATCCCCAGCGACATTTCTCATTACCTATTTATATTTCTTTCTTACCTGACCTCATTTAGACTGTATGTTTTATGAACAAATTTGCTGAATTTTTGTTCTTTTTCTCACAAATCTTGGTTAAGAGCAATATACAGATTGTTGAGTTCCAATGTAATAAAAACAATGGCCCTGTTAGAAGAATTTATGAAGAATTGGGGAGGAAGAAGGGAGAATGTTGCCAGTGAGGAAATGATATAAGGGGAAAACATGTACTTGTGTATTAGGACAGGCTTTAATTGATAAATAGGGTACATGGGAAATCTTTACAAGAGGGTTTGACTGTATGGGGAAGTCTCTTTATACCATTCCTGTGAGTTCTTCTACATCTGGATAAATATCTCTTTAAGCAGTAAATTGCATGTATCTCTATCACACTGAAACATTACAAAAAAAGTTTCCTCATGTGACTTATTTTCCTTGTTCAGTTTGAATTATTTGGAACCACAAATGACCTGACGAGCTGTAGTCCTGTCAGGACTCACTTTTCCTCAAATGGCTTTTCTGGGAACCGCAAGTCTTTCAGAATGGCAACGTAATGGGGGAGGGGGAGAACAACTGAAAGCTTGGAAACATGAGGAGACCTCAGAGTTTGTAAGCAATTCATAGTACCCCTGAGGGGGAAGGGCAGTGGAGATGACAAGAAAGAGAAAAACAAGGTAAATCCTCTCCAATACTCCTCCTTCAAAAAAAAAAAAAGAGAAGAAAGACAATTCTTTCAATTCCCATCACTTTATATAAACATAACTATCTTAAATTTTTATCAGAATAAATAGTTATATCATTATCATTTTCTGTTTCTTTTTGCCTTCCTTTATTCAGATTAGGAGGCAATCTTACATCTGGCAAGTACATCTGGCAAGAAAATGCTTGTGATTCTTTTGCAGGGACTTGAAATAGGAAATATCCACATGTTTGACAGCTTTTAAGGGTGATGGGCCTTTTTATGACGTGGGAGTAGCCAGTTTGTTTCATATTTTTAGTCTAGTACCAAAATGACCCAGAGACAGCAGCAGGCCATTTAAACTGGTTAATGTCTACCTTGCTAGCTATCTATTACTTTTTAGTATACATTTTTGGTCTCCTTTCAATGCTGTTGTTGGTCTAGCTATCATTTAAAAAAAACATTACTAGATATTTAGCGTCCGATATGTTAATACATTTCTTTAGGGTTTTATAGTTTGGGGATTTAAGTTTTGTTTTCTCATTTATATATATATATATATATGTGTGTGTGTGTGTGTGTGTGTGTGTGTGTGTGTGTGTGTGTGTTTATACCCATATATATGTGTGTACATACATACATATATTAAAGATGTGTTTAAATGCACATATCCATGAAACATATGGATTGTTAGCTATGGACGGATGCACAGCTATGTACGCAAGCAGCAATTGCAGAGATTATTCAAATATTAGAAATAATAGTTATAATGTTTATGAAGACAAAGACTGAAGATGAAGATGATGATAATGATGTAGCTAGCAAGCAGGAATCTTTATTGTAGCCCATTGCATTTCTGCCAGTAATTGCCATTAACTTTACCAGACTACAGTTTCCCGTAATTCAAATTTTTAATGATCAAAAATAGAATAATATTTATCCATGTTTAGTTTGCAGTATCCCACCTCTGATTTCTTTTCTTGAAGATTGATTCTGCACATCTTTTCAGTAACATGACATATCATTTGCCTGTATCTCAGGAACTGAACTCAACAGCCCTTTTGTTTTTTATAATTTCCCCACCTCTCTTGAGCTTCAAGAAAGCAGCAAAGGATGTAATTGTTACCCTAAAAGTCAGGGAAATACTATTGCAAATCTCGCCTTAACCACTTACTGTCTGTTTGACCCTGGGCAAGAGGTTTTCCTCCCTGTGCCTCATGCTCCCCATCTGTAAATATGGAGGGTTGGTTGGATGGCCTAGATGTTCCCTTCCACCTCTAAAGATGTGATCTTTTGTTTACCCTTCCAGTTTGAAAGGCAATATCCAATGGAATAGATCTTTCCTCTTACTACCTTCTGTTACTTTACACTGTTTTCAAACAGTAATAACAATAATAACATTTATGTAGTATTTTCAAGTGTGCAAAGCACTTTACTTAGGTTATCTCATTTAATTATCACAATGATCTTGTGAGGTAGATGCTAATATTATCCTCTATGTTACAGAGAAGTAAACTGAAACAGAGAAATTAAGAGACTTGTCCAAGGTCTCAGAAATATTAAGTACCTAGAGGCCTAACTTCCAGTGCTTAGCAGAACTTCTGGAACATATTCTGGAACAATAAGCAATAGATGTTTATTGATTCATTTATTCATTCAGTACTTCCTTTCTTGCCTTTTCTTCTTCCTTCTCTGGAAATAGCTTAATTTCCCTCCCCGCCCCCCATTCTTACTGCTGCTAGCAATTTTTCCAAGTCCCAGCTCGTTTCCCTATGGGCCATTTTTGTATTCATCGTTGGTTATATGATTCTCCTATCTTATATTCCGGTGCTTTTAAATTTGAGTTCATCAGAGAGCTTTCTGCCTAACCAGATTAATTTGGTCAGATGTCTCTATTTTTATTTCTCTTTTGGAATATTGTTTCTTATTTAAAGTGTCCTTTTGACTTGGCATCTATTAGGGATGCTAAGAATCCTTAATAAGGTCTGTAGCTAACAATAAAATAAATAATCCATTAAGTAGAGTGCAGACATATCAGTTTAGGTGTAATTGCCTAATTTTCTGATAATTAATTGATATTATGCAGTCCATTGACTTTAGGTGCAGTGTATATATTCTTAAACACACATACACACTAATACATTCATACACATACTTTCCTTCTATCCTTGATCCTTACAAAGATTTAGGACCAGAGATTTAGCTAGAGCAGGTAAAATTTAATTTCACCATATTCTTGAGCAATTCTTAAATTTTTAAAAACATTTTATAAGACTTTGTAATAAAATATCATAATGTATGTGTATGTTCTTTGCTGTTTAATTTAAATTTTTCTTTATTCCCAGAAGCTGGATAGTTGATTAAAAAAACTTCCCTTCTGAAATTTTTCAGAATTGGAATTTGTGAGAATATTTGCAAGTTAACTGTAAGTATAGCTCTGATTTTTTTTTCATATTTCTCCTTAATTTTTCCAAGTATGAAAAATCTTAATAAACAGTGAGGGAAAAGCATTGAAAAAGAATCAGCGTGGCTATTTTAAGCTATGGAAGGTTTTTTGTGCCATTTTTGGATGCTTTTATGTTCATATAACTCCTTTTTGTGATTCTTGCAGCTTTGAGATTAAAAATGAAATCTTGCAGACCATAAATCCATAGAATAGAATGATTCCTTTTGCTCTTTTTCCTTAGCATACACTCATGTGTGTAAGGGTGAGCACATATATACAATTTCTTGCAGTAGAACAGTAAGTTTCCCTCTATTTTAGAAAAAAAAGTTCATAAGGAACTGTTATGGTTGATCAATTAAAAACTATGTTTTAAGCATTTTCTAAAACTACCTTTCAAATGGCCTGATCCTCTTCAAGAGATTGACTACAAATTCACCAAGGAATTCAGTCACCTTAACACTGTATTATGACAGACATAGATAGGGCCACACAGAAAGGAAGTGAGCAATTATGGAATGCATTTCATCAATAAAACATTCCTTATTATTAGTGTCTCTTCAGGGAGGTTAGGTGGTGCAGTGAATAGAGCATTGGCCCTGAAATCAGGAGGATCTGAGTTCAAATCTGACCTCAGACACTTAACACAAAACTAGCCGTGTGACCTTGGGCAAGTCACTTAACCCCAATTGCCCTGCCTTCCCTCCTCCAAAAAAGCAAAAAAAAATAGTGTCTCTTCTCTCAGAGAGTGTGCTTTTGTTTCTGGAGTATCTTTTTGTTTCCTCAGATCTTCTTTTTGAGGTACTTATTGAGAGCAACTGAATAATATGATGGTGAGAATTGATTTTTCTCAAATAATTCCGTTGAAAATGTTTACCTCATATTGCCATAATAAGCAGAGATAGGCCTTTTCTCACTTGGTTATTTAACAAAGTAGTCCCTCTGCATATATAAGTCCCTCTAGATGTCTTCTAGAATTCCAGAATTCTAAGGTCATGAGAGCTGCGTGTATCAGCAAGCACCCTAGGGTACCCAGGGCAGCTCCTAGCACAGGTTCTTAGATCTGCTTTACTAAAGGAAAGCAACTCCAAATGGGTTAACAATCTTTCTTTAATCAAACAAACATATCATTTACCTAGTTCAGGGGGAAAAGTCAGCACCCTGAACTACAGAGAACACAAACACAAGTTACAAGCACAGGTTATAAACACAAGTGACAAGCAGACCAAGAAACAGATCAGCAGATGAACTTCCAACCATCTGACCATCACATCCATTACATATTCAAGTTACCAGAGAGGGAAGAACCAACATCTGGGTTTTTCAAAGCCAGGGGGCTCAACGGCTTCTGGCCAAATCACACAACTCTTTTCAAAGTGAGCCCCAAAGGAAACCTCACATCAAGGCGTGTATATATACGCTTTTCCAGGGTCAGAGAACGTCACAGCCCTCTTGACCCACTGTCCAATTACAACGTAACAAGGTGTGGCCATTCCCCCAAAACAAGCCTCCCGCTACAGGTTCCATGTGACCACATTCAGCCTATTAGAGGGCAGAGTATACTTTCAAATCAGGGAACATTCTCGGAGCTACTTAAAAAGCCTATCAAAGGGTCTAGGGTCAGGAAAGATCTTCAGATTCTCATTACACTTGGACAATATACTTTAAAAATTCTTTATTTTACAATTTAACAAATACCAAATTTAGGAACTTAATAAATGGCAAATAAGATGAGAACTTTGATGCATATAATAGTTAAGGAAAAGAGAATTGTACAGGAAAAAATCAAATCTCTATTATGTATGGCTTGCTTTTCTCTTTAAGTAAATTATACACTTAACATGTAACTTTAAAAGTTGTTCTTGGTCATGATTATTTCTGGCTTTTCTGTTCTCTTTTTATTGTGTAAATAATATTTCATTGACTTTCCTTTTTTTTCTTAGTTAAAATTTTGATTACACTATGCCTAGCCACCATCTCCTTTTAATTTCCACATGTCCATTAAAAAAAAACAAATATTGTAACAAATATTCATGTCAAGTAAAACAAATTCCTACTTTGAACATGTCAGAAAATGTATATCCCATTTTGCATTTTACGTCTGCTTCAGTTTGCTGGAATCATGCTTGGTCCTAGCATTGATCAGAATAGTTAAGTCTTTCAAAGGTGACAATCTTAACAATTTTGTTATTATAAAATTTGTTTTGGTAGTCATATTTCTTTCAATTTATATCAATTCATTCAAATCTTCCCAAGTTTCTCTGAATAATGCCTTCTATCACTTCTTACTGCAAAGTAATATTCCTTTACTTTCATATGCCATAACTCATTCAGATATCCACTAATTGATGGGCAATCTCTTTTTGGTTCCAAATCTTTATTATAATAAAAAGAGGTTCCATAAATATGTTTACAGATATATGTCCGTTTTCTTTTATTTTTATTGGAGGGCAATTGGAGGTAAGTGACTTGCCCAAAGTCACATGGCGAGTTAGTGTATTAAGTATCTGAGGCTAGATTTTAACTTAGGCCCTCCTGACTCTAGGGCTGATGTTCTCCTCACTGCACCATCTAGCTGTCCCAATTTCAAATATTTTTATTTGATTTTATTTAGCAATGACCTTCCTGAGTTGAAATTAATGAACTGTTTAATCAGTTTTCAGGCATACTTGAAAATTGCTTTCCAGAATGGGTAGACCAATTCATAACTCCACCAACAGTATAATGATGTGTCTATTTTTTCCAGTTGTCCTTTCATCAATTATCATTTTCTAATTTTGTCATCTTTGTCAGTATAATGCTTACACGGTGAAACTTTGGAGTACCTTTAAGTGAGGTTTCTCTAATTATTGGTGATTTGGTGAATTAAAATATATGGTTATTAATAGCATTGCTTTCTTCCTCTGAAAACTGTTCATATCTGTTTTACACTTATTTGCGGGGGAATAAACATTTTTTTCTTATATGTCTAATCCCAATCTTTATGTATCAGATAGCAAAACATTTTCATGGTAACTTGCTGCAGGGATTTTCTCTGCACCCAGTTACCTGTTTCTCTTTTAATTTTTGCTGCATTGATATTGTTTGTTTAAAAGTTTTTCAATTTTATGTATTCTATGTTTTATCAATTTTTATTGTGATCATGTTAGGTAAACCTAATTTCTGCATGGCCATTTTGCATTTTTCTCATCATTTTTTTGTGAAATCATATTCTTTACCTGAGTTCTTTGGGCTTATCAAATATTATACCTTCAGGTTCATTTACTTTTATGTATTGCATACCTAATATCTTCCACTAATTCTCCATTTTTTAAAAAGATAACCAATATATCTTTTATTTATTATTATTTTTTTCTTTTTGGAGGGCAGTTGGGGGTAAGTGACTTGCCCAAAGTCACATAGATAGTTAGTGTATTAAGTATCTGAGGCTAGATTTTAACTCAGGTCCTCCTGACTCCAGGGCTGATGCTCTCCTCACTGCACCACCTAGCTGCCCCAATTCTCTATTTTCTAATCAGTAACAAATAATATTCGTGGTTATTGCTGTATAGTATAGTTTGAAATCCAGTACTGCTTCACCTGCTTCCTTCATTAATATTTCTTTTGAGATTCTTGATCTTCTGTACACTCGATAGGAATTTTGTTGTTATTTTTCCAGCTTTCTAGAATGATCTGTTGGTAGTTTAATTGGTATGACATGAATAAGTATGTCAATTTCAATAGCATCACCATTTTTATCCTATTAGCAGAATCCAACCATGAGAAATTTATATTCTACCATGTCTGTTTTTCATCAAAGAGTATTTTGTAGTTGTGTTTATATAGTTCCTTTGGGGTTCTTGGTAGATAGATTCCCAAATGTTTTATTGATCATATAATTATCTTAAATGGATTTTCCCCATTGTTTTCTTATTGATTTATTTTTGAAAAACCAGAGAAATTCTAATGAAATGTGAATTTATTTTATACCCTGTAATTTTTCCAAAGTTATTAGTCATCTTAACTATTTCCAGTTGACTTTTTTTTAGATCATCAAAATATTTGTAAAATGTTATAGATTTTTACCCTTTGCCTAAGCTTATTCCCTCAATTCCTTGTTTTTATCTTATTGATATTATTAGGATTTATAAAACCATATCAAATAGTAGTGGTAGATGGGAAATGCCTTTGCTTTACTTCAATCTTACTGGAAATGTATCTAGGCTTTCTCCATTATGTATAACGTTAGCTCTGTTTGCTTTTTTTTTTTTAAGATATTACTTACCATACAAAGGAAAGGTTTATTTATTCCTATGCTTTCCTCTTTTTTTTAAACAGAAAGGAGTGTGTATTTTATCAAAAGCAATTTAACATCTGTTAAAGTAAACATGTGGCCTTTATTATTATTTGTATTAATATAATCTATTATACCTATAGTTTTCTTAATATTGAACCAATCTTGAGTTCCTGGTATACAACCATACTGGTTATATGAAGTAATAGTTAAAAGATGTTATTTGTCTTCTTTGCCAATCTTTCATGTAATATTTTTTCATTAATGTTCATTACGGACAGTGTTCTGTTGTTTTTTTCTTTTGTTTTGTCTGTTGTTGGCTTATATATGAAAACTATATTTCTATAATAGAAAGGGTCTGGAATGATTGGTAATTTTTCCTATTTCTATAATGTTATTTAAAATTGTAATTAAGTGATCTTTGAACGTTTAAGAGGATTCACTTATAAATATTTTGTTTCTTCTCTCTACCCCAATGTTGGATGTTCATTTACTGCTTTTTAGTGTCTGCTTTATTATATTTGATTGCTTATACAATATTTTGTTTTCCTAACCTAGGTAAATTATAATTTTGTAACTTCATCCAAATCATTGAAGTCATCATTTTGTAAGCAGGTAATTGAGCAAAGTTGTTTCTGATAATTTAATTTTAATTGTTAGCATCTCCTTTAATTTTTTTTGATACATAAAATGTTGTTTTTCTTAAAGAAGCTATTTTATTAGCCTTTTAAAAAAGCTCTCATTTTTATTTATGAAGCTCATTTCCCCCATTTTTGTTAATCTCTTTAAAATTTTTAAGAATGTCTAATTTGGTGTTTAGCTGGGGGTTTTGATTTGTTGATTTAAATATTTTTTTTTACTGCATCTCCATTCATTGATCTGCTCTCTCTTTTATTGATGAAAATTTTTGGAGACATAAAATGTCTGCTACAACATTAACATCATCAACTTTAACTACAATTCTTAAGTTTTCGGATGCTGCTTCGTCTTAGTAACTTTGTTTTCTTAATTATGAATTACTTTCAAGACTAATTATATCAAGTCACAGTTCCACCAAAATGTATTAGTATTTTTGTATCTCCACACCACTGCAACATTGATTTTTCCTGTATTTTGTCATTTTTGACAATTTTCAGTGTGTGAAGTGAAACCTCAGGATTATTTTTCTTGAATTCCTCTTATTTTAGTTACATGGAATATTCTTTCATATAGTTTTTAATAGTTTGAAATTCTTTTGAGAATCATTTGTTTATATCCTTTGATCACTTCTTTATTAGTAAATGGCTTTGGCACTATTCATTTCTATATGTTGTCTATATATCTTCAGTATGAAAGATTGTTTTTTATGTGATTTCTCACAATCACTCTCCTTGTTCCAGATGTATTAATTCTATTTGTACAAAAGCTTTTCAATTTTATTTAATCAAAATTGTCCATTTTATTTTTTGTGATTTCTTCTGTCCTTCATTTCTTTACTCTTTGATCCCCTATCTATAGCTCTGAGAGGTATATGCTTTACTTTTAATATTTGCTATGATCCTCAATATTCAAGTCACCTTTCCATTTTGAATATTTTGTGGAATATGTTACAAGTTAGTGGCTTAAGCTTAACTTATCCCTAATGACTTTCCAGTTTCCCCAGCAGTTATCAAATGGGGATTTCTTTCCTAGGACATTTACCTCTCCTAGTTTATCAAACATTGGATATTTTCAGTTCCATTTTAAAAAATTTTCCATCATCTAACCTGTTCTATTGGTCTGCTTCTTTGGTATTTTTAACCTGTTCTGAATGATTATCCCACCTGCATAAAATCATTTGAGTTTTCATTTCTATTATTATTTCCATTGATTTTCTCAATTTCTTGTTCCTTTATAATTTTCAAAAGTATTTTTATTAAGTTCAGCACGGTGAGGTTATACATTCTTTGATTTAGGACGACCTGAGTTCAAACACAATCTCAGATACTTAGTGACTGTATAGCCCCAGGCAAGTCACTTAACTATTATTTGCCTTAATTCCTTCAAGTGTAATATGGGAATAAAATAACAACTACCTCCCAGGGTTGTTGTTAGGATTAAATAAGGAAATCTTTGTAAGGAAATCTTTTGTAAACATTTGTAAATTTGTGAAGATTTTGTAAAGCAATTTGTAGTTATTTGCACCTGAAGTTCTATATAAATGTTATCTTTTATTATTATCATTATTATTTCATATAAAGTATACCATTTGTAGTTGAATTGGTTGTTTAATCTTCAAATTAACTAGTGGTATTCTCATTTTAATTACATTGGTAAACATGGCTATAAGCATGGAATATTCCCTTTCCCACTTAAGTCAGTCTGTTCTTTGTTTTTTTAACTGGACTGTGTTGTAATTTAATGTATAGAACTATTTATGTATGGTATATGGGCTCCAAAAGATTTTATGCATTTTGGAGTTACTTTAGATAGGATTTCCTTTCTATTATTGCCTCCTATATTCCACTACTTCTTTACTGCAGTGCTATTGGTTTTAAAAACTGATTTTATAGATCATAATTTTTTAAAACTATTAACTGTCTCAATTGGTTATTTTGCTTTTGCTTGCAATTTTTGGATGCTGTAAAATAGAGAAGGAAATATCTTTGCTTTATTCCTGTATCTATTGGGAAGGCTTCTATTATATTCCTATTGCATATATGCATGTATATGTACACACATACACACACATTAACTTTTGGCATTAGAGGGATAATTTTTTAATAATAGTGAAATCCTTTTCCCCCTATACTTTGTAGCCCTTTAAAGCATAAACAAGAATTAAGTCTGTTGAGATTGTGTTTTTGAATGTTTTAATGATTAGTTGTTTTGTTTCCTAATGTCAAACCATCTTTGTACATTAGTATAAATTAAATTTTGTCCCAATCAATTTCTTAAATTTTTCTAGCTTCTCCCAAGATTTTATTTTGGAACTTTGTATTCCTTAATGCCATTTTTCTATAATTCTCTTTCTTTGCTATATCTTTTCATTGTTTATATGTTAAGACTATGTTTGTTCCATAAAAGTAGTTTGGTAATACACTTTCCTGTCTTCAGTATTTGAGAATAATTTGTTAAGTATAGGTTCTTTAAGTTTGTTGGGGGGCAGAGGGCAAATGCAAAGCCAAGATGTTGAAGGAAAGGCAGGTATTTTGCTGAGTGCTCCCAAATTCCCTTATAAACAACTTTAAGTAATGTCTCAAAACAAATTTGGAGTGGCAAAATCCACATAAGGATGGAGTGAAATGATTTTTTATCCTGAGACAGCTTAGAAGATCAGTAGATCTATTCACTTAGGTGAGAATGGGGTGTAGGCTTGCCAGTATAGTAAACCAGCAGCAGGTCTTAGGAGCTACTGAATAAACAGAGAAAGTCATAGCTTCTGGAAGTCTCAGCCCAAAGATAGTAAAGGAGTTGGGCAATTAGTCACAAGGAGATTAAAGGGGTCCCTTTGTGAGCACTGGGTGCAAGACTCTGTTGCATTGCCTGTATTCAGATCTGAGTTGCAGTTTTGAGTTTTAGTCCAAAGCCAAGGAGGAGCTCTAGCACACCAGACCTTGTGACTACAGCAAACTGGGTATGCTGTCATAATTCTAGAGCTGAAAAGAATGCTTGTGTTTAGGTGCAGATCAGGGCAAAGTCCAAGAGACTAGTAAATATACCTGTCCTTAAATCATATTACCTTGGAAGAACTGAAAGCTTATAGACACCCAGTACTAACTGTATAAAATACTTGAAATTAAGGGCAGCTAGGTGGCACAGTGAATAGAGCACCAACCCTGGAGTCAGGAGGACCTGAGTTCAAATCTGGTCTCAGACACTTAACATTTACTAGCCATATTACCTTGGGCAAGTCACTTAACCCTAATTGGCTTGCTTTCTCCCCTCCAAAAAGAAAAGAAAAATTAAATTAAAATACCTGATATTTGGGACAGTCTCCCCTCCACCTCAGGAGCAGAATGCTACTTTAATATAAAGTTAAAAGTCAAGAAATAGCTAAGAAAAATGAGTAAACAACAACCAAATCCTGACCATATGAAGTTATTTTTGTGATAGGGAAGATCAAAACACAAAATCAGAAATTAACAAAATCAAAACTGCTATACACAAAACCTCAATGTAAAAGAATGTCAATTGGCCTTAGGCCCCAAAAGAATTCATGAAAGAGCTCAACAAGGAAGTTAAAAACAAAATAAGAAAGGTAAAAGAAAAAGTAAGAAAAGAATGTCCATGATGCAAGAAAATGATGTTCAATAAAGGTGGCCCAAAAAGTACTGAAGGAAATAACACATAAAGCCCAGAAAAGGTCAAGTAGCGAAAGAGGCACAAAAATCCAATGAAGAGAACACCAAAGACAGAATTGACCAAATGGAAAAAGATATAAAAAATTCACTGAAGACAAGAACTCCTTAAAAAGCAAAATTGGCCACATGGCAAAGGAGGTAGAAAACCTTATTGAAGAAAGGTATTTCTTGAAAATTAGAATTGGGTAACTGGAAGTTAACAACTCCATGAGACGTCAAGCAGCAATAAAACAAAATCCAAAAAATGAAAAAAAAAGAAAATGTGAAATATCTTGTTAAAAAAATAGGTAACCTAGAAAACAGATTGAAGAGAGATCATTTAAAAGTTATTGGACCACCTGAAAGCCATGATCAAAAATAAAGAGCCTAGGTATTATCTTTCAAGAAATTATTAAAGAAAATTGCCCTGATATTCTAGAACCAGAGGGCAAAATAGATATTGCAAGAATCTACTATCACCTCCTGGAAGAGATTCCAAAATGAAAACTCCCAATAATATTGCAGTCAAATTCCATAGCTTTCAGGACAAGGGGAAAATATTGTGGGCAGTCAGAAAGAAACAATTCATCAGGATAACCCAAGATTTAGCAACTTCTACATTAAGGATCCTAGGGTTTGGTATATGGCATTCTAGAA
The DNA here is from genome assembly GCA_028646575.1 of Pseudocheirus occidentalis. Lineage (NCBI taxonomy): Eukaryota > Metazoa > Chordata > Mammalia > Diprotodontia > Pseudocheiridae > Pseudocheirus > Pseudocheirus occidentalis. The sequence continues at coordinate 298,781,263 of CM053593.1, forward strand.
GGCAAAGGGAGCTACTTTTACAACCAAATATTACATACTCAGGAAAACTGAGTATAATCCTTTGGGGGGGGGGAATGGATATTCAATTAAATAGAGGAATTTCAAGTATTCCTGCTTAAAAGACAGAGCTGAACAGAAAATTTGAATTTTAAATACAAGACTCAAGAGAAGCATTAAAAAGATAAACAGGAAAGGGAAATCACAAGGGATATGATAAGGTTAAACTGTTTACATTCCTACAAGGAAAGATGATAGTAACTCCTAAGTACTTTGTCATTATTGGGGCAGTTAGAAGGAGTATTCATAGACAAAGTGCAGAAGTATGAGTTGAATATGATGGGATGATTATCTAATAAAAACAAATTTAAGGGGTATAAAAGGAATGAATTAGGAGAAAGGGAAAGGAGAGGTAGAGTGGAGTCAATTATCTCACATAAAAAGACTTGAAAGACCTTTTATGGTAGAGAGGAAGTTGGGAGAGGTGAGGAAGAGTGGGTAAACCTTATTCTCATCTGAATTCACTCAAATAGGGAGTAATACATTCGCATAATTAGTTGGATATAGAAAATATGTCTTACTCTACAGGAAAGCAGGGGAGGAAGTGGATAACAAAAAGGGAAGCTTATAGAAGGTAGGTCATATTGTGGATAGCATGGCAGCAGTCAGAAGCAAAACACTTTTGAGGATGGACAGGGTGAAAGGAGAAGAAGAAAGTAGGATAAACAGGAGAAAATAGAATGGATAATAGTAATCATAATTAGTAATAGTCAATTATAGCTGTGAAAAAAATTGTAGCAAATTTCTGTGATAAAGATCTTATGTCATAAATATAGAGGGAACTCAGTCAAATTTATAAATATAAGGGGCATTTCCCAATTGATAAATGAAGAGGTTATTAACAGGTATTTTTCAGATAAAATAAGGCTATTTATAGTCATATGAAAAAATGATCTTGATCACTATTGATTAGAGAAAAGCAAATTAAAATAACTATGAGTTACCACCCCACACACATCTTATTGGCTAATATGACAGAAAAGGAAAATAATAAATATTGCAGGGTTGTGGGAAAATTGAGACACTAATAATGCCCTGTTGGTAGTTTTGAAGTGATTCAGTCATTCTGTAGGACAATTTGGAACAATGCTGCAAAGTGTATAAAACTATACATACCCTTTGACCTAGTAATACCACTACTAAGTCAACATCCCAAAGAGATTTTTTTAAAGGACATGTGTGTACAAAAATAGTTACAGCAGCTTTTAAGTAGCATCAAATAATTGGAAATTAAGTTAATACCCATAAATTGGCGAACGGCTGAACAAATTGTGATATAGGATTATGATGAAATATTATTATGCTATAAGGAATGATGAGAAAGATGCTCTCAGAAAAACCTTGAAAGACTGACATAAATTGATGCAAAGTGAAATGATCAGATACAGAACACTGTACAAAGTAACAACAATAATGTATGATGATCAACTGCGAATGATTTAGCTATTCTTAGCAATAGAATTATCCAAGATAATCAGAAAAGGCTTATAATGAAAAATGCTGTCTCCAGAGAAAGAAATAATGTAGTCTGAGTCCATATTGGATACTTTTTAAGACTTTATTTTCCTTCATTTTTGTCTGTATTTTCTTTTACAATTTGGCTAATTTGGAAATATGTTTTGCATGATTGCACATGTACAACCTATATTCAATTATTTGCCTTTTCAATAAGGGTTAAAGGAGGGGAAAGGGGGAAAAAGGCAGAAAAGAAAACAATTTGGAACTCATAAAAATTAATGTCAAATTGTTTTACATGTAATTGAGGAAAAAAATATATAGCAGATGATTTTTAAAGTTTGTTAGACTTGTTCTGTGAATCAATTTGGCTAAAATTTTTTTCAGACGTTCCTTTCTAGCTAGTCTCTCTCCTTTTTGAGATTAGATTGTTAAAGTTTTCTATTTCACATTTTATTAGTTTAGGTATTTTATTTATTTGAAGATAATACTCTGTTTCTTTTGTGTTCTAAGTTTTATTGGTATAGAAAAAAATCATAGTAAGTTATTTCTTTTTACATATTTTTGTTTTATCGCATTTTACCTTATTCATTTTTTGTGGATTTTTTTTCTGCAACTCCCTTTAAAAACCAGTTGGTAAATATATAGATTTTTTTTTCTCACAGAACCATCTTTTAGTTTTGTTTAGCATTCACATAACCTTTTGGTTTCTACTTTATCTATTTCTCCTCTGATTTTCAAATTTGTTCAGTACTTCTTTTGGGTTTGTTTATTTGTCAGCTTTCAAATGTTTAGTGCCTATTTAGGTCATTAATCTATTTTCCTATAGTGCCAATGTCTCTTTTTAGTGATATGATTTTACCTCTGATGGCTACTGAAGTTGAATTCCCAAAATACTGACACATTATCTTACCATTATCATTGGGTTTTATTTTTGTAGTCCCTGAATTGATTGCCATTTTATTATGATATGATATGTAAAGGATAAATTTTGTACAGGGCAAGTTTTATGAAGAGAATAGACTTTTGTTTTTGGGGTATGATTTAGAAACAGATTTTTAAGTAAATATTTTTGACTTATTTAAGCTCAACAGGAACAGCCTTATACATATACAGAGTAGTTGGTTGCCTCTGGGGCATAAATTGCCAGCAGTAGATTCTCAGTAGATATTTGTGAAATGTTGCAGTAAAGAATTTTTGAGGCATCTGCTCCAATACATTTATCTTTCTATTATCCTACTGAACCCTGATATTATTTTACTAGTGACATATTCCATTGGTAAAGCATTGCCCTCTTCTGGGCACTCTTTTTTTTAAGTGCAGTTAATCCTGGGAAGGATAATGTATGACATTCCAAAATACCCCAAACCCAATCCAAAATCTTTGATTTGGTTACCCTTTATTCCTCCCTAACAAAAAGGATGGTATAGGAGATTAATGGAAAAGAGTAGCGTGGTAGTCAAATACAGGAAAGAAGCAAAAAGGAAATCAGAAATAAAAGGCAGAGAGATCAAGAATAAATTTGTATATTGCAATTATCCTTTCAATAGGACTTATTACTTCAGGGAAGTTAGAAATAATTGTGTATGACACCAGATAGTGTCTAAAAATAAGTTTTCACTAAAGAATAAGATGAGACTAAGTAATATCTCAATATTCTTATTGGAATAATAGAGTAAGAAGCATCATCTCAATTTTTCTGTTGGTGCAAGAAGAGGAGAATTTGATAGATCTTTAACTGTTTCCCAATATGCATAAAGCTAGAGTTCAAGATGTGACTATCCTCCCCTTCAGCAAAGTTTAGTTCTAGTTGGAGTGGAGAATTTTCAGGGATAATATGTAGTACAAGTTAATTTCCTTTTGTTCCCTAGTAGGGCACACAATTAGCATCTTCTGCATATGAAGTCAAAAATAGAGCTCATTAAGTTTCTCTTTTGCTACTTTGTCATTAAGTCTCTCCTTTGGGTCATATTTTTCTCTCAGATTTACAGCCACTGCTTCTATTGACCTCCATAAGCAGGAACTGTCCCTGCACTGCTGAGTTTTCAGAAACCTTGCTACCCACAGTGGCTAAATGAGATGAATACCATAACCTATGATTGCCTCTGCCTGAAGCATTGTGTTCAGAGAAGGTTAGGACATAGTCTGGGAAAACACACAGATACACAATGTCAATTTTTCTTTCAAGTATTAGAAGGTAGACTTTGCATTTAAAGCATGATATTCTTATGAAAAGAGATTTCTCAGTGTTTTTTAATGAGCCAATGTGTTCTGGTACACATAGGGAATCACTGGGGTAAGGTTAAAATGTTATAGAAGATAGGGCATATTGTGGATGGCATGGATTGCATGTGATTAAGCATGTAAATCGTAATTTCAGTTAAAACTATTCCCTCCCCCCCTTTTTGAGGGTATTCCAAGTCAGCTTGTGGTATGTTCAATAGGCCTTGAAAAATAATTTTATGGTATTTACATTAAATTATGTGAAAGATATACTTGCACAAACATTTCATTTGAGATTTGATTTCACATTCATTTCTCTTTAGTTGTTTTTTTTGCTCAAGAAAAGGTATCAGGTACACAATTTAGAGGTATTCTAACCTCAAGGAAAATGACAAAGAAATAATGGTGGAAAGGCTGAAACAAACATTCTCATCTGCAATGGGGTTATTTGATCACAAGCTCTCATAATCAACACCTAAAAAGAATTATCTCATACTTAGAGATGAGAATTGCTAGTGTCACAATTTCATTCTATTCAGCAAGCATTTGTTAAACCATTCATGTATTTTAGGACTTATTTGCTGCTGGAGATATGAAGACAAAAATGAAAATAGTCCCTTGTCCTCTAGGAGCTTATATTCTACTGATCATGAGAAAGGAGGGGAACTGATTTGGGTGTATATTATTTATAGACATGGAGTTCTTAGAGATGTGTTATGGGTTTGGGATACCTCAACTAAACCACTTGCTGTGTGAGTCAATGAGGAACTCTACATTCCCTGAACCATAGTCACTTATCTCACGAATATCTGTTGTAGGTTCATAAGAAATGGTTGTTTCCATGCGGGACTTTGTGAAGCAAAACTTGGCATATGAGTTCCATACTGGATGCACCCTTTAAAGGCTGTGAAGAAAAAGGAATTTTCAATCTGCATGTGGTTCTAATAAATTTTTTAAAAAGCATTTATGGATTCTGGTGGTCTTACAGTATAAAGCCAAGCATGAGCAGCTGTCCAGAAGAATACTACTGTGAATAGCTTTTAAGATTGTGATTACACAGTATAGTGAACACTCTATTCCATAACAAATTAGAACAAAACATTCACAGTAAATCAAGGTATGGCATTCACAATGTTACAGCAAATCACAGAAAATCAAAATATATCATTCACAACAACTTATCATAGAAAATGGCTACATAGTTTTCACCACAGAGGTCACAAAGTTTTGAACAAAGAACAGTCATTTAGTAACTCAGTCATTCAAGCATCTCAATCATTCAGTCATCCTTAAAAAAGATTATCTCAGGGGCAGAGCCAAGATGGTGGTGTAGAAGCAGCAAAGTTTCACAGTTCCCATACAGCTACCTAAAATACCCATAAAATATGACTCTAAACAAATTTTAGGGCTCCAAAACTCACAAAAATACAGAAAACACATCTCTTGCTGAAGGCAAGTCAGCACAAAGGGATCAACGCCGCAGGCTTGGAGCCAAAACCAGCCCAGCCTGAAACTGCGGCCCAGCCCCAGGGTGGTCAGGAGGAGCTGCAGCTGGAGTCTACAGGAGAGCAGAGTGCGGCAGTTGGGGCAGTTTCCACATTTATCAAGTAAGGAGAAATAAGGCTAAGAGAAAGATCAGTGGAACTCAAGCTAAATTTTGGGGAAAAAATGGTCTGGCTAAACTGCCCCCAGGGCAAGGAAGCAGCAGAAGTGGCACATGTGGCACAAGCAGTGACCATTTCCAACCCAGCTGCTTCAGAGTTCCCGGCCTACAGACTGCAGGGGGACCAAGTCAATTGATCCGAGGCCAAGGGCTCTTGTGTTAAGCGGCCTGGATCTGGATCCTGGTCTTGGGTGGTGGTCCTGGGGTGCACTTTCAGTGAGCCAAAGCGGGTGGGGGCTGCAGGACCCAAATAAAAACTATGGCAGCTGTGAAAACCCCAGAAATTTGGGACAGAGCTTTCCCCTCTGGAAGCAGAGTTCCACAGAGCTAAAAAAAATCAAGCAATTAAGTGACTGGTCAACATGATGAAAAGGAATCAAAATGAGAACAGCAATAAAACTCTACAATCCTTTTTTGGTGACAAAAAGGATCAAATCATAGAATGGGAAGAAGACAACACAGTCAGAACTCCCACACCAAATGCTTCCAAGAAACATGAAGATTGCTTACAAGCCATAGATTGACTTAAAAAGGACTTTGAAAACCAAATAAGAGGAGGGGAGGAAAAATTGGGAAGAGAAATGAGAATGATGTGAGAAAATCATGAAAAGAGAGTCAACAACCTGACTGAAGAAAATAACACCTTAAAGAACAAATTAACTCAAATGGCAAAAAAAGGCCCAAAAAGTCAATAAGGAGAAGAATGCCTGCAAAAGTTAAATTTCCCAGATGGAAAAAATATCTCAAATGCATTCTGAAGAAAATAATTCCTTCAGAATGAGAGTGGAGCAAGTAGAAGCTAATGACTTTACGAGAAGTCAAGAGACTATTAAACAGATAAAAACAAATGGAAAAAAGAATGTAATGGAAACATCTCCTTGAAAAAACACTGACACTGACCTGGAAAATAGATCCAGGAGAGACATTTTAAAAATTATTGGATTACCTGAAAGTCAAGACCAAAAAAAGAACTTAGAAAGCATCCTTCAAGAAATTCTCAAGGAAAATTGCCCTGATAGTTTAGAATCAGAGGGCAAAATAGAACTTGAAAGAATTCACTAATCACCTCTTGAAAAAGATCGCCAAAAGAAAACTCCTAGAAATGTTATAACCAGGTTCTGGAATCCCACACAAAGGAGTAAATTTTTTTAATTTCAATTTATTTTCTTGGTTACATCATTCATTTCCACAAGGTTTTGAGTTACAAATTTTCTCCCCTTTTTGACCCTACCCCCAAGCCCAGAATATTGATTCCACTGTAAGGCCCCTCCCATAATCTGTTCTCCTTTATGCCCTCCTCCAACACCCCTCTAGCTTTCTAGCAGGGCAGGGAGGGGCTCCCTGTCCATGTCCCTGTATGTATTATTTCCCAGTTGCATTTGATTGTATAGCTTTAAATACTAGATTATTGCAGTTACTCCCCTGTCACCCACTCCCACTGCGAGGAGCAGCAATTCAATACAGGCTGTACCTGTG
>CM053593.1:298788636-298826334 GCA_028646575.1 Pseudocheirus occidentalis
AACTGTTGAAACTGTGAACATTGTACTGAATGAAGATTTGTAATGGAATAAACAGAGTGTTCACTAATACTATGTAATCCAAATCTTAAAAGCTCCTCACAGTAGCATTCTCTCAGGAATCTACTGCTGATTGGCTTTACAATGATACACACTATCTACATTCTAACAGGGATGATGAAGTCAAGGTATACAATGAATCCAATGTATACAATTTGACCATGGCAAATGTATGACTTTTTTAAGCTTACACTTGTTATAATGGTTTTTTTAAAGGAGAGGGAAAATGGACCTGGGAGAAAAAGAAAAGTTAGTGAAACTCTTGCCAAAGGGAGGAAAAACCCCCAAATATGGTCATTTAAGTATTTTTTTAAAGAAGAGAATATAATACAAGAGAAACAAAAGAATGTCCAGAGAGAAACAAACAGGATAGCTTTGAAAGTAGCATTTTGAATCTATTAAACACTTGTAAAATATATGTGACAGATTTGTAACTTCATATGAAATCTTCTGCCTGTTCTTTGTACATGACAATCTTTTATTTTTTGTTTCTATTAAATTCAGAATAAAATTAAAATGAAGGCAACGCGATTTTGTATCAGCGATTCATATGAAATAAACTTGATCTTAAGAAAACTGACATTCTTTTAGGGACCCATTATAAAGAAACAGTAATACAAATACAAACATAATTAGCACACAAATGTTGTATAAACATTATTAAAACCTGTTTTACCAATGTAGAAACTGAGGTTCAATGAAGTTAGTCACTACCCACAATCACACATCTGGTTTTGGTCATATGGATATTGGTAATCAGAATGAGAACAGGTGCTCTAACTATTAATAAATAGATATTGATACAATGAAATCTTTCAATATAAGCATTTTTAACTTGTTACTTCCACTTTTTACTTTAAATTTCTCCCCATTCTAGCACTTTTTATTGCCTTAATTTTTTTCTGTTCTATTTTGCTCTAATATGCCTCAAATTCTTTTGTTACTGGTGGTACTCTATAATGCATCTTTTTTTTTTCTTTTCTCAATGTTTATTCTTTTACTGCAATACTTCAATCAATACAGATCTATTTTCACCTACATTTTAACATTTAGCATTATAGATTAAATTCAAGTCTTCATCTCTGCTCTCTAAATACAATTTTTCCTTTCTAGTTTAACCCTGTCTCTCTCATCCTTTCTTGTTCTAACATTTTTCTGTTCCTTATCCCTAGCTCTGTGTGTGTGTGTGCGTGTGTGTGCGTGTGCACACGTGTGTGCATTGGACTAGATTGGTGTCTTTTTTTCAACTTGAAAAATTACTTGTTTTTCTTCTTTAGTTCACTTTCATACCATCATTACTAGCATTAATTTCTCCATTCAGAAACTCTAACAGCTGTCTTGGATAAGTAAAATGAGTAAAAATTTTAATAAATGTTTAACTATGTGCCAGACATGGTGCTAAGCACTAGGGGTTCAAATACCAAAAGCAAAACAGTTCCAATCCTTAAGAAACTTACATCTTACTAGGGAATGAGAACACTTATAGGAGAGTAGTGGGCATTGAAAGATATTTTGGTTTGGGAAGAAGCAAAACTGGTAAGTAGAGTCATAGAACAAATAACAGAAATATTTCCCAGGAATGATAATGTTGATTTGAGCATGATTTCCAGAGGAAGGGATGGAGAGGGTTGTGGATAATAACTCCACATTACTAAATATATGGCTAAAAGACAATCAGAGTGTAATTTTGTATGCCTGGAGCCCCTACATATGGGGAACACTCAATCAGCTTTGATGTAGTAGTTTTTTTTTTTAAGTCATTTGCTAGGATCATAAAATTATAGTTCTACAATTAGGGAGGTCCTCAGAAGCTATTTAAAATCTCTCATTTTATAACTGAGGAACCTGATGCCCAGGGGATATAAGTGACTTGCCCAAGATCAAACAGTTATTAGAGGTAGGATTTGAACCCAGATCCTCTGACCCCAGATCAAGTCTGGTTTCCACCATTATTCTTGTTTAGGTATGGGTTGAACTAGAGATTTTCTGAGGTTCTTTATAGTTTTAGATTCCAAGTTTAATGATTCCAAGTTCAATACTTTGTTTGCTATATCACAGTTTACTTTTCTATTATGTATCCAATGCATTATTTTAATGCAGAATCTGCAATGTATGATTCCTGGGTAATCACAATAGCATGATTCCCTTTCTCACTACAGATAATAATCTGCTTCCCTCATACTCCCCCCTCAAATAATATATCTTTTCTTTTTTTTTTTTTTTTTTTTTGCTTTTTTGGAGGGCAGTTGGGGTTAAGTGACTTGCCCAAGGTCACACGGCCAGTTTTTTGTGTTAAGTGTCAGAGGCTGGATTTTTTTTTTGTGTGTTAAGTGTCTGAGGCCGGATTTGAACTCAGGTACTCCTGACTCCAGGGCCGGTGCTCTATTCACTGCGCCACCTAGCCGCCCCCTAATATATCTTTTCTAAGAGACAAGGTGAGGAACTTTTGAAAAGTATGTCAATTGTGCTTGTTTTCAAAAAATAATATTTAATGCTCCAATATATTGGGGAGATTCAGTAGTTGCTGTAGGGGATTTTGGGGATTTCAGAAATTAGGGTTGTTGATAGATAAGTTTAGGTTTGTCTTGTGAACATCCTTTTTATTGACAAGTATTTATTGTTTTGAAGGAATAAAATACTGAAATGTCATATGGATCATCCCACTGGGGGAAAAAACAGTATTGATCAATAGATCCATATACATTTGGCCAAAAATGTTTAATGATGTATCACACAAATTAGTATTTTCCATTGTATGGTATCCTATCTCCTGATTTTTGATAATTTTATCAAATAATATCTATCATATCTAAGATTTGTTTTTTGAACTACCAATTGTTTAGGATTAAATTATTTAGTCTTTATATAAATTTAAGTCCTTTCTTCAATGAACTTTCATTGATTACAAGTTATCACACTGTTACCAGTAAAGGATGTTTAAGCTTTCTTTCTCCATTTATTTGTGAATTTGTATACCTTAGCATATGATATTTTTTCTAAGAATAGCATATACAGCTGAAAAAAATTATGAACATTTTGAATTTTATTTAGGTTTTTTTATGTTTTCTTTCTCCCTTTCTTCCTTCCTTCCTTTCTTCTTTCTTTCCTTTTGTCCTTCTTTCCTTTCATTTTTTGTTTCTTTCATTGTTGCTATTGTCATTATTATTAATAGTTAAAATTTATATAACACTTTAAGGTTTTTAAGAACTTTATAAATATTATATCATTTTAGCTTTATAACAACGTTATGAAGTTGGTATTTTTATTATCTCCATTTTGCTGAACAGGAAAATAAGATGAACAAAAGTTAAATGACTTGCTCAAGGTCATACAGTAATTAACTGAGACAGGATTTGAATTCAGTCCCTGGTCCAGAGCTTAATCCACAATGCCATTCTCTGTTTATATTTTTATTAGTTATGTTTAGTCTTAAAAGTGGTGCATTCAATTGCGCAACCAATATGGGCTTTATTTTATATTTTCTTTATATTTCAGTTAAATTTTCCTGTAATTCTGTAGATAATACAGTAAGTAGGGTTATAGTTTCATTGTCTCTGATATCATTTACCCCAATAACATTTTTACTGCTCATCTCTTTTTTTTTTTTGCATTTTTTTTGGAGGGCAATTGGGGTTAAATGACTTGCCCAGTCACACGACTAGTAAGTGTATCAAGTGTCTGAGGCTGGATTTGAACTCAGGTCCTCCTGACTCTGGGGCCAGTGCTCTATTCCCTGCCCCACCTAGCCGCCACTGCTGCTCATCTCTTTTAACCATATCAATTTTTTTCTGTTGCTTTGTCTGAGATTATGATTGCTGTCTTTAATTTTATGCTTCCACCTGAGGTATAATAACTACTGCTTTGATCCTTAAAAAAACTGCATGAATATTAAATTTCAGGTATGTTTCTTATTTGTATCATATTGATGGATTTTGCTGTCTAATCCACTTTGCCTAATCCCGCTATCCTTTTTTCTTTTTATGGGTGAGTTCATTCCATTCACATTCATAATTAAGAATGTTAGATTTTGTATCTTCTTTCTTCTCTCTTTCCCCCATCCCAATCTTTATAAAAAAGAAGGTAGTAGTAAAAGAAAAATATGATCTATAATTGTAGCAATGTATTTCAGTTCTATTGCTCCTCTTATACTCACCCAGACTCTGTTCATTGTTTCTTACCCTTTCTTTTTTCCCCTCTAAATCTTCCATTCACAGTCCATCTTCTACCCTTCCTCTAACTGCCCTTTATCCCATTGAGTTTAATATATTTCAGTATAAAGTTTTAACATAAATGTGAATGTTTATATATGTTCAAGTTAGAGTGAAGTTCAAGTAGTTTCCATTCTGTCATTGCTTCCTCTGTGTCTGTACTCTTGTCTTCTTGCATAACTATTTATTAGAAATAGTAAGTTCCACGCTCATCTTTCTTTTCCTTTCTAGTGTCTTTCTTTTCCCTTTATTTCTTCTCATGACCCTTTATTAGTCTAAATTGATTTCCCTTTCTACCATTTATTTAACTCCTATAAATGTAGTTCTAGCCCCCCCCCCCCAAATCAGGAGTGTTTAAAAATCTTCTATTTTATAAAAGATCTATTTTCCCAAGTAGGATTATACTCAGTTTTTTTCTGGATAAATGATGATTAGTTATAAGCCTTCATCTTTTACAATCAAGAATATCTTATTCTAAGCTTTCCTGTCCTCTAGTTCTACATTCTAAGTCGTGTGTGATACTGTTTGTGGTTTCTTTGTATCTGAAATTTTTGTTTCTGATGACTTGCAATATTTTTCTTTGACCTTACCTGACAGCTTTAGATCTGGGCTATGATGATCCTGGGTGTTGTTCATTTTTTCCCAAGTTATTATTGATAGATTCCTTCTTTTTTTTTTCAAACCTAGATACCATTTATTACTCTGTGCAGGAAAGGCAAGAAAATGTGGTTGGTCACTTGGAGTCTTTGAGCTGGGTAGGACTCAGTATTGGTAATGGTCAGGTTTGAAGGGGCCCTCTCTGGAGAGGCCCAGGTACTGGGACTGTTTTTCCATCAGCTTAGTTAGCTTCACATTCAGTTTGCCAAGGTGGGCCTCAGCCACAGCTTCATCCAGCTTCTTGGGGAGGAAGTGCACTTCCACAATCCTCAATCTGGTCCAACACCTGGTTGCTGAAGGAATTGCTCATCACAAAGCTGGGATGGCCCATGGCACAGCCCAAGTTGACCAGACAGCCTTCTGCCAGCAGGATGATCTGCTGCCCATTCTTCAGCTTATAACAGTCCACCTGAGGTTTCACATTCACCTTCTCCACAGAATTCTGTTTCAGCCACTTTACATCTGTTTCCACGTCAAAGTGGCCATTGTTGCATACGATGGTGTCATCCTTCATCTGCTCAAAGTGCCTGCCCAAGATGATGTCTACACATCCTGTGGTGGTGACAAAGATGTTTCCCTCTTTGCAGGCCTCATCCATGGTGGTCACCTCATAGCCCTCCATAGAGGCCTGCAGTGTATTGATGGGGTCTATCTCTGTGATGATGACTCGGGCCCCAAAGCCCCGAAGGGCCTGTGCACAGCCCTTGCCCACATCACCATAGCCTGCAACCACAGCCACCTTGCCTGCAATCATCACATCTGTGGCTCATTTGATGCCATCAATGAGGGATTCACGGCATCCATATAGATTGTCAAACTTGCTGTTGGTAACAGAATCGTTCACATTGATGGCTGGCACTTTCAGAACTCCATTGGCCTTCATCTTCTATAGGTTGTGGATGCCTGTGGTGGTTTCCTCTGAGATGCCTCTGATGCCCTTCAAGAGTTCAGGATATTTGGTGTGAATGAGGTTGGTGAGATCCCCGCCATCATCCAGGATCATGTTGAGGGGCTGCCCATCCTTGAAGTAGAGGGTCTGCTCGATGCACCAGAGATATTCTTCATCAGTCTCCCCCTTCCAAGCATACACAGGAATACCAGTTTTGGCAATGGCAGCTGCTGCGTGGTCCTGGGTGGAGAAAATGTTGCAACTGGACCACTGTACCTCAGCTCCCAGGGCCACCAGTGTCTCAATTAGAACAGCTGTTTCCACAGTCATGTGGAGGCAGCCAGCAATCCGGGCACTCTTCAGTGGCTTGGACGCTGAGTACATCTCTCGAAGTTTCATCAGGCCAGGCATCTCATTCTCTGCTATGTCCAGGGCCTTGCGTCTGCAGGCAGCCAGGCTGATGTCAGCGACTTTGTAGGGTAATTCGTCAGACATGTTGCGGCCTCCTTCGCAGTTACTTAATGCCTTAACAGAGCTCACCGTGCAGAGATTTCAACACTGGAGTGACAGGGTCACAGGAAGGCAGAGGCTGGCTGCAGGCAGCACCAAGAGGATAGATTCCTTCTTAATGTGCATTGCCTCTGCTTCTAATACATTTGTGTTGTTTTCACTTATGATTTCATGAAATTTATAATCCAGTGTTGATTTTTGGAGATAATTTTCAGGTAATCTAAAAATTCTTACATTATCTGTTCTTGATTTCTTTTTCCAAGTTAATTTTGTTTTGATAGTAGAAATTTTATATTTTCTTACTTTCCCAAACTTTGATTTTATTTTCTAATATTTATTGATATCTTATGGAATCATTGATTTCTTTCTTTTTTTTGAGGGGGTGGGTTCATGCTAGTTTCCTCAAGAAGCTCTTTTCTTGAGGAAGATTTGTCAATTTTTATTTTAAGAAGTTCTTTTTCCTTCCAATTATTTCTTTCACAGTTCTCCTTTCATTTGAAATTGCATTTTATATCTTTTCCTTAAATTCTTCCACAAACTCTTACATTCTTTGTAATTAAGCCCCTCTGCCCCCCTCAGAGGCTCTATTTTCAATTTTTGTAAAGTTATTCTTTTCTTTTGCAGGAGTTCTTGGGCCTTTCTAGAACCACAGTATTTATTGATAATCTTCAGTGTTTTCTTCTGTGTGCTTACATTTTCTTCCTCAGTTCCTGCATTTAAACCTTGTTCCAGGGAGTCTCCCTTCTTCCATATTCTTGTTAGAGTAACTGAGGATTTTTTCAGGTTCTTCATATTATAGGATTATAGGGTCAGAGACTTAGAGATACAAGATAACTTAATACTAATTAATTTAAATTCCTTTATTTTATAGATGAAGAAATTACAGACCAGAAAGGTTAAGTGACTTTTCCAAGATTATTTTCCCAAAAGGTTATACAGTTAGTGTCTGAGGCAGAATGTGAACTCAGGGCTTTCTGATTCCTAATTCTATGAATCACTATTTTCTATTCCACTTAGCTGACCATGTCAAAATGCTTTATAGTTTCTGATTCCCTCTGACAACTCTGATCTGTGCATTGCTTATTCTTAGCTGATGCTTAAGTCAAAGGCACATGATGATTTGTAGCTACTGGCTCAAAGCCCTCAACCCCAGCCAAGGTCATACCACATGAAATCTCTGATTACCTTGGAGCTTTCTTATATCAAACCCCAAATCTTAAACACAAAGTTCTACTGTCTCTCAGTATATGGGTTTTCCTGGTTCCAGATGTCAAGTTTCTATCTTATTTACCTGTCTTCAAATTGTTATTTGAGGGGAGGTACTGTTTTTGAGCTTCTACATGTCTTTTTTGTACAATTTGTGGCAGGGTGAAGACAATTATTGTAGTTTGTTTTTGGATTTCTTAATCATATTTCCATCTGGTGCTTTGAAAAGTCTTTGCTTGAGTACATGCTTCAAGACTCTGTAGCTCCTACATCTTTATGGGAAGAATGTGTCACATTTTAAGAGGAGTGCTGAGAAATTTTCCAGAAAATATCACTTAGGATGGTTAGGAACCTTGAAATCATCTCATATTAGGATAAACTGAAAGAAATAGATATGTTTAATCTTGATAAAATGGTGTAGACATAGTTGTTTCCTTCAAATATTCAATAGCCCATTACATGAAGAGGAACTAATCTTATCCTGTGAGTTTCTAGGAGTAGGGTTAAGACCAATGAGTGATAATATCAAGAAAGAAGAACTTGGTACAAAAGAAAGCAGAACTTTCTAGTAACTAATATATTACAAAGTCCTCAACAAGCTTACTTTCCCCTTAGTAAAATATTTTATCCATAATAGACACTTGTTACATGTTTGCCATGTGAACTTGTGAATAAATGAAATGATTCAAAAGTGAAATGGACTACCTTCTGAGATAATGAGTTCTCTATTAGAGGAAGTATTCCACTATGAAGTCTTCTCTGCTTCTTCGAGCTGAAGTCAATCTCTCTCTAACATTTCCTTAAGAATTTTCTAGGAACCACTTCTTTGCCCTTACCACATTCTCTCTTCCTTGTATCATACTTATTTTGAAACATGTCTCTTCTATCAATTATGCTTGAAGTGAGAGATTATTGTTTTTTACTACTATATTCCTGGTCTCTATCACAACTTCCTTAATGTAGAGTGTATAATGAAGGGGCCCATTGGCAAATTTATGTGTTTATTATAGTCACATAAAGGTCACTATCCTTCAATTCTTCTCTTCCCTCCCAGGCTCCTAAATAAAAACCATTAATCATTAGCACATACTCATATAAAATTAAATTGAACTGCTGAATTCAATTGAATCCACTTGTAAATGATATTGCAAAGTAGATTGATATATAAGGAAGATTTGAATAGACCACTTCTGAAGTCCTTTCTAACTTCAAGCTTATTTTCTTTGACTGTATTAGGAGAGGCATCATAGTATGGTGGCTAAGATTTTGATCCAGGCTTTGGCTTTCATAGTATAGACAATATGGCCCCAGACTAGTCATTAAATCTTTGCAAGGTTCAGTTTTTTCATCTTCAGCATAAGTACTATAATATTGGGATAAGAATCAAATGCATTGATATCTACATAAAGTATTTTGTAAAAGTAAGAGCATTTTATAAATGGCAGCAATTACTATTTAAAAATATAATTTAGAAAATTTGATTCCATAATAGTGCACTTATAGAATATTTTGTGGAGGCAGCATCATATAGTGAATAAAATATTGATCTCAGATTCAGAAAGTTGTTGTTGTTCTATCATGTCTGACTGTATGTGACTCCATTTGGATTTTTCTTTGTAGAGATATTGGAGTGGTTTAACATTTTCTTCCCAATTCCTTTTACAAATAGGGGAACTGAGGCAAACAGGGTTAAGTGAGTTGCCCAAGGTCACACAGCTAGTAAGTTTCTGAGATCAGATTTGAATTTAGGAATATAAATCATCCTGAGTCCAGGCCTAGAACCCTATTCACTGTGCCACCTACCTGCCCCCAGATTCAGAAAGACATGGTTTCAAATTCTACCTCTGACCCTGTAAAAATGTCCTGACTTCTTGGTACTTCAAGCAGTTCCCTATGATTTATCTACAAAATCATTGACAGATTAGTTATGCACAAGAGCTCCCTATCCTAATTCTGGTGAAATTATATTGATCCTTGCAATTCATAGTGTTTTAAACTTTGTAAAGCTTCTTTCTCAAACAACCTGGGGAAAGAAAGAGCATTAAGCATTGCTATACTGTTTTCATTTTACAGATGAAGATACTTAGGTTTAAGAAACATAAATGCCTTGGTCAGGGGCACACAGCCAGTGTCAAGGCAGCCTTAAACCCAGGTCTGTGTCAGTCCAAGCTCTTTCCATTTTAGTACAGTTTCTTACATTGGCTTTTAAAAGCAAAAGCATAAAGGACCTATGTAAAGTCAGTCTTTTGTTTCCTTCTTTGTATTCCAAGAGGAGAATGGGATGTAAAAAGTTTTGAATAAACAAAAAACCAACCCAACAACCTAATGATTTTCCATGATTTGTATCCTAGAGTGTGTAATGAAGGGGCCCATTGGCAAATTTATGTGTTTATTATAGTCACATAAAGGTCAATATCTTTCAATTCTTCTTCTCTGCCCTCCCTGCCTCCTAAATAAAAACCGTTAATCACTAGCACTTTCTGGATGATGTGATGACAGCTGTTACCAAAATGTTCCTATTCTCTATAAATTCATTCTCTTAGATGTGAAAACAGAGCTGTGAAACACAGCAGAGATAGCCCTTGCACAGGAGAGAAATGAGGGTGGCAGGAAAGAAATAATTATCCAAGGACAAGCCAAGAGCCAAGTCACATTTCCCAGATTCCAAAAGAAGTGATTGAGAAGAGAAGGGTGTCAGGGAGGAGAAATTGGGGTTGGGGGAAGGGAAGAGAAGAGAGAGTTCTCCTTCCCCCTCCTCTCTTCCTTTTAAAGGAAAAAGAGCAGCCAGCAGAAACTAGATGAGGATCAACATGGGGTGAGGGTGGAGGGGCTAGCAACTGCTGAGACAGTCAATAGACAGATTGTTCATCACACATTGCCAGAAGATTAGCTGAGCAAACGGACAGACAATGCTGATTAGAGATTTGAAATGCATCAGTTCTTACAGGGGGGAACAAAGACAGACCAGATTCCTGCCATACAGCTCAGTTAAAGCAATGGAGCCCAGCTAGGTTTAGCACAATATTTAAATTTGAGAAATGGTGGCAACATGTAGATTTGTTTGTATTCACTTAATTTTTCTCCTCCATGAGATAGCCTCAAGAGATACATATCTTATTTCTATCAGGGTCCCAAGGATAGAAGCTATACAATCACACCCCAGAATATTTCTGTCTCACAGGAGTTGGGTAATTCAGAAAACTGAATCTGAGAAAGCAGATACCATTGAGCTGTCATAATTTTACCTCTTTTTTCCCCGTACCATGCAAATGAAGGAGATTATGTTAAAATAATGTTTAAACCAAACCATTTATTGTTTACCTAAAGAAAGAAGAATATTTCAATTACAGAACTATTGTATAACTTAGAGGATAGTTTTGTATGTTTTTAAAGTAATATAATAGCATAGAAATGTCTTGTTTTTGGTTTTTGGGGCAGCATTTTCTTTTAGAAACCTATGTGTTATTGTGTTCTTTTTTTTCATTTCTATCTCACATTAAACTATAGCAGCCTATCTCATTTCCTTAAAAATTAGTAATCAATGTTTTTTGTACTATGATACTTTCATTATTTTCCATGAAAACTTTGGGGTCAACCAGTCTCTAGGCAGCAAAAAAGAAAAATGTTATCATATTATATGACAAAAATATTACCAAGATACTAGACATTTACATAGATAAATTGTCATTTTTGTAAAGTATTGCTCAATTGCCTAAAGGTATGCTTTTCATTGCTCCAATTTTATATTGAAACTTCATCATAATATTCTCAATTTACATTTTTTTCTGGTGGAATTAGTCCATCAATCAATAAGCATTTATTAAATGTTTATTGTGTTCCAGGCACTGTGCTAAATTCTGAGGATAGAAAGGGGGAAAAAACATACACAAACATTTGCTACTGTTAATTAACCATGCAATGTAAATTGAAAGTAATTTTAGGGGGAAGGGACTATAGAGAGGGAAGAATAGCCCTTCTATGGCAGGTCATATTTGAGTTGAAGGAAACTAGAAAGTGGAAGTGAGAAAGAAAAGAATTCCAAAGATAGGGGTCAGGCATTGCAAATGCATGGAGTCTAGAGATGCAGTTTCATGTCTAAGGGATCACAAATAGTTCACAGAAGCTGAATTGAAGGCTTCATTTTTAGGTAAACAAATGTGGCTGAATGGTAGGGATCAATTAAGAAGAAGGAATAAGAAAACTGGGATGATAGGAAGGGGCAAGATTGTGAAGGGTTTTAAATATCAGAAGACTTTATATTTGATCCTAAATAAAACACCAGGAGATTATTGAATAAGAACATGTCATGGGGACCACTTTGATTGCAAAGTGGAAAAGGGATGGGAGGAAGGAGGGAGTTAAGGCAGGGATACCACGTAGAATGAGGCTATTGTAACAGTTCAGGTGCCAGTGAATTAAGGCTGTGGCTGTAAGAGTAGAGGAAGTATTCAAGAGATATTATATAGATATTATGGTTAAAATGGCAAGAATTATAGGTATCTTGATCATTCAATTACCCAATCAATAAACAAGCATTAAGTGCCTGACTTATGCCAAGTATTATAGTAGATGCTGAGAATGTAAAGAAAAAAATAAAAATCTCTCACCTCAAGAAGCTATATTTCAATATATTTTGTTTCATTTAAATGTGTGACTTACACATGTAAAATAAACATTTTAATTTGTGCTTTTAAAAGTATTATACTGAGAAGGGGTTCATAGGATTCATTAGATTTCAAAAAGTGTTCTGACACAAAAAAGGTTAAGTACTCCTAAGCTTAAGGAATGCTTTAGAACACTGAGTTGATTCCCCTTTTTAGGAATTATAGGAGTACATGGAAATGAATTGTATAGGATGAGAGAGGATGAATGGATTGCAATCGTCATTCTTGAAAGGAGTTTCCACAGTGATAAGGTGACATCTTCATCAAAAAATTTGAAGCATCAAAGAGACTGACATACTTATTTGGGTTTGGTCTATAGATATAGGAATCATTGAAGCAATAGTAATAATTGACTTTACGGGAGACAAAGTTATTTTCAGAAGGTGAAGTTCAGATTGAAAGTCAGGGCTGAGGAGTGAGGATATAGTTTGGATATAGTGGAGCTGGATAGAGAGTCACTCACCGAAAAATAAAAGGGTTGCTTGTGCCAGTGGGGACCCATGTAAGGTTAGAGACAAGAATGTTCAGTGTATCCAAACTACATTATTTTATAGCTTGTTTCAGTAGCATTTAGAAGCTTGACAGTGGAAACAGATAGCAGGTTTCTTGGTGGGAGGAGTCATGTTCCAGGGTAGGGAACTGGCAGAATCCAAATATCAAAAGGCCTAGGAAGCAAGGGATAAATGGTGGAATTTAGTGTCTTTTTTTGGGGAAAAAATTGCTTGGGCACAATGAGTACTTCCAAACAAACATTTAAAAACTCACTTAATGAAGCCCATGTCCTTAGGGAAAGTGTTATAATAGGATCTTTGAAAAACCGAGATGTGTGTCCTTTAACTGACAGTAGAGTAATAACATCAACTATTGTATTTGATTTGAATTTTGTTTCTAAAACTCCATGTTGACATTAATTGCATTCTTATACTCAAGTGGGTTGTTCTTTTGTCTCCTCTTACTCTTTATGACTTCTAATGTCTTCCTATGTTTCTCAGAATTCTACATCAACATAGAAATATAATTCCTTATGTCACAGAAATATGTAATTACATCCATATACCATAATTTGTACAGTCATTTCCCAATTGTTTTCCAGACTTTTGTTATCAGAAGAAATACTGTTATAAACATTTTTGTACATATGGGTTTTTTCTTCAATAACTTCTTTGAAACGTAGTCCCAGATTTTGTGACTTTGTATAATTGCAAATTGTTTTTCATACGGACTGAACCAATTTACAGCAAAACTAGCAGGAAACTAACTTGTGTCATCCCACATACCATACACAAATGAATTTTTCCTTTTTTATTTTTAGCACCTTTGCTAGCTCAATTAGTGTATTTGGATCTCGTGTATATTTTAATTAACATTTCTCATTCTATTTGTGGTTCTGAACATCTCTACAAATGACAGTTTGTTAACAGATTATATCTCCTCTTTTGAAAACTTTTCATAACTTTTGAAGACTTTTTGGTTTATTGAGTAATGGTTGGTTCTTATTATTATGTATTTAAAAATGTTTCTATCTAAATTTTACATGTCAGACTTTTATTAGATATTTAATGCAAATATTTTACTTAATCTTTATCTTTTTTCCTTATTATAATTACATTGATCTTAGTTCTAAATAGGATTTAAAATTTTATATCAGCTACAATTGTCCCTTTTTTATTTTAAAGATTCATATAACTTACCTGGTTATAAAGTTTAACCCTATCCATAACTGTAAATAATTTTCTGTCATAATTTTTTAACATGTGACTTCATATTTATTCAATTTATCCACTTAAATTTATTTTAATATGAGGTGCATTATAGTGATTAAAGTCCATTATGTACATATGGCATATATGTATGTGTGTGTATATGTTTTCCAATTTTCCAAGTAATTCTTGTTAAATAATAAATATTTCCCCAATAATTTATGGTTTTGGGTTATCAAATGATGTCAATTGCTTCTATATTAGCAAGTCTTTCCCACTATTCCACATATCTACTCTCTGCACCTTCCCAATCCAGGGTCAGATAGTTTTGATAATTATTGTCCTACTTACATATTTAATGTGGGAGTACTAAACTACCTACATTTCACTTTTTTCTCCTTTCATCATCCATTATCTTTGATCTTTTATTCATCTAACTGAATTCTGTTGTTATTTTCTCTATTTTTATAGAACATTCCTTTGATAATTTCATTAGTAAAGCAGTCAATCTGTAAAATGTTTGGGTGCTATAATTTTTTTTGTATGGGTCAATGAAGAACATTGAACATGTCTTCAATTATTTGGGTCTACTTTTATTTCAATAAACAGTGTTTAATATTCATAGTGTGATTCTGGTCAACTAATTTTCTGAATTAAAATATAATCATATTTGGGAATTTTGAGATTATTATTGCTTTGGAGAAAGTAGTTTCAGTTGGTTAAAATATATCATCCCATTTTCCTATTTTTCTTATAATTTTATCTTCATTGATTTTATTTATTAAATTGTATACAATTAAATTGGCTTATTTTTCTGTATCTTGCTTGGTTAATTCCCCCACCCCCATAGTTCTGAAGTGTATTTTCTTCTTTCCTTTCTTTTTATTTTTGTAATATGATGGTTTACATAGAAGACACATGATGAAGAATTTTATTCTAGTGGGAGGTATAAAGTACTGGTCTAAGCTCAGTTTCTGACAAATTGCTTTCCTATCTTCCCAGCAGTTCTCATAAAATAAGAAATCTTTCTCCCAGTAATTTGTATACAATAGTATAAGGAACACTGGATGATTTCTTTTGTTGTCTTAAGAGTGTTTTATTTTATTTTTACTTGCCTATTCCAATGTTCTGCTCTCTGTTGTTGTTGTTTTTAATAAGAACCAAATGGTATTGAAGAATGTTTCTGTATAATACACTTTAAAGTCCAATAATCTTAATTCCTACTTTCAATGATTTCTCTTGGTATTGTAATTTTTTTGTTTCCCTAAATGCATTATGTTACAATTGTGTCTTGTTATATTAAGTATCCTCTTGGTAACTTGATTGATATAGCAATTAGTCTAGAAATTAAAATATTATATTAATGTGTATTATTTTGGCATGGAATAATTATGAACACTAACTAGCTCTCTGATCATCACACTACATATGAAAAGTGTTATATCATTTTATCTTTATATTGGCATTTATCTTGATAGATTAGCTCCTGGATAGTTTATGTATTTTGTCATTATATTGAAAGGCATTTTTCTTATTATCATTTATTTCAGATTTATTAGAACTATATAAAAATGCTGATGATTTAAAAATGTTGTTTTATATCCATGTACTTTCTTGAAGGTGTTATTACCTCAAATCAATTTGTTTTTTGATTCTCTGGTGTTTTCTATATATACCACATGCATGCAATCTACAAATAAGTTTCATTTCATCATCTCCTTTCTGATGTTTATGTATTTACTTTTGTTCTCTTATTGCTAGAATTAGCATTTCTAGGATTGTAATAATAGTTGGAAGTCTTCATTAAATCATGCCTCCTTTGAGATAAATATTATATATAAAATGTGTATGAGTATGTATTTCTCTGAATGCTCCTCTGAATGACTGGTGGTTCTTGAAATTGTTGCATTGTCACTTCAGGAAGTCTTGGAGAGTATCTTGAGATACTTTAACCTTCTTCAGGAAATTCTGGCTTGATTTCCTTTTTTATAAAAATCTATTCATTGAGATGACTCCTTTCTTCAATTATTTATTTCTGTTTCTTAGTTTCTATTCGTTTTTATCAATTTCTGTGCTGATTTTTCTCTGGTGTCTTTGCTTTAAACATGCTTATTACCATGATTCCTTTTCTTTCTTTAGTTCTATTGCTGCTGTTGCCTCCAGCCCCCACCCCCAGCTCCTTTTTGCCTGTTCTCTTTTCTCTTAGACCACTGGAGTTGGAAGTGACCTTTGACCCTGAAGAAATACTTCTGCAATTGAGTTCATTTTCTACTTTTTCCTAAACCAATTTTTTTCCCCTCAGGTTCATCTTCTCTCAGAGACTGACTTTGTTCAGTTCCTAGGCTGACATGGGTGGGATTCAAGGCCCTTAAAGCAAAAAGCATTATGGAAAGGTCATTTGGGACTCACATAAAGGTAAATTTCAACAAGCTTTTGTAATTAAAAAGAATTATTAAATTAATCAAATATATTATTAATGCTTAATTATTGATTACAATAAATTAATCAATAAATAATAAATCAAATAAATTACAAAAAAATAATAAATTAAAAGAATTAAAAAGAAAAGAGACTTCTCTTTTCTACCATTCTACTACTTTTTCTTTTGGCTTCCTATTTCATCCTATAGAGTATTAAATTGTAACCATTACCTTGTTTCTGGGTCCCTCACTTCTCTACAAGATCCCTCTCTTCCTCATGGGCCCACCAACTCTACAGATGCTCAATTTCTTCTTCATGAGCTTAGCAGCTTATCTGATCTATGATTCTTAACCTACTATGTGAAAAAGGTCCTTGGGATGCTTCCAGAGAGTTAACCCCCAAAGTCAGTGTCTAAACTTGCAGGACCATGAGGTATGTCATGCTGCCTTAAGGCAAGAGGAGTCTTAGGCTATGTGAGGGAATTTGGAGGACTGATAGTACCAGAAGTGATTGACCAATGAGAGAGACTTCAGTTTTTTTTCTTTTATGAATTACAATGTTCAGAATTCTTTATTTTTTCTTCCATTTTTTCTTGGTTCTATACTTCCATGATTGGACATTTTTCTCATTTACTGATGTGTGGAACTAGTAATAGTATTACTGCCTCAATGAATATGGACAACCTGGTAACTTTCTGGGCATAGATCCAAATTTCCCTAAAGGCTGGAATAATTCCCAGCTCCACCAACAGTGAATTAGTATGCCTGTTTTCCCACAGCCCTTCCAACATTTATCTTTCTCCTTTTGATCATCTTCTTCCAATCTGATAGATATGAGATAGTACCTCAAAGCTGATTTAATTTCTCATTATTTGTGACTTGAATCAGTTTTTCTCTTCTCTCTCTCCACATTTTCCTTCTAATTTTTACTATATTGTATGTTTTTGAAAAAACTTTTAATATGTTATATAATAAAAGTTATACATTTTATCTTGTGTGTTCTGCTTTATCACTGATTGAGTTATGAACTCTTATGTCTAGATACAAAAGTAAATTACTTCCCAATTTGCTTATGGTGTAACTTTTCATAGTTAAATGCCATAAACATTTGGATATTATCTTGGTATATGATGTAAAGCCTTGGTCTAAATGGTTTCGTGTGACTAATGTGATTTTTTTGCCAGCAGTTTTAGTCCATGTTTGCAGTTTGGGAGCAGTGAGATGGTGCAGTAGAAAGAAAATCTGTGTTCAAATCTGATCTCAGTTACTTATAAACTGTCACCCTGGGCAAGTCATTTAACCTCTATTTGTCTTGTGTAGATGAAATGAAATAATAATTGTAAGGTGTTTAGAACAGTACCTAGCATATATGTAGCAAAAATAATCATGATTGTTGTTGTTAAATAGTGTTTTCTTACTACCATAATCAGAACCATTGGCTTTCTCAAGTCCTATGCTACTGCGTTTGATTTTGTATGTTGTATTCTTTAATCTATTCTACTGATATCTCTCTTTATCTTTAGTTTATTAAAACTCTTCTTAAAATGTTATAACAAGAACAAAGCACAATATTCCAAATGTGGTCTGATGATGGTGGCTTACAGTGGGACTATGTTCTTAAGCTGTGAACAATCTGATTCTCAATGAAGTCTTCAGTTATATTACTTTTTGATAGCCATTTCATATTTAGCTCATAATGGGAATATAGATCTTCCAAAACTCATGAGTCTTTTTCAGATAAACTACTGTTAAGGTATATCTCTTCCACCTTACATTTGCTTAGATAATTTGTTTTTTGAACCTTGAGAGTCAGACTTTACTTCAAATGAATTTTCCTCATTTTAGATTCTGTCTACCATTTTATCTTATTAATATTTTCTTAATCCCAAGCAATATATTTGACATCTAGTTCAGTCTTCTGGTGCTCCAAAATTTGATAAGACTGAAGATTATGCTTTCATCTAAGCCATTGGTTAAGAAGATGAAGCATCCTTGAGCCAGGTCAAGTCACTGAGGAAAATGATGGATGTGAAAAATGGTGAGTGTTATAGGAAGATGGTGCGGACTTAAAAAGGAAGAGTTGTTGAGTAATGTTGGCAGATGAGTAGTCTAGAACTGGCAGAGGCATATGAGGAATTTTTCAATCCTTTCTTGTATCTTTAATTTTTTTAATTAAATTATTTCTTTTTAATTTTCAACATTCATTTCCACAAGATTTTGAGTTCCAAATTTTTTCTTCATCCCTCGTCTCCTCCCACCCCAAGATGGTATGCACTCTGATTAACCCTTCCACCAATCTGACCTCCTTTCTACCATGCTCCTCCCTTTTTATCCCCTCCCAACTTTTTTTCTTGTAGGGCAAGATAGATTCCTATACTTCATTGCCTGTATATATTATTTCCTAGTTGCATGAAATAACAAGTTTTAATATTTGTTTTTAAAACATTGAGTTACAAATTCACTCCCTTCTTATCTCACCACCCACCCTCATTGAGAAGGCAAGCAGTTCAATATAGGTTATTGTATCAACAAGAACCCTAGCATACCCAGGGGGGCTGCTAGCACAAGTTCTTAGATCTGCTTTTCTAAAGGAAAGCAACTCAAAGTGGGTTAACTATCTTACTTTAATCAAACATATATCCTTTATCTAGTTCAGGGGGAAAAGTCAGTACCCTAAACTTCAGAGAATGCAAACAGAATACAAACACAAGTTACAAGCAGACAAAGAAACAGATCAACAGATGGGTTTCAAACAGTCTGACCATTACATCCGTACATATTCAGTTACCAGGTAGGGAAGCACCAATATCTGGGTTTTTCAAAGGCAGGGGTTCAACAGCTTCCCAGAGTCTTGTGTGGCCAAATCATACAACTCTTCTCAAACTGAGCCCCAAAGCAAAAACTCACATGAGGGTATATATAGCTTTCTCCTGGATCAGTGAATGTCATAGCCCTTTTGTCCCACTGCCCAATCACGAAGTAATAAGGTATGGGCATTCCTGAAAAACAAGCCTCCTGCCACAGGTTCCATGTGACCACATTCAGCCTATTAGGGGGCAATGTATACTTTCAAATCCGGGAAGTTTCTCAGAGTCACTTAAGCTTATCAAAGAGCCTAGAGGCAGGGAAGATCTTCAGATTCTCATAACAGTTATACATTTGTAGTTATATGCAACACTTCCATAATACTCATGTTGTGAAAGACTAACTATTTTTCTCTCCATCCTATCCTGCCCCCCCTTTCTGTTTTCTCCTTTGACTCTGTCCTTTTTCACATGTGTTTGCTTCTGATTACCCACTCTTCCAATCTGGACTCCCTTCTTTCATCCCCTTCTTATCCACTTCCCCCTTACTTTCCTGTAGGGTAAGATACCCAACTGATTGTGTATGTTATTCCCTACTTCAGCCAAATCCAATGAGAGTAGAGTTCACTCATTCCATCTCACCTTCCCCCTTGTCCCCTCCATTGTGAAACCTTTTTTTTTTACCTCTTTTATGTAAGAAATGTACTCCATTCTATCTTTCTCTTTCTCCATCTTTCAATATATTCCTCTTTCACCCCTTAATTTTATTTTAGATATCATCCCTTTATATTCAACTTATCCTATGCTATCTGTCTGTCTGTCTGTCTGTCTATCTATCTATCTATCTATGTATCTATCGATCTCTCTATCCATCTATCCATCCATCCATCTCTCTGTTTCCCCCAACTACCCTAATATTGAGAAAGGCCTTGTGAGTTACAAATATCTTTCCATTTAAGAATGTAAACACAGATCAACTTTAATAAATCTCTTATGATTTATATTTCTCGTTTACCTTTTCATGCTTCTCTTGATTCATGTATTTGGAAAGCAAATTTTCTATTCAGCTCGAATGCTCGAAAGTTCTCTATTTCATTGAATATCCATTTCCCCCCAGAAGTATTATACTCAGTTTTGACTGGTAGGTGATTCTTGGTTTTAATCCTAGCTCCTCTGACCTCCAGAATATCATATTCCAAGCCATTCTATCCCTTAATGTAAAAGCTGCTAGATTTGGTGTTATTCTGATTGTATTTAAACAGTACTCAAATTATTCCTTTCTGGCTGCTTGCAATATTTTCTCCTTGACCTGTGAACTCGGGAATTTGGCTACAATATTCCTAGGAGGTTTTTCTTTTGGGATCTCTTTCAGGAGGTGATTGGTAGGTTCTTTCCATTTTTATTTTACCCTCTGGTTCTAGAATATCAGTTTCTAAATATTTTCCTCAATAATTTTTTGAAAGATGATGTCTAGGGTCTTTCTTTTGGTAATGACTTTCAGGTACTCCAGTAATTATTTACATTCTCTCTTCTGGATCTATTTTACAGGTCAGTGGTTTTTCTAATGAGATATTTCATATTGTCTTCTATTTTTTTCATTCTTTTGTTTCTGTTTTATAATTTTTTGATTTCTCATAAAGTCACTAGCTTCCATTTGCTCCATCCTAATTTTGAAGGAATTATTTTCTTCAGTGAACTTTTGGATCACCTTTTCCATTTGTTCAGTTTTGGTTTTTAAGGTATTTTTCTTCTCATTGACTTTTCGCACCTCTTTTGCCATTTAGGTTAGACTATTTTTTAAGGTTTCATTTTCTTTAGTATTTTTTGGGATTTCCTTCAGCAAGATGTTGATTACTTTTCATGATTTTCTTTGTTCATTCTCATTCCTCTTCTAAATTTTTTCTCTACTAACTCTTACTTGATTTTCAAAATCTTTTTTTGAGCTTTTCCATGGTGTGTTACCAATTAATATTTTTCTTGGAGGCTTCTGATGCAGGATCTTTGACTTTGTTGTCTTCTTCTGGTTGTATGTTTTGATCTTCTTTGTCACCAAAGTAAAATCCTGTACTCTGACTTTTTTTTAATATTGCTTATTTATCTTCCCAGCCAAATACTTGACTTTCATACTCTTTGTCAGGGTAGGACTCTACTTCTTGTGGGCGTGGGTGTGGGTGTGCCTGTACCCAGGCTTCAGGGGTTTTGTATCAGACTCTTTATCCCCCACTGTCTGTGGGCCCAGAGCTCTGGAATTAGCTGCTGCTGCTGCCACTGCCTACTTCCATTACCCCAGGTTTGGGGCCAGACTCTAGTGTGACCACGAACTCCTCTTTCACCCACATCCACAGAGTTTTCCCATTGACCTTCTGTGTTGTCTTTGGTGTTTGTGGATTGAGGAACCTATAAACTGTCACAGTTGCAGTGATTCAATGCCCTGAGGCCTGCTCTGGTGGAGCCCACCCTAGATTGCACTCCACTCCCAGCCTGGTGTGATAGACCCTTCCTGTTGTCCTTTCATGCTGTCTTGGGTTGGAGATTTGCTTCACTCTGTCATTTTGTGGGTTCTGTAGCTGCAGAATTTCTTTAGAGCCATTTTTACAGGTATTTGGAGGAGTTTGGGGGAGACCTCAAGAAAATCTCTGCTCTCACTCCATCCATCATCTTGGCTCTATCCCCTTCTTGTATCTTTAGTCAGAGGTTCCCTTGCCTCTGACGAATCTGAAGAAGTTTATTATAATTGTAAGAGAGAGAAGCTAGTGTGTGTTCAGTCATTGTTCAGTCATGTCTGGTAAAAATGCCAACGTGTTGGACATTTCCTTCTCCAGGATATGAGAAAACATACATATGAGAAAACTTAGGCAAAAGGGATTGAGTGATTTGTCCAGGATCACATAGTTAGTATGTGTTTGAGGCCAGATTTGAACTTGTGAAGATGAGTCTTTCTGACTCAAGGCCTGACATTCTATCCACTAAGGCACTAATTGGCCCCATTTAGGATATTAATTATGGCTAAGAGGAAGAAAATAAAAAGAAATTTGGGAATTAAGTTGGACATACATTTTAATAATAGGAGAAAAGGTAAGAGAAAACCCTTTTCAACAGTGAAAAGGTAAAATTTCAATCCAACCTTTGTATAAATTAACCAAAAATTCAGAATGAGTAGAATATGCATTCTAGATAGAACCCTTTTTCTCCAGTGAGCACACTTATTTGATAACTGTCTCCTCTTTCCTAAACTGGACTATTTCCCTCCATAACAAGTCCCGCTATAAGGCTCAGCCCAGGTAGTAAATGGCCAGGTTCACCTCTTTCTGTCATGGTCAATAAAAAGGTTTTTATATTTTCTCCTCCACTTATTCTGTTTTTATTTCTCTAAAAACAAAATTTTTCTTTTTTTTTACCTCTTTGCCCAAGAACTTTGAATTAATTAAGAATCAAATTAGAATTATTCTAACTGTATTTGGGGTGCTTCCAGTATCTGATCTTATTTTACCTATCCGACAGCACTGCAACATAGAATATTAGGACTGAAAATGGGTTCATAGGTCAATGTTTTTCAAATTAATTTTGGTGTAAAGAAATTTCTGATTTGAGATATATTGATGGAGTCAATAAAGGCCTCTGGGAAGAATGAAGGAAAAAATTAATTAAATCTGTTTTCATGGCTCTGAATTTTCTCTAAGTACTTTTGATGTAGTAAAAATTTCATACTTAGTATTTGATAAGGAAAACATTTCTAGAATTGAAATTTTTCACAGAATTCTTATTTACATTTTATGCAACTCTTGGATTATATGGTATAGTTTGGGGAATACTGATCTAATAAAATCCTCTTCAAATTAATCAATTCATCAATAAAATTTATTCAACACATCTTATTTTCTTGACCCTAAGCATAATAGGCAGTGGAAATACTCAAATACAAAGACTTGGCAGTCCTTGCCCTCAAGTAACTAACATTCCACCAGCATTCTACATCATGTTCATAGGTAAGAAATATGGAAGATATACAAAAGAAATGCATAATGATTTTGTGTGGGGGGGTTGTGAATTACCAATCAGGAGGAGCAGGAGAGGTTAATTGCTTAATATTTCCTGAGCACTTATTTTCATGCCTATATATTTTTCATTGCTTATCTATTATACCCTTCCTTAGAATATCCTTTACCTTCATTTATTTCTATTCATATTTATATGTTTATAAGTCCATCTGTTCCCTGATAACTCCAAATCATGAGGTTCTATTTTCTAAATCATTTCTTTTTAATTTTCTAATGGACTACATTGTACAGTTTACCCTCTACATATTTATTGTCGTTCATAAATTGCTTCTAGTATATGTGTATGTATATATGTATATGTGTATATTTTCACAGGTATGTAATTATCTCATTAAACTTTAAGCTTCTTATAGACAAAAACAATGTATATTCTTAACTTGTACAATCCAACATTTAGCATATTACTGAAAACATATGAAAGCAGAGAAGAATCATAGAATTATAAATTTAGAAAGGAAATAAAAGATAGAGGTCATCTAGTACAGTTATCTCATTTACAGATGAAAAAACTAAGGTGCAGAGAAGTGAAATGACTTTGAATCCAAGTCTTCTGATTGTCTAGTTAGGACTCTCACTGAATCACAGAATTTTAAAATTGAAAAGAACGTCAACAATCACCTAGTATAATCTATGCCCCTAAAGTAAGTCCCACTATAATCTACCCAAGAATCATGATCCGGCCTCCGTTTGAGGACCTCAAATGAAAGGAAATGTACTCCTTCCAAAACCATCATTTTTAGAATTTGTTTTTATCATGTCAAGTCTTAATTTGCCCCATTGAAACTTCCACCCATTGCTCCTGGTTCTGCTTTGTGGGGCCAAGGAACATATGTATAATTCTTATTGCAGATGATGGCCTTTAAAAACACAAATACAACTATCATGTCCCCTATTAGTCTTCTTTTCTCTAGATTAAACATCCCCAGTTCTTTCAATGAATCCTTATACAAAATGACCTGTGGTCCTTCTCCTTCCTAGTTGCTTTCCTCTGTGTACTTTCCTGCTTATCAATATCCTTTCTAAACCGTGTTGTCCAGAACTGAACTCAGGATGTGGTCTAACCAGGCCAGAATACAGAAGTACTTTGACCTCTTTATTCCTGGAAGATATGTGTGTCTTAATAGAGCTCAAGATTATACTACTTCTTCTGTCTGCCACATCCTACTGCTGACTCATATTGAGCTTGAAATTCATACCACAATGTGCTGGTATTGGTAAAAGTCTAGCTCTTTCAACCTAGAAGAGATCAGGAAACAGGTCTAAAGAAAAGCCAATCTCTAAAGTCATATTTAAGATTCATATACCTAAATGATGGAAGATGTTGTATTGTATATGTATACATATACATATATGTATATATGCATGTATATATGTGTGTGCATATGTTTATGACATATAAATGGCAGGATACCAATTTTATATGCCTATATTAGATTTTATCTTGAATCTTCTTAACTAGAATAATTCTCTGTCCTCTGCATGAAAATGTTTGCATTCTTATAGTCTAAAAGTATGGGTAGTATTAGAAGTAGGTAATTATTCTGAGGAAACATGTGTTATTGAAAAATATTGATGAGACTTGTGCACATTTTGGAGACTGAATAGAATTTTAGTGGAACTAATTATTTTTTAAATTAGTATCTGTATTTGTTTGATTATTTTTAGTTACGTTCAGGATCCTATCCAACATTTCCTCATCTTAAGGTTATTAATATTTATTAGGTGGTTATATGCACTGTCCTGGGAAAGGAGAGAATTGGCCCCATTTTGAATGGGCTTAATCAAAAGGATTATTAAATACTAACTAGATGAAAACAAAACAAAACTCTGGAGTTCTTGAATAAGTATACTGGCTAAGGAAATTTCTGCACAGATAAATGATGTAAAGCTGCTGGACAAAATTAATAACTTTGTTACCCAGAAAACTTTGAAAGCATTGATTCAGAGACATACAGTATAAAGCAATCCTGCAGATTGAATATGGAAAATTGTGTTCTAAATTTTCAGCAGCAATTCACATAACCATTAATATTGAAGCAATATGCTTTACAATCTAGATCATATCCCCTTCATAACAACCTTGTGCAGCTAAATCATTATTATCTTCATTGAATACATAAAGAAATTGGGGCTGAGAGAAATTAGATGACTTTTACATGGTTACATAGCAAGTCAATGCAGAACAAGGTACAGAAATATCCTTCATGCTCTCTCGTAAGGGATCCAAGCCATAAGATACCATAGGTGCAGATATTATTTTTAGTAGTCCAAGATCCACTTGCTGAATTTTGATTAGTACCCTTACAAGGACTGAAATGACCTTCTTTGCAAACCAAATGACTTAACTTTATTTCCGTACTCTCAAATTTCTTTATACCTCCCTCTAGTGCTCTCTAGTAAGTTGTGCATTTTGCTGCCTCTGAGGCTATATGGAATTTATTATGCATCAAGTTTACTCTGGACTTGGATTATATTTTATGTTCCTTATGACAAGATCTATGTGGCACAATGGTTGGACTGCTATCTTAGGGAAAGTAAAGAGCTGGTCATTTCACTTTGAACGGGCTTCATTCAAAGACATATTATTACATATTGACTAGATTAAATAATCAAAACCAAGAACAAAAAAAAACACCATCAAAACTCTGAAGATCTTCAAATCGTTATACTAGCTAAGGAATGTTCTACACATTCAGATTATGCAACACAAAAGTGAATCCTGGGAGGAGTAAAAATAGTAAATGCTATATATGTGTATACATGTGTGTATAAATATGTATGTACATGTATATATGTGAGTATATAAATATATACAGGTGTGTATATGTACATGTATACATGTGTACACTATACATGTATATACATATATGTGTGTATATATTCACATGCACATATATTCACATGTACACACAAATATATGCACACACATATATGATTGGAATTGAGATCTGGAAGGGAACTTAGCAATTATCCAATATAATTATTTCCTTTTATATTTGAGAAAATTAAAATTTAGAAAAGTAAAGTGAATTTTCTCAAGGTCCTTCAAGAAGTGAGTGCTGAAGTTTAAAGCCTTTCTTACCTTTGGCGTAGCGCTGTTCCAACTGTACTACTTCCATCGCTATAGTTAACATTTAAAATTTTGTTAACTTATAATTGCTATTTTATAGTTATATTTCAAAAGAATTTTAGGTTTATATAGTAAAAAAAATTACACAGAATTTTCAATTTGACCCTTTCTTAGAGGTATATCTCTATCCCAGGTTTTCATTATTTGGTCTCAATAAACTTATGTACATGTACTTTTTGATGCTGAGTAATAAAAAAAGAGATTTTTTTTGCATTTTAATCCATAAATGTCACCAGGCTATTATACTTAAAGAACAGTTTTAGGTAGATTAAATTGAGTTAATATTATAGACAATGCAATTTATAGATGCAACCTAGTGCTATTGATCTCTGTAATTATAATTAATTTTTTTATTCCTACCTATCCTTAAAAGGACAGCTCAAATGCCCCTTTATCATAAAAATTTATCCTTGATCCCTGAGCTTGTTGAAATCTCTTCCAAATCAAACTCCTAGGATGCTGCACAACCATAGACATTCCTCTAGTCTTTATGTTTTCATTGTTATTCTGATCACTTTTATGCATTTCC
Source organism: Pseudocheirus occidentalis (assembly GCA_028646575.1). Taxonomy (NCBI): domain Eukaryota; kingdom Metazoa; phylum Chordata; class Mammalia; order Diprotodontia; family Pseudocheiridae; genus Pseudocheirus; species Pseudocheirus occidentalis. The sequence goes on from CM053593.1 coordinate 298,815,469, forward strand.
TATCCCCTTTAGTATGGCAGCTGCAATTTAAAAAAATTAACTTTTTATTTGTCTACTAATTAGCACATTGATTTGCATATAGGATGTGATCTTTGTTGAACTAATGTACAATAGTAGTATAATGATAAATGTAAATCCAAAGTATATGGGGGAGGGGTAGATACTAGATGGTATACTGGACTAAAGCAGTGGTAGTGAGTGTAACAGCAAGTACTCTAACATACCCAGGATGGCTGCTATAACAGGTTCTTTGATCTGTTTTTCTAAAGGAAAGCAGTTAAAAATGATTTATAATCTTATTTTAATCATATATATGTATGTATATATGTAAATTTGCTTACTTCAGGAGGAAAAGTCAGCACCCTGAACTTCAGAGAAGATACAAACAGAAATGATAAGCAGAGAAAAATGCACAGAGAGAAAATAACACAATTCAACAGACCAATAGATAGGACTTCTAGATGTCTGATCATTACATACATACATAGTTATTTGCCAGAGAGAGAAGCACTAGCACAAGTTTTCAAAGGTGGGGGGTGGTGTTCGATGATACCCAGAGTCTCATCTGGCCAAATCATACAACTCTTCCCGCAAGTGAGCCCCAAAGCAAAACCTCACTTCAAGAGTATACACACACAAGCACACACATTTATAGACATATACATCCTTCTTCAGGGTCAGAGGACATCACAAACATCATGACCTACTGTCTAATTACAAAGTAACAAACAGTGTGGGCCTTCCTGAAAAACAAATCTCCCCTAAGCAAGCTTCTCTTGTTGGGCTCCAAGTGAGGCCCATTAAAGGACACAGAAGATATTCATATTCCCTTACCATTACAATAAGCTAGCAATCTTGCCAAGAGATAGTTTGCTTTTTGATAAAGTTTAAAAAAGAATGAAACTTGCTGAAAGTATTGCAGTAAGGAGAAGTAGCCTAAAAACATCTTCCAAGAATAAATTTGTGCTGATAGTGCAGCTGAAACCAAAAATTGAAAGTCATGAAGACAAGACTGGTGATCCTCAGTGTCTGGAGTACTTTTGTTTGCACTAGTTCTGTATAATTCTTTTTTTAAAATTTACTTTTTAAAAGAATACTGAACTTAAAAACATCAACAAAAATGAGCACTTCTGTATGCAAAATAGAATGGAAAAAAATAAGATTGCACATGGAACTGTGAGTCTCTTATAGAGTTTGTTTTTCCTTTTGTAGCACCAACACAATATTCACAACACTGCTGCTGCCTGTAAATATGCTGGCATAGTTCTCAATCAGAAAGTATAACAGATTCTCCATATAGAAGATAGAAGCAAAATATTGATTCAGATAAAAAATAAAACAAATCCCAACACCAGGAAACCTAATCTATCATAGCAGGAGAGAGCCACACCATCCTTTTTTCTTTTTATTTATGTTTTTAGGATTTATTTATTTATTTTTAGTTTTCAGCATTCATTTCTACAAGATTTTGAGTTACAATTTTTTTCTCCCCATCTTTCCCCTACTTCAAAACAGCAAGTCTACTGAATACCCCTTCCCCTAATCTGTTCTTTCCCCTATCCTCCCCCTTCAACCCCTTCACTTTATAGTAGGGCAAGATGGGTTTCTATAGCCCAGTGCTTGTATATCTTATTTCCCAGTTGCATGTAAAAAACAATTTTTTAAACATCTGTTTTTATACTTTGAGTTCCATATTTTTCCTTTCTTCCCTCCTTACTCACCCACACTGGGAAGATACACAATTCAGTATAAGTTGTTCATGTGTAATTATCCAAATCATTTCCACAATTGTTGTGAAAAATTAGCTGTATTTCCCTCCATCCTATCCTAACCCCCCACTTATTCTATTTTTTCCCTTTACCCTATCCCTTTTAAAAAATGTTTGCTTCTAACTACCCTCTCCCCCAATCTGCCTTCTATCATCCCTCCTTTTATCCCTTACCCCTCCTATTTTCCTGCAGGGTAAGCTACTCATTTGAGTGTATATATTATTCCCTCCTTAAGCCAAATTAAATGAAAATCAGGATGTCCCATTCCCTTTCACCTTCCTGCTCTTCCCCTCTATTGTAACAGTTTTCTCTTCCCTCTTTTATATAAGATAATTTACCCTAATCTATCTCTTCCTTTTTCCTTCTCCCAATAAATTCCTCTCTCACCTCTTAATTTTATTTTTTAGATATCATCCCTTCATATTCAACTCATCTTGTGCCCTCTGTTTATGTATATATGAACACATATGCCCACACACATATATATTTGTATACACATACACTCTCCTATATATACATATATATGTATGTGTACATAAATACATATATATTCCCTTCAACTATCCTCATACTGAGAGAAGTCTTATGAGTTAAAATTATCATTTTTCCAGGTAAGAATATAAATAGTTCAACTTTAATAAGTTCCTTATGATTCCTTTTTCCTGTTTACCTTCTCATGATTCTCTTGCTTCTTATATTTGAAAGTCAAATTTTTCTGTCCAGCTCTGATTATTTTTTTGTCAAGAATGCTTAAAAATCCTCTATCTCATTCGATGACCATATTTTCCCATGAAGCATTATGATCAGTTTTGCTGGGTAGGTAATTCTTGGTTTTAGTCCTAGCTCCGTTGACCTCCAGAATATCATATTCCAAACCCTTCAATCCCTTTAATGTAGAAGCTGCTAGGTTTTGTGTTATCCTGATTGTTTTTCCACAATACTCAAATTGTTTTTCCTGACTGCTTTCAGTATTTTCTCCTTGACCTGGGAACTCTGGAATTTGGCTATAATATTCCCTGGAGTTTTCTTTTTGGGATCTTTTTTCAAGAGACAATTGGTGAATTCTTTCCATTTCTATTTTGCCCTCTAGTTGCAGAATATCAGAGCAATTTTGCCTGATAATCTCTTGAAACATTGTGTCTAGGCTCTTTTTTTGATCATGGCTTTCAGGTAGTCCAATAATTTTTAAATTATCTCCCCTGGATCCATTTTCCAGGTCAGTGGTTTTTCCAATGATATATTTCACATTGCCTTTCATTTTTTTTCATTTGTTTGGATCTGTTTTACAGTATCTTGATTTTTCATAAAGTCATTAGCTTCCAATTGCTCCAGTCTCATTTTGAAGGAGTTATTCTCTTCAGTGAATTTTTGAAATTTCTTTTCGATCTGGAAAATTTGACTTTTTAAGTTATTTTTCTCCACATTGACTTTTTGGGCCTCTTTTGCCATTTGGGTTAATCTATTTTTTAAGTTGTTATTTTCTTCAGTGTATTTTTGGGTCTCCTTTATCAGGCTGCTGACTTGCTTTTCACTCTTTTCTTGCATCATTCTTATTTCTCTTCCCAATTTTTCCTCCACTTCTCTTACTTGATTTTCAAAATCCTTCTCAGGCTCCTCCATAGTCTGTAACCATTTCATATTTTTCTTGGAGGCTTTTGATGCAAGAGTTCTGACTTTGCTGTCTTCCTCCCACTCCATGTCTTGATCCTTTTTGTCCCCCCCAAAAGGTTTCTATGGTCTGTTTGTGCTTCCTGTGCTTGCTCATATTGCTAGCCAATTACTTAACTTTTGAATTCTTTGCCATGGTAGAACTCTGCTTCCAGAGAGCTTTGTCCCAAATCCCTGGGGTTTTCACAGCTACCAGAGCTATTAGGAGGGTACCATCTCTACAGCCTCCACAAACTCCGGCTCACTGGGCACACACCCCAGGACTACCACTCCAAACCGTGATCCAGATCCAAGCAGGTTAAACCAAGAGTGATTACCCTCTGAATGGTCGTTTGGTCCCCCTATGACCTGCAGGCCAGGAGCTCCTGAAGTGGCTCACAGTGGTGGCTACATAGGTGCTGTGTCTCCGCTGCTTCTCATTCTTGGAGCAGGGGCTGGACCATGCTCTTCTGTTTCCCCCTTTTCCAACAGAGTTGCACACTGACCTTTAACTTTGTCTTTGGTGTTTATGGGTTAAATCTGGAAGCTGCCACAGCTGATTCACTCTCTTAAAGTCTGCTCCGGCTGCTGCTGGTCAGGCTGCCCTAAGGTTGAAACCATGTGTCTCCTGCAGGACTGTGATAGACTACCAGCACGCTGTGATAGATGTTTCCTGTCAGCCTGGCAGGCTGCCTTCAGGAAGAGATTTGATTCTCTCACTTTGTGTGTTCTGTAGCTTTAAAATTTGTTTAGAGTCATTTTTTACAGGTATTGGAATTGTTTGGAGCCAGAGCCCACACCAAGTTTGTGCTTCTACTCCACCCTCTTGGCTCCACCCCAAGCCACACCTTACTTTAGCCTTCCCACAAACCAACACTCAGAAGCCTAGCAGTCTCCTTGGTTATATCCTCCCTCTCCTACCATCTAGCTGCTCTGTCTTCCAGTTTCCTATGGGCTCTGATCTATTGTTCAGCAAACTCCTCCTACCAAAGGCTCCACGTAGTTATATTCAACCTATTAGGGGACAGGGAAAGTCTTCAAAGCAGGGAAGGTCTTTGAATTCCCTTAGGCTTACTAAGGGGCAAGGAAGATCTTCAAATTCTCATTACCATTACACTTTTTAAGTATTCAACGTGTTCATCATGTAATTTTCAAAGCTATCCTGCCTGTCTGTATTTCCTTCTGATTTTTATTCTGTTCTCTTATGTTCCTTTGAAAATGATTCAACTACCCTCTTTTTAATTTTTTAACCACCCTATTCTTCTCCCTTATTAGGAGATGAACTAAAATAACTGTATAAACATACATAGTAAAATAAATCCCTTGTTGGCATCTCTAAAATGTATTTCTCATTTTGCATTTTTATTTGATCACTTCTCCTTCAGAAGGTATGTAGCATACTTCAATATTAATCTTCTGGAAAATTTTGTTTGCTTATTTTATTGATCAGAGTTCTTAAGCCTTTTGGAGTTATTTTTCTTTACAACATTGTTATTGAATAATAATATTCAGTGGTTCTGCTCCTTTAACTCCCCTTCAGCTCATATAAATCTTCCCAAGTTTTCCCAAAGTTGTGCCTTTGATTGGTTGTTACAGTGTAATAATTTCTACTATATTCATAATTGTAATATGTTTTGCCAATTCTTGGGCACTACCTTAGTTTCTAGTTGTTGTTTTTTTCTGTGACAGAAAATTGCTTTAAATATTTTCATACATAGGAGTCCTTTTCTTTGGAGCATAGGCCAAGTTTTATCACTGGGGCAGAAGGCTTGTAGACTTTAATGATTTGGGGTACATATTTCTAAATTGCTTTCCAGAGATGGTCAGGCCATTGGCAGCTCTACCAACAGTTCTTTAGTGTACTAGCTCAATATCTTGATTATCCCTGAGGTACAGTGGATTAGGTCTTGAGGTCAGAAAAACCTCAGTTCAAGTGTTGTTTCTGGTACATACTTGCTATTGGACCATAGGTAAGTTGTTTAACCTCTCCATCTTCTATAGACGCAAATATTTAAATTGATTTAAAGATAAGTTACCGATCCGCATCAGTGAAACAAGAGTCCAACTTTGTAACAACTTGGGCATATATGTTACATGGTAGCATATTTGATAGAGTTACATATATTTAATTTAAAACTCCTTAAATATATCAACAATTCTTTTATACAAGTATCTTATAATCAGTAGGTTTGAAGACTGTCTTGATCTGAGGAAAAGAAAGCTAATCCCTAATAATTTAATATGTGCCCATGGTGCTTGAGGAATCATCCAGAATTTATAAAGAATACCATAAGACAAAGTAATATTTTACTGCCCAATGTTTGCTGAGTAAATAACTTTTTCTTCATTTCTACTATTTTCATTTCTGTCTCAGTTCATAAAATCTAAAGCTGATGACACCATAAACTTCCAATTACATTTCATATGTTTAAATGCATCCTAATATAAGTCACTGTAACTAAAAAATGCAGAGACAATGGCCAGGAGCTTGGAAGCAGGTGGCCTTATCAGTTTCAATAGAGTCATACCTCCTCAAATTTTAAAAGCTAATCAGGTTTGGCCTATTCTATTTGGATGAAAGAATAACAGACTCTCAAGGTGAGTTGTTTCTCTGTGATGGTCAGCTTCTCCTAATGAGGCTATGTACTGAATAAATCTTTTCTGAGGCAGGAAATCTTTAAAATATTTTATTTGGAACATTTTTATATTTTATTTCTTATGGGGAAACCTAGTGGCAGTTGTCCTCTCTGTTATGTGGGAGAATAACCACTGGGTATCATTCTTGAACCTGTTAGTTTGTTCCCTGGGGCTTCATTGAATACAAGGAAAAACACTAGCCTACAGCCATCCTGCCCCAGGCTGTAAAGTTGTCAGATCTCATAAGCTAAGCAAAGTATTTGGGTCTGGGCAGGACTTGGAGAGGAGACCTCAAAAGGAAAAAAAAGTCTGTGGAACACACATCTGTTGTGCACCAGATGGCAGCTGTTATTTCATCTCCTGTGGAACTTTTCCCTGTAATTCTTGTTGCATTTCTTCTACTGCAGTGTTTATGGGTTTAAAGAAAGAGGAAAAAAACCAAAGCAAAATATTTTGGAAAAAACTAAAGTGAATGTAGCATTAAAATGGAGGCTTTCACAGTGTCTCAGCTCAGGATGTGCTGAGTTAAGGTTCCCACAGCAATCCTATAAACTATGCAGTGTGCAGTACAATTGGAGCACTCATTACATAATCACAAAACCCTGGGTAATGTTACATACTGTTCAGCAGATAAAGGGCGTGCAATAATGGAATGGAACTGCACTTTTTCATCTCATCTGAAATGTACAGAGCATATTGTATTACTGCAGGAAAAAAAAATCCATGATCGTGGGGTAAAATATATTAACAGAATGCATGCATGCAAACCAAGGGTGCAAGGTGAAGACTGCTTGCATTGGGAAATCATAATAATTTTCTTCATCTTTGCTGAGAGGCCACCACCTTAATTTGGTCTTTAATGGGCTTGTAAAAAAGGTATTTATTATCATCTTGCTAATTGGCATCAATGGCATGGCTTTGGTGGACCGTCATTGTCTTTTTCTTCTGAAAAATGGGACTGCTGACCATGCTATTGCCTAGTCATTTAAATGTTGCCACAGAAGCTAATTTGTGGCCAATAGTTCCATCCACATTGATTGGACATAAAATTTGTCCTTCGGGTTGTGACTACAGATGCTGTCTTTAAAGCTTGATGGTGTTTGAGCCTGGGGAAATAATTTGTAACATTTGTGAGCTAACTCAGCCGGGTGATTCCTGACTGCTGAAATACTCCATAATCTATGATTTGACAATCTATATTCATGAAGTTCCTACTGTGTGTGAAGCATTGCACTATATGAGAAATAGTCCCTTCCCTTCAGGAGCTCACAATAATTAGTTAATGATTGCAATATTATATTTGTTATATATTATGGTATATACATATGTTATATATAAATTATAAATATGTTATACATAAAATATTATTTTCCCCCTTCACATGCTGGTAATTTATTAAGAGGGAAAGATAACAGATGCTCAGCACCTTTGCTCCCATGGTAGGGACACAGGGTCAAGACAACTCAAATAAGTCCCTCAATATCTATGATCCTGTATCAGTGGGTCTCCTCTCCCTTCTCTTCACCCCTCCCCCCCCCAGTGCTTAAAGAGGACATAAGCAAGAACTAAGAACTTTATTCTGTCAAGAGTCATGAATGGCTTGTGAATTATATTACTAAAGGAAATACATTAAGGAGATCATAGAACTTGAGAATTAATGGAGTAGAAGGAATGTTTCATTGTGCACTAAAGCATGTTTTTAACTTATCTGTGATAATACTTCGCTTCTTTGGTTTGCCAAATATTACTACTGTGATGTAACGTGTCTTCCATGATAAATGTAGGACTATAGTGTTGACATGAACATTCACTTGATAAAGATCTTGGAAGAGCCTCTGCTAGGCTACACTGCTAGGTGTTAGTTAATAAGCAAACAAACACTTATTAGGCACTTAATATACACAAGACACAATGTTAATCATTGGTTGTTTATATATCTATTTACCTATTTCTATCATAGAGCTAAACATCATGTATGTATATGATATGTATATTACATAGAAGACTTTATAGATATATGTGAAACAGCAAGACATACACAAGATATAAGCAGGCTAGGTGGAAGATGATTTCTGAGGGGAAGATGTTAGCTGCTGGGAGGGAATTGGAAAAGACCTCCTGCAGGATGTGAAATTTGATCTGAATTTTGAAATAAAAGAGAATGAAAGAGGTAGAGATGAAGAATAATAATATCCCAAGCATGAAGGACTGCCTTTGCAAAAGCAGAGGTCAGAGATTAAATTCTGTACAAGAATATAGCTCAGTGTTGTTAGATGACAGAGAAGCAAGAGGGAAATAAGGTATAATGAGACTTAAAAGGTAAGGAAAGGCCAGGTTATGGAGGGTTTTAGCTTCCAAACAGCATTTTATATTTAATCCTGGAGATAATGGTGGGGGGGAGGGGCGGGCAGGTGTCCATTAGAATTTATTGAGTAAGGGTATTATATGGTTAGACCTGTGCTTTAGGAAAATCATTTTGTCAGTTGTAGTGGAAGATAGGTTGAAGTGTGGAGAGACTTGATACAGGGAGGCTACTCAGAAGGCTTTTGAAATAGTCCTGGGAAGAAGCAATGAAGCCCTCTACATTCTACTTTTCTTCTCTTTTGTGGCTACATTTCTTGAGAAGGCCATCTACAATTGATGCTTTCACTTCCTTCCCTGTTACTCTCTACAATCTAGATTATAATCTCATCATTTAAATGAAATTGCTCTCTCCAAAATTTCCATTGATGTCTCAATCCTTAAACTTAATGAACTTTTCCCTAATCCTCATCCTTTTTGACCTTTCAAAGTACTTTGATACTGTTGATCATCCTTTAATATCCTCTTCTATCTAACTTTTTATGATACTATGCTCTTCTGGTTCTTCTCCTACCTTTATGACAATTTCTCAGTTCCCCTTAGCTAGATCTTCATTCAGGTCATGCTTGCTAACTTTGGTGTCCTCCAAAGCTCTTCTTCAATAGTACTTTTCTTGCAATCTTATTAGCTTCCATGGATTCAATACAAATTTATATGTAGTTGATTTCTCAGATTCACTTATCCAGTCCTAAATTGTCTTCTGATTTCCAGTCTATCATCTCCAACTACCTATCACACATCTTGAACTAGTTGTCACACAAATATCTTAAACTCAATGTATCTAAAACTGAACTCATTTTTTTGACTCACTAACTGTCCTTTTACTGTTGTGGGTACTATCATCTTCCCAGGCATTTAGGCTCACTTTATAGATATTATCCCTGATTCCTTCCTTTCTTCTCACCACCCATGTCTAATCTGAAACTAAATTCTGTTGATTCTGTCTAATCACCTCTGGCACTGCTACCACCCTCACATATGAAATACTCTGTTTCACCTTTAAAGCTGTTATTTATCTGACCTCTTCCCTACCTCTCAAGGCTTCTTGTATATTATTCCTGTTAATATTCTCTTTGATCCAGTGACATTGGCCTTCTTGTTATTCCTTGCACAAGGCGTTCAATCTCTTGAATCTGGGAATTTTTCACTGGCTATCCTCCATGCTTGGAACTCTCTCCCTCCTCATCTCTGCCTCCTGGCTTCCCTGGCTCTTTTTAAGTTCTAGCCAAAATTCCAGCTTCTGCAATGAGCCTTTCTCAGTCCCCCATGATGTGAACACCTTCCCTTTGTTGAATATCTCCAGTTTACCCTGTACACATTTACACACAGCTGTTTCACTGTTGTTTCCCCCATCAGATTGTGAGATCCTTGAGAGCACTAACTGTCCTTTTGCCTTTCTTTGTATTCCCAGCATTAAGCATAGCACCTGGCATGGAGTAGGTATTTAACACATGCCTGTTATTGTTGTTGCTGTTGCCATTGTTGAACTAGAGTGGTGCCTATGTGAGTAGAAAGAAGAAGACATAATCCTCATAATTATTTTCACTTTCAAAATCCAAGTTGTTTATGCTATTAAGATGCTTAGTTGTTGGAATTAGAAACAGTAATATAAATTTATATTTTATTTCAAACGATTTTAAAAATGAGAACTTCTCAGTTCTTCCTGACTTTCCTTCTTACCCTGTCATAAAGGTAGTCATTGGGTAGGCTCCCTATTCATTGGCCTGCTTGGGTGGTAGCTAAGTTTATTAAAAGAAAAACATTGGAGTACTCCAACACATTTAAGTCTCATGGGAATACTTTCACTACTATTGCATAGACTTTTAGGTTCAATCTAAAACTCAATGTGGCTCAATATTGAAATCATGATTAATGCAAAGAACTACTTAGTAAAAGTATCACATTTTGATGGGGAAACCTATTCTTCCCTTTGAATTTTGGGGTTGAGAGGAGGAAAAGTTACCTGAGATGTGTGCAGAATACAAAGGCCCTAAATACATATCAAGAATAAGGAAAATATGAGTAGAGATGAAGCAAAGGACAAAGGAGGAACGAATGTTTAGGGGGAAATTTTAATTATATAATATATATATAATGCGTATATATCATTATATCAAATAAATATTTCCTTTAGAAATTAAAACTACACTCTGACCTTTTGATTTCTTAGTGTAGGGGAAAATCCCCTCAGATTCACTATCTTTTTACTGCATGTTATCAGCATCCTAGAGAAAATAATAGTTCTGTTATTGACAATGGAACTACATTTTTCTCCATTCATAGTACATTAATATAGTAATTATATTACTATATTATATATTAATATTATATATTAATTATATATAATTATTATTATATAATATATTATATAATTTATTATATATACAAAATTAATTATTATTATATATTAATATATATTCATTATATAATATATTATATATTACTCATAGCA
>CM053593.1:298826834-298865115 GCA_028646575.1 Pseudocheirus occidentalis
CCTCTTTTGCCTTTTGAGTTAATCTTTTCTTTAAAGTGTTGTTTTCTTCAGTCAGGTTGTTGACTCTCTTTTCATGATTTTCTCGCATCATTCTCATTTCTCTTCCCAATTTTTCCTCCACTTCTCTTATTTGGTTTTCAAAGTCCTTTTTCAGTTGATGTATAGCTTCTAGGCATTCTTCAGTTGTCTTGGAAGCATTTGGTATGGGAGTTCTGAGTTCTGGGCTGCCTTCCTCCCGTTCCATGCTTTGACCCTTTTTGTCCACAAAAAAGGATTCTAGAGTTTTATTGTTTTTCTTATTTTGCTTCCTGTTCCTCATGTTGGCCAGTCAATTAATTGGTTGGTTTTTTTTTTTAGCTCTGTGAAACTCTGCTTCAAGGAGGGGGGAAGCTCTGTTCCAAATCGCTGGGGTTTTTACAGCTGCCGGAGCTATTAGGGGGGTGTTGCAAGTCCCCCCAGCTTTGGCTTGCTGTAAGCGCACCCCAGGACCACCACCCAAGACCACGATCCAGATCCAGGCTGCTCATAGCAAGAGCACTTGGCCCTCATCAGTCAATTCAGCCCCACTGTGGAGTCTGCAGACCAGGGGCTCTGAAGCAGCCTGGTGGGGGCTGCCGCCGCTGGTTCTAGTAGTTCCCCTACCCCACTGCTTCCTTGCCCCGGGGGCAGATTGGCCAAACTGCTTTACCTCCCCCAAGTTAATTTTCAAAATTTCACTTTCACTAACCATCTCTGACCAGGATTTTAAGACCCCCCTCAGGCAGGTGCTTTAGATCATCTCTGAAGTAGACTAAAGCTGCCGCTTGTGAGTCTCAGCTCCTGCCTGCCCTGGGGCCTAGCCTGGCCGCAGCTGCAGTTTGGGGTTGGGCCAGTCTCTGCTCCGGTGCAAGCTGCCCCTCTCCCGTCCAGTTCCTCACACCTTGGCGGATGTGGAGGTTCTGGAGGCTGTAGCTCCTCTCCTCTGAAGACTGGCTGCAGCGGGGCTCGGCTCAGCTCAGCTCAGCTCAGCTACTTCCCACTAACCCGGGCCTGGCCACGGTCTCAGTGTCAGGCTGGGCCAGCCTCCTCTCTTGGCCGCCTGAGCCCCTGCTGTCAAGCTGCCTTCCGCAAAAGATATGTTTTCTGTATTTTTGTGTGAGTCTGAGAGTCCTAGACTTTGTCTGGGCTCATAATTTTATGGGTGTTTAGGGTGGCGGTGTGGGAGCTGTGGGACCTTTCTGCTTCTACACTGCCATCTTGGCTCAGCCCCCTGAATCTACCTCCTTTGTAAAATCTTATAGAGAAGGATGGTGGAATATCATGAGCATTATCACTTCATAAAATAGTAATAAACAACAGGAAGAGGAGACAGTCAACCTTTCTCTCTCTTCCGGACAGATGTTGAGCAATAAGGAAGAGTTGCTCTGAGTCTCCAGGAGGGGAAGGGGTCTCCAGCCTTTTTCCTAATTCTTTGCCACTTAGCAGTGAGCATATGGTACTGTGTTTCTTCTTCCTTCTCCCTGTCCAGATCTGTTTTCTAATGAGGAGGAGAAAGAAATAATGCTGTCAGGTGTTTAGAGCTATGTAAAAATCCTGGTGAGAGGGCCAGCTTCTTCCATGAAAGCTTTTTTGTATGCCATTCAATTCTGGCTCAGAAATCAATTAACAATCTTTTCTTCCCTATTTCTTCAGGAAATAGCCGCAAAAATATGCATAAGTGTTTTGAATTGTAGTTCCCTGTAACACAAGTAGGAGATGAGGTCCTCAGTTGAGAGGGTGAGAGAAGAGATGATAGGAAGCTTGATTAGAAGGTTTCTAAGGTGGAGAATTCCATATGAAAATCAATTTGGGAGGAATAAAGAGGTTATCTTTCTGCAGTGAGGACCAAGTTGAGATTATCTAGCAAAATTATGTATGGTACGCAGTCCACAGAGTTGCATGCCCTTTTTTTCTACAAGAGCAGAATATTTGGACAGCGAAAATAATACAGGGCTACATGCTGGCAAGACACAAATGGCAACAATTGGACAAGGGAAGTAATTAGACAAATTATAGAACAAGTCCTTCAGTATATACAGACAATGAGGTAAGCTCAGAATTGAACAGGAAAGGGAGACCATGATAATAAATTAGCTTTGGAAAATGGTAAAGCTTATTTAAGAACCATAAAAATTTTCTCTGAAACAATGGCCTATCTTAAGTAGAGCAAAAGTGGTAGACTAGAGGAAGCCACCAAGCTAAACTCTCCCGATATTCCTCTCCAAACACCTTTAAAATAAGTCCTTAAATAAAATTTTGGAGTGGCAGAACAAACAAAACATGAATTGAGACATTTTTTTTCCAGTCTAAGATAACTTAGGAGGTAAGCAGTCTAAAGGTCTGTAATACCAAAGTGGGGGTTGACCCAGAGGTGGTTCTGACAGGAGCAACAATAGTTTTGGAAGCCCTCATTCCAGAGTTAGTAAGAGGATTGAACAACTGGTCAGCAATAAATTACAGGGAACCCTTGCTTGCACTTAGCATATCCAGCACTCCTGGCAACTCTATTGCTTTCACATAGCTCTGGGTCATAGTTTCAGGGCAGAGAGGTACACTTGTGGTTGGACCCTAGGACAGGAAACACAAGGTACACTTGTGGTTCCTGTTCTAAGGTGTAGAAGAGTGTGAGTACTTTTGGCTAGAGAAGAGCAGGGGTACTGCTCACACACAGGGCCAAGAGGAGCACTAAGTTTTGTGGCTGCAGGAGATCAGAGTAAAGACCAGAGTGGAGACCTGGATAACAATGACCACACTTCTCTCAGAACATACCATCTTGGAATCACTGAAAACTTGCTGATCCCAAAAACTAGCTCTGAAAATAAAATAAAAAAGTATAAAGTTTGGGACAGTACCTATCCACAATTCAGGAGAGCCTAACACAATCTTCAAAGTAAAAAATAATCTGGCAAAGTGAGCAAACAACAGAAAAGGAACTTGACCATGAAAAGTTAGTATGATGGGAGGGAAAATTACAACATAGAAGAAGACAATACTGTGAAAACAGCTCCAAAGCCTCAAACATTCTAATTGAACTCAAACTCAACAAACATTTCTGGAAGAGTTAGAGAAAAAGATAAGTAGAGGAAAAATAAATGAAAATGATGCAAGAAAATTATGAAAAGAGAATTAACAGCTTGATAAAAGGGACATAAAAATTTGCTAAAGAAAAGAACTCCCTAAAAAGCAAACTTAGCCAACTAGCAAAGGAAGTACAAAAATTCACTGAAAAAAAAGAAGTCCTTAAAAAGCAAGATTGACTAAATGAGAAAAATGTACAAAAGCTCACTGAAAAAAATAATTACTTAAAAATTAGAATTGTGCAAGTGGAAGCTAATGACTCTATGAGATATTAAGAAATAATAAAACAAAGCTACAAAATGAAAAATAGAAGAAAATGTGAAATATCTCATCAGAGAAACAACTGACCTAAAAAACAGATTAAGGAGAGATAATTTAAGAATTATTGGACTACCTGAAAGCCATGATCAAAAGAAGAGCCTAGATATCATACTTCAAGAAACTATAAATGAAAACTTCTCTGATATCTTAGATTGAGAGGGGAAAATAAAAATGGAAATAATCTACCAATCACATCCTGAAAGAGATCATATAAAATGAAAACTCCAATAAATATTATAGCCAAATTCCAGAGCTCTCAGTTCAAGGAAAAAATACTTCAAGCAGCCAGAAATAAATAATTAAAATATTGTGGACCCAGAGTCAGGATCACAAAAGGTATAGCACCTTTCATTTTAAAGAAGCAGAGCATTTGGAATACCATATTCCAGAAGGCAGAGGAGCTAGTATAATCCTTCAAGAGGGGAAAAATGGGTATTTAATTAAATAGAGAATTTTCAATCATTCCTGATGAAGAGACCAGAGTCAAATACAAAAATTCACGTTCAAACACAAGATTAAAGAAAAACATAAAAAAACTCCACATGAAAAATTAATAATAAGGGAATTAGTAAAGTTAAACTGTTTAAATTCCTATATAGGAAGATAATACATGTAATTCCTAAGAATTTTATCATTAGTGGGCCCATTAGCAGTCTACATAGAAAGAGGGCATGGATATGAGTCAGTTTTGTTAAGATTATCTCCTCCATCCCTTCCAAACCAAAGGAAGGGGTAAAAAAGAGGGATGCATAGGTTGAAAAAGGAAGAGAGAAACAGAGTAGGGAATTTTTTCTCAAATAAAAGAGGCACAAAAGGAAAAACTCTTATAGTGGAGGAGGAAATGGGGAGAGAGCAGGCAATGCTTGAACCTCTCTCTCATCTGAATTGGTTCAAAGAGGCAAGAATACACACACACACACACGTGCATGAACTTACACACATGCACATACACACAGAATCAGGAATAGAAATCTATCTTACCCAATTGGAATAAACACAAAGTAATCACAACTGAATGTGAATGGGATGAGCTTGCCCATAAAACAGAAATAGCAGAATGGGTTAGAAACCAGAATCTAATTTGGTTTACGAGAGACAACAGAAAGACACAGAAACAAACAGAAATAGAATGACAGATACACAGAGTTAATATAAAAGGCTGGAGCAAAATCAATTAGGCTTCAGCTCAAGTAAAAAAAAAGTAAGGGTAGCAATCATGATCTCAGACAAAGTAAAAATAGAGCTAATTAAAAAGATTTGTAGGGAAACTAAATTTTTCTTTAAAAGTACCATAGACAATGAAGTATTTTTTTTAAAACAAGGTCAAACTTCTCTGATCAAGATTTCATTTCTCAAATGCATACCAAATAAGGAAATGAGCAAAAATTACAAAAAATAAAAACCATTCCCCAATAAATAAATTATTAAAAGAAATGAACAATTTTCAGAAGAAGAAATGAAAGATATCTGTAGTGATATGAAAAATGCTCTAAATCCCTATTGATTAGAGAAATGCAAATTGAAACAACTCTGACTTACTACCTATCAGAAATGACAAATGTTGGAGGGCAGGAACAAAAAATGGGTAGACTAATAAACTGTTAGTGGAGTTGTGAACTAGTTCAGTTATTCTGAAAAATAATTTAGAAATATGCCCAAAAAAACCCTATAAAACTGTATGCCCTTTGACCAAGTGACGACACTACTAGATTTGTACACAAAGAAAAAGAAAAGGACCTATATGTGCACGAATATTTATAACAACTCTGTGCTGACAAAGACTTGTAAATTAAGAGGATGTTCTTTGTAGATTGCCTGAAAAAGTTGTGGCATATGATTGTGATGGAGTACTTTTGTGCTATAAAAAATGACAAGAAGATGACTTCAGAA
This sequence comes from Pseudocheirus occidentalis, assembly GCA_028646575.1. Taxonomy (NCBI): domain Eukaryota; kingdom Metazoa; phylum Chordata; class Mammalia; order Diprotodontia; family Pseudocheiridae; genus Pseudocheirus; species Pseudocheirus occidentalis. Next base: position 298,832,142 of record CM053593.1, read on the forward strand.
AAATAAAACAGGACAACACCTGTATGAACTGTTGCAAAGTGAGAACTAGACCATTGTGTACAGTAAACAGGAATGGTGTAATGATGATCAGCTGTGAAAGACTTAACTTCTGTGATCAATACAGTAATCCAAGACAGTCCCAAAAGGTCAGGATGAAAAAATGCTATCCACCTCCAGAGAGAGAATTGATGAACTCTGGGTAGAAATTTAAGTATAATTTTCTGACTTTCCTCATTTTTATTGTTTTTCTTGCTAAAATGGAAATATGTTTTGCATAATTTCATATTTATAATTGATTTTTTTGGCCTCAGAAGGTAGGGGAATGGTGGAAGGGAATGGAAGGAGAGAATTTGAAACTCAAAATTAAAAAGTAATGTTAAAAAATAAATAATTTTAATATGTGTGTCATTTTAATAACAAACTAGTAACCCATGACTTTTAGACTTGAAACATTCTGAACTGCTAAGAATAAAAAATGGAAATTATTCAGAGGGCATTAGGCAGATCTGGGGTGGTGGGGGGGAAAGAAGTAGAAGAAAGAATGAGATGTTTTAAAAGTATCATTGGAAAAGAAAATGGATTGGCAAGAAAAAGTGTGTGAGTCATGTGCTCCACTAGTATCTTAGGCTTTTGGCAATCTGAGCAGATATTTGGGAGTGAGCTCAGGAGAGCTCATGGAGAAAATTTACATAGGACAGTGTATAGGGTTGGGTTGTTCATTTGCAAATCCTGTGCTCACAGGTCCATTTAATTAGGATAACTAGTAAGCATATTTGCTTCATGTAAACTATTGCTTTTACTATATATTTTTTTTAAATCAATGAATAGTAGATACAACAGAATTACCTATTTTCCAAATCTGAGTTAATTTCATCACTAAAATAAAACAGTCCCCTGTGGAAAACATGTGATGATCTTTCTTATGTTTTCATCAAGGATATTTTTGATACCTCGAGCACTCTTGACACCTCACTGAAGATGGAATTCAAATCAACATCCAATCTTAGACTTGAGGGTTTAGCCTTAGGCTTAAGTGAGGGAAGGTACATAAATGCCTTAGCTCTTCACAACCAAAGAAAACTTCCAGCAACAGATTTTCCAAGTCAGGATTCTCACTCTTTAGTCACTATGATCTTCCAAGGATAAGAATCCCCCACCATCACTACCGTCCTTCTTGTGGGAAAGAACCCAATCAGTAACCAAGCTGAGTCCTAAGGTACAGCCTAATTACTCACTAGAAAAGAAAATCTACTGTCCTATGGCTAACAAATTATTTTTTCCTCCTTTCTAAAGTCATGTGATTTCGAATCAAAAGCAGAAATTCAGTCCCCTAAGACACTTCCCAGCTACCTCATCCCTGTCTACTTCATGTGTAACCTTAAAGTATGCCTATCCTACTCTGACCCTCATTTCTATTCTGCCCTTTGGAATCACGTTCTAAATCCTAATTAGTCAGAATAATGAATCAATTCCATGAAGTTATCGCGGTATTTGAATTTTCACATTTGACGTTGTAATTATATGTAAAAAATTGTTTTTAGCAGAATAGAACTATATAAATGAATTTGTAAATGTGCTTGATCTTTTTTAATGTAAAACAACATAAAAATAAGATTATATTATATTATATTTCTTTTTAAAATTTATTACAAAATAAGTGTAGTTATGCAGCAGATTTTTAAAGTAAATATCATACATAAAGATAAGCCTATACTGACAAGATAGAAACATCATTATTTAAATCTTCATGCATATACTGGTACTTACATAAAGCTTTATCCACCTCTCAATGAATTTGCATGCACATATTTTCACAAAATAAACCAAGCATAGTTGGATGACCTGGGATATTATCTAAAATCAGTAATGCTTTAATCACACTACTGTTGCCCTTACAATATTTTTTTCCCAATAGGTTGGCTGTGATAACTTGAAAACGAGTCTTTGAAAATAACTTTAGTCACCCATGCTTTCTTACTTTGACTGTCAAAAAACTGGAAGCAACCAATGGTTGTAGTCTCTCAGTGTGCATATTTTGAGACCTATAAACAAATGCTGATTTTAATTTGAAATCCCCTTCTGTATTACCTTCCAAGAAAAATATTAAGCAATCCTTATTCCATTTAAAATCCAATTTTATTTTCTTTCTGCAAAAATCTAAGTATCAGAAGTCATCTTTTTGTCAAATAAGTCAGTTTCATCCACATTAACATTTTGTTGATCAGTATATACATCTTCTTCTAGTATTTTCTCCAAAACATCAAGATGTTTCCATCTGCACTGTCTGACTCTCAATAATTTTAACGTTAAGCAATTGAACTTGATTTTTAAAGCAATTGAACCTACCAACTTTTGAAGTAAAAATTTCTTCACAATCTACTCCATTTCTATTTTCTTTCACTACCTTAAAGAAACAAACTCGAAATTTTTCCCTGAATGGTTTCTCTGTAAGAGGAATGGGGTTTTGATTGTGATCTATACAGCTAAGACACACTCCTTGAAGTCACATGCACACCCCAATGATGATGCAAATTCACCTCTTACTTCACCTGTGCATTTTATAATATGCTGCACTGTATAAACATCTTTTCCTTTCTTAGAATTACTATGGTCATATTTGTGCAATTCAATAAGTGTTTCCATCTGTTTGTCTAATTTTAATAAAATGGAAAAAATATTGCAAGGACAACAATGTCGTGGGCTCTTAAAAAAAAGCCTGACCATTGGTAATAGGGTAGATAGAAGCACATCACATCTCCACATCATAATAGACAAGTGTAGACTGACAACGTATTAGCACATTGCAAAACTCAACTAGTTCACCCAATCACATGCGTTGAATTTTGGCTCACATTATATGCATCCTGGTATCATTTTATATTTTGAACTGAATTGAATTTTACATTATTGGATTTCACATAAATCATATTAGGTGTCAGCTACATGGTGTAGTTAGAGCACTGGGTCTTGAATCAGGAAGGCTTGAGTTCAAATCTGACCTCAGAAACTTACGGTAGCTGTGTGACCCTAGGCAAGTAACTTAACTGATCTTTATATTATAACTCTTTCTATCATATTCTTTTCATACTCTTGAATTCACAGAAGCTTGGCTTTCTTTTCCATTATTGAATGCATCATCTCTCCCTTCAATGTTTTGGAGTGTAAGGGAACATGGGGAGAGTCCTTTCCCCCTACTACCACTTCCCTTTCCACCATAAGTCAGTAAACTTGCTTCTTTTTAGTTTCATTCCACTCATCTATATCACCTTATGAAGACTCTTATGGTAGTTACATAGCACCCATATCATTTTCATTTCCCCTTTAAAAAAGTTTAGCACCAGGGCAGCTAGGTGGAGCAGTGAATAGAGCACCAGCCCATGAGTCCAGAGGACCTCAGTTCAAATCTGGCCTCAGACATTTAACACAAAAACTATCCAGATAACCTTGGGCAAGTCACTTAACTCCAATTTCCCTCCCTTCCCCCTCCAAAAAAAAAGGAAAAAAAAAGTTTACCAACTTGATCACAACTTTCCTCTCTACCCTAGCTTCTTATACATGGGGACTTCATTACTCATGGTGATGTCTCCCATTAAATTGACCTCCCAGTTTATCAACTGCCTCGGTATCTTTTATGTATGTCTTTATTTTAAGCCATGTATAATAGTGGTCATAACCTTAATCTATCATCATCCACAAATGCTGTCCTTTCATCTTCTAGAACTTTGAAGTGCCTCTACTTGATCACTACTTCTTGTTGTTCTATCTCCCTTCCTAAAGCCAGGCATCATCTCCACCACAAACTCCAGGCAGTTACTTATATCTGGCTACATGTTCCCCTACTCAAAAACTGGTGTTTTGCGTTACGTTTTCCACCTTCAAATTCCATGCTTCTCATTCTCCTGCAGATCATGCCTTTCCATGCCACCATGGCATATTCTTATTCTCCATCACTTGCCCTTTCTTTTTGCATTCTCATCCCTTTAGTTTTTGCTGGGGATATCATGATATAATTTATAGAGAATTAGATTTTGAAATGACTGTAGTAATCTACTATTTGATAAATCCAAAGACTCCAACTTCTGGAATAAGAATTGCATTTTACAAAATCTGTGAAAATTAGAAAATAGTGTGGCAGAAATTAGGAATAAACCAATATCTTACACCTATACCAAGATAAAGTCAGAATAGGTACAGTGTTTAAGTATTAAAGGAGAATTAGATTTTGAGTCAGACACAGCTGAGCTTGAGTCCTGCTTCAGACATTTGGTAGAGGTATCATTCTAAACAAGTCACTTGAACTCTCTGAGCCTCCATTTTCCCATCTGTAAAATCAATAGATTAGTCATGATGAGATCTATGGTCTCTTCAAGCTTTAAATCTGTGATCCTTTGAGTCACACAACTGTGCTGAGTCCAGTGCAAATTTATGTTCTCTAGTCACAACTGGACACTTACTCAATTCTATTCCTCTTCTCTATTTGACTTTCTGTTGTACTTCCTGCTAAATATATTCCAAAGCTCTTTTCTCCTCAATCTTTTTACTCCATTTCTTTCTCTTCTCAATCAGACTCATTTGCCATTAACTCTCTTTTCCCCATTTCTTGACTTCAAATATTCTCCACATCATGCCTCATAATTTCTTCCTTTCTTCAACCAAATGAAGTGGTTTTCTCCTTAGCTAAAAATTTATCCTTCATTCAATATTCTTGTTACTCTTCTGGCAATTGATCCTTTCAATTGTCCTTTCTCTTTTTCTAATCCTCAATTTTTCTTTATCTACTGGCTCCTTTGCTAGTGTCTACAAATGTGTCCAGATGCTCCCCTAACCTTAGAAAAGCTTCACTTGTCCTGCTATACCACACACACACACACACACACACACACACACACACACCCCTTCCCTTTTCCATCTAAATTCTAAGAAAAAAAGCTGAATTCCTAGAAAAAAAGAATCAGTGCCTTCATGTCCTCATATCCCACTTATTTTTCAACCCTTTTCAATCTCAATTATTACTCTACCACTACCACTACTCTTCCATAAACTGCTATCTCCAGGGTTACAAAGCATGTCTTAATAGTCAGTTCTGAGTTTTTTCTCAGTCTTCATCCTTCTTGATCCTTCTCTAGCATTTGATGCTGTTGACCGCTATTCTTTCTAATATACATTTTCTTCCCTGTTTTTTTCATGATGCTGTTTTCCCCAAATTCTTCTTTTAAGCATATGCTTATTTTGCTGTTTTTGTCATTGTTGTTATTTTAGTTATATTATAATCCTTGTCTTGCCAGCTATACATGAGTGTGAGCCAGGGCTCTATTTTGGGCCCTCTTTGCTGTCTCCACACTTTATATTCATAATCTCTTCAACTCTTTCAGGATCATTTATCATCACTTTACAACTAAAGTTACACTTTTCTGAGCACTAGCCCTAAATCAACCTAAATCAAGCCTGCTACATATCTCACCCTATATAGTACATAGATATCTCTGATTCAACAGATCCTAAACAGAACTCATTTTCCCTGGCACTGATTTTCTCCTTCTCTTATTAACTTTCCTATTTCTTTATGATCACCATCATTGTTCACAATCTGGCTTCAATGTATCTTCTCATATTTATTTCTTATTACTTTCCTCATGTACTCTACATTCCAGTCAAATTGTCTTCTCCACTCATCTTAGCCTTATCTCTTCTACCTCTCAGCCTTTGCTCAAGTTGTACCTCATTCTCTTCATCTCTACATCTTGGAAGCCTTTCAAGGCTCAGATCAAATGCTGATCCCTGCACAAGGCCTTACTTGATTGTACCATTATATGTTGGCATAAGCCATCCTCACTAAAACAACATGTTTATGTGAAAAAGGAAGGGGAGTAGCATGTTCCAGGTGAGTTAAACCATTACCCTTATCTCAACCACCATCTCATCTCAGATCTCAATGAAGAGAGACTAGGACCCTCAACCTAAAGCCCTGGGAATGGCAGTGCCCCCAGACAATGAGCCTTGCTTACTGCCTACTTGCACTGCCACCATTAAAGGGAGCAATCCCTGTAGAGAAGGAGTCTATCTTCCTTGCTACAACGAAAACCAATTGCTGACCAACTGCCGCTGACTAGGAATAGCAGCATCCCCGACTACTAGCACTACATCTAGCTCAGCTTCTTGCAGCCACCATTGCAAAAAGCATACCCTGTGGAGTTATAACCTAACAATTTCTGCAGGCACTAAAGCCCCTACCCCCTTAAAAAACAATATTGACTGAAGAGTTAGAAAAGAAAGTTCTCAATACTAAATCCCTTGGCCCTGAAAAATGGTTCACTATCAGAAATATATTTGATTTTATCAGTGAGAATGACTACTTTAGGGAGTAGCTTTGTTGCTGCTCCCTAAAGGCCTTTCCATCAGACTTGCACTTGAAATCCAATATACGTATTGCCTCTTCCTGTTAGAATATGAGTTCTCTGAGAAACTAGGATTGTCTTTGCTTTTCTGTTTATGTACCCAGAACTTAATACTTTGCACATAGAAAGTGCTTAATTAACATTTTTCATTCATTCCTTGTTGAAATTGATTTATATTTACTTATCTATGAACATGTGGTGGTGGTGGTTTTTTTCACACTAGAATTTGAGCTTCTACAGGGTAGGAACTGTTTGTCTTGCTTTCTCATTGAATTCTCAGTGAATGGCAGAGTATTGTGTTTGTTAAACAAAATGTAAATTTTATTGGATGTTAATTTGCATTTCTTCTTTATGTATTTCATCAGTTAGAGGTTAAGTATCAATGCCATTTTGTCACACAGTGCATTAGGTCCTAAGCTCACAGAGAAGTAAAGAGAGATAACAAGATTAAGTGATTATATAGTAAGACACTATTAAACCATCAGAAATAACTTTGCCTTTGCATTTGTGAAGCTTCTTTCAAAGTAACTTAAGTCTGGTTAGTGATTCAAGATATTTCTATTGAAAAGCTATGGTTAGTGTTACATTTGTTCAAGCAGTTCTCTTTCTCAAAAAATGATCTCATCAAATACAGTGAGTTGGACTACAAAGCAAAGGAATCTACAAAGGCACCCAGTCATGGACCCTGAAATCTAATTCTTAAAGATGCAATATGCAGAACTTTCTCTAAGGCAGCCAAATGACAAAGTGACTAGAAGACTTGAATTAGAGTCAGGAAGATATGAGTTCAAATCTTGCCTTAGACATTTCCTGCCTGTGTAAACCTAGCCAAGTCATTTCATTCTTCTTTGCCTCATTGCCAAAAGGAGTACAAAAAGTATCAACTACTTCCCAAAGTTATTGTCAGGACACAAAGAAATTGTGTATGTGTGCCTGTATATAAATATACATATATGTATACATGCATACATACACACATATACATGCATACACATGCATATGTGGGTGTGGGGTGTGTGTTAATGGTGAAGTATATAACATGGTGGGATTGGAGTCAGGAAGACCTGGGTTCAAATCCAACCTCAGACACTTTCTAGGCAAGTTACTTAACCCTGTTTGCCTCAGTTTCCTCATCTATAAAATGAGCTGGAATAGGACAAGGAAAACTACTCCAATATCTCTGCCAAGAAAATGCCAAATAGAATCATGAAGGATCAGACAATAAAAATGACTGGTATGTGTGTATGTATGTATGTATATAGAATGTATGTATATATGTATGTATGTGTACGTATACATATAGTATGTAAAAATACATACATACAAGTATACATGCAGAATATTACAAGCTTTAAAATTCTAAACTGTGAAATATTAGCTATTACCTTGCTATACCTTCAAAAACGTGAGATAACAGCATTCGCTCTAGCACGTGGATTGACTAAATTGTTACTGTTTTTTAACCATCTTGACCCTGACTCTTTTTAATTATTTTCATTCATACAACTACCCTTATTTCCCATGTTATAGTTCAGAGGATAGCATCACAGAACCACTAAATAAGAGCCATCCACGTACTCTTCCCCCACCAAAAACATTAACAATAGCAACAGCAACAACATTGCAAATCACCAAACTTGTTATCAATAATCTGGGTAATAAAATATTCCCTTGAATGACAACTCTTTTTATACTTGTGTTTCCCAATATTATATTGTTAGCTACTTACAGGAAGGGTCTAGGTATACATAATGCTTATAATGCTCTGCACATAGTAGTTTTTTTAAAAACATTTAGTGTGAAGTGAGTTATTGACATATTCTTATTTTAACAGAGGGAGAGTGTTCCAGTATTAATAAAAACACAGCTATTGCTTAGCTCTACACACACACACACACACACACACACACACACACACACACACACTTTTATCTGTCTATATGCATACACAAACAGATTTGTTGTCATTCAGTTGTTTCAGATGTGTCTGACTCTTCATGACCCCATTTGGGATTTTCTCGGCAATGATACTAATTAGTTTGCCATTTCCTTCTTCAGTTAATTTTGCAGATGAGAAAACAGAGGCAAATAGGGTTAAGTGACTTGCTAAGAGTCACACAGGAAATACCTAAGGTCATATTTGAACTCAAAAAGTCTTCTTGACTCCAGGACTGGCACTCTATCTACTTGTAATGGTAATGTAATTTGAATTTGAAGATCCCTTTGTGTTGGCAAAGGTAGCAGGTACTTAACACTTAGTAACTGATCGTGCCTCTGTTGGGGAAAAAGAAGGTATGAACTCCTGTCTCCTGTTGCTGATGTTAACAGGAAGGGTTAAGCTAAAACAGGAAGCAGCTGATGCTATGTATATATAAGGAAAAGCCCCAGAGATGGACAGTCAGAATTTCTTGTGACAAGAATCTGGTGGCAGAAGTTGTTCTGCTGGAGAGAGAGAAGTAGTTTCTCTCAGCAGCACCTGGAGGCTGGGCTAATACTGCTGGACTGAGAATTGAGAAGAAAAATGAGAATTGAGTACTGAGTCAGAATTTCTTGAAGCACCATGGAGGCAGAAGCAGCTTCTGGGAGGAGGCTGAAGAGAAAGGTTTTGATTTTGAAACCTGGATGGAGTGTTTTTTGATTCTGGGAGCCAGCTGAGACTTCTCCTGGGTATGAGGGCCAGCCAGAACTGCCAAGGGACTGAGGAAGCATGACTGTGATACTGAGACTTTGTCTGTTTGCAGCTTTGTTTGGCCTTGACTTCCTGGGAGCACAGAATATGGGGGATTTGAGATGGACTGGACACTGTGAACTTCAATATGAAATGGAAATTGCCCAGAGAACTGGACAAAAACCTGGGAGCTGTCTGCCTTTGAACCCAGGTGACAGTTTGGTGAATCCAGGTAGGATCTGGGACCATAGAAGGGGATCCAGAGAATCTGAGAAACCACTCTGAGTTAAGCTGAAAGAACACTTTACTTGGATACTGTGAACTTACTACTTGGATACTGTGAACTTACTAAGATTATAATTTGCTAGTGACCCAGGAGTGGAGGTTCTGTGTATTTTCTAATGATTGAATAGTGAATAAGGAAGGATGATCAATTGACTAAATCATTGTACTTAGTGACTGATAACTGAATTAGTAATTGATTTGTAATCTAGTTTGCCCCATGAGTGGAAAACTTTGACTATTGTACTTAGTGATTGAATTAAGGGTTTTGTGAATGCTTGAGTTACTAAATGATTGTTCTTTGTTCAGAACATTTGACCACTGTAGTGGAAAGTATGTAGTCATTTTCTGTGATGTTGTCAATGATGTATTTTGATTATCTGTGATAAATTATAATGTGGATTCTGTACCTTGATATCTGCCAATTTTTTGCTTTGATTTGTTATGGAATAGAGTGTTCACTATACTAGGTAATCAGAACTTTAAAATCTGTTCACAGTAACATTCTTCTGAAAAGCTGCTAGTGCTTGGCTTTATACCACTATGCCACCTAACTGGCCCCTTACATATACATACATACATATGCAGGTTTTGTTGATTCTTCTCAATTTGCTCATTTAAGTGACTTCCTAGGGGGCCCCTAAGAAAGCAAAAATGTGTGTGTGTGTGTGTGTGTGTAACCTTCCCTAAAAAAAGTGAAAAGCTCCATGTGGACTTGTTATAAAAAAGTTATTTTTTACTTCTTCCCACAAAATAATGTTAGCCAGAATTTTGAACTATCTTTTGATTACAATTGATTTCTATTGTTCAAGACCTGTTCCTTCAAATGCCTTTTTTTTCAAGAAAACAAACAAACACAGATTGTTTCAGTCCTATCTGTGCTTTCTTGGGAATGTCCAAAGAAATCAGGATAGGTGTAAAACTAGTAGAACGAAGCGTTTCCCATACGATCTCTGTGTGTTTCTTTCTTTAGAAAGGTACTTTACAAGAGTCAGTTTGGTAGGATTTCTATAGTGCTGATTGTATTTAGAATCAGGAAGAAGATCTGGAATCAAATCCTGCCCCAGATGTTTATTAGTTGTGTGATACTGGATATGTCACTTCAGTTTTCCCAGCTTCAGTTCTCTCATCTATAAAATGAGATTAAACCTGATGTACCACTAAGTTACATCCCTTGTAGGTCTACATTTATGATCCTATGGTTTAGTTTATCCCACAAAGGATTTACTAAAATATAACTTTAGCAGGTTTTTGATAAAAGCTACCCTGAGGATTTTTTTTCTAGAGAAACCTCCTGAAGAACTTTGTTGCACTTTCTTTTGTTACAATCAATTTTGTTTTAACTTAAAAAAAGCCAACATTACAAAACCAGTTATTTGTTAGCTGCTGCTGTGAGAAAAATCCATTGATGTTCCCTGTGGAAGTAAGTTAACAATGACTTGCTAAATGCACCACCACTTCATACAATCAACCCACTTCCCACCCTTGGCAAGCCAAGCCTGAACTGTGAAATAACATCCCATAAAGCTGCAGGTGTCTTATAGGAATGGTGCTTTACAAATAGTTTGAACACAAAGTTGTTTTTCTTTGTTTTATTGTGGAAGGACATTTTTGGCTAAATTTAGTTTAAAAAAAAGATTTTTTTCTTAATTGAAGAATTTATCTACATTTATTTTATAATTCCTCTAAGACAATTTTATACATTGGAAGGAATATACTTCTGTGAATATTATTTGGTATATTCCTTTCATGTTACTTAGGTAGTAGAGGAGGAGGGGAAAAAAGAATTTGGAGAGGCAAGCTTTCAACCAATGCCCTTCCTTCTATAGTTTCTATGCATTTTTTGGCATTGAAGGTCTACTGATGTAGATAAGAGCTGGAAGAGAAAGCAATGGCCAAGGAATCCAACCCCCTCTTTTTACAGGTAAGGAAAATAAGGTCCATCAAGATGAAATGACTTGCTAAGATTAAAGAATATGAGTAAACACTTGTTTCAAAAGCTGCATAATGTAATTGATTTAAATATAAATTGTCACAAAAAAATCAAATGAATTGTCCTGAGAGAGCATATATCACATTCTTTGGTATTCAAAAGCATTATTGAGAGATCAGTTTTTCAAACTACAATAAATATATTGACCCAGAATTAGTCAAATGGTGTGCATACTTTAAAGTATTTTCATTCCTCCTAATCATATTTCTGTGATATTTTTAATGTCATTCATATTCTTCTCACCAGTTTTCCTTGTGTCAAACAGAACACATTTACAAAACTGCATTGCTAGAGGGAAAAAAATTTCCCTAGGCAAAGCTAAGTGGTCCATATGGGGATCCAACCTGTGACCTTGGGCTCATTCCCTCCATTCTTTAACCACCTGAGCTAACTAGCCCAGGCAACCCTTGTTTTTCTGCTTAATCTTCTCTCCATCAATTAAATCATGTTAACTTGTTTGAAATGCTGATCTTCTTTGTCCACTCTCACCCGTGTTCCTGTGGCCCAAGAGTGCACTCAGTAAAATGCCTTGTCAGTATGAAAGTGCACCCATTCACAAATGTCTCAATATACCCTCTCCAGCAGCAGACAGCTGCCATGAAGCCATCTATACTATGATTTAATGCTGTACACTTGTTTTGAAAACCTCTTTCTGACACCAGATGTCCAACAATGGCTATTTTCACAGGCTTTCCACAGTCCCTGCAATGCTCATGCATGTCATTTTGCCCCAAAGTGTGCTATATCAATGACACGTCTCACTACCACCTCTGATCTCAGGTTTCCTTAGAAATGAAGAAACTATGGAGACTGCAGAGGGCTGATTGGCAAGCCGACACCTTATCTGGAGTCCCCCATGGTACAGGGGATAGTTGTATGCACTTTGGTGATGCTGAGAACAGATTGATGCCAATAAGCCATTTGCGATAAGAACTAATTGGAAACAGAAGGTTGAAGAATGATGATGTTGGGAATGAGCAAAGGGGACGGACAAGTAATTATTCAGGCAGAATTTCTTTACACAAAGGGCAGATGGAAGAAGGAACAAAATTCCAAGTCCATGGCAGAAGCAAGCAGCTGCAGTGTGTGTGTGTGTGTGTATGTGTGTGTGAGTGCCCATGCATGATACATGTATATGTGTTTGAAAAAGCAAACAGGGCAAAGCAATAGCTTGGTAATGAGCTATAGCAATCTCCAGGGATTCCTCTGGATCTCTCAATGAGTTGAGACTCAATTATATGTAAAATAATTTGGGGACCAAAACGTAATTCTCTACCTGATTCTCAGAGAGTTTTAATTGTTAGAAGTTTTAAAAGTTTGATGTCATTAAAAGAATCATTCCTGTAAAAGGGATGTACAGCACTCTCTAAACTAGAGATATCACACCTTTCTCAAAACAGAAATAAATGAGATGTTTAAAGCAGAACAGAAGCAGGAAACTACTTTCATTTTACACTTCCGTATTCCAGAAAACCTCTCATATACACACATATACATATGAATGGTAGAAAATATAAACTATATGTGTTCAGACCAAAAATACTTTTCAGTGTGAACAAAATGAAATGCATCCCACAAATGTATATCATCAGAGTTTCTTTCCATGGAGATGAATTTTATAAGTCACATTACAGTCAAATAAAGGCTAATAGTCTCAGAACTAAATTTATTTGAGGGACAAAGACAATAATAATTAGCAATGAGTGCAAGAGAATGAATTTCACAATTTTTACCCCCAAAGCAAAATCTATTTGCCGCAATGTTAGCCAGCAGTATTAATTTAAAAGCTGTTTAATACAGTACTGTGACAGTATACAAAAGATCATTTTGGGGGGTCTCCATTCCAGGCTCAAATTAATCGGGTATTTTCATTTCTCAGTTGGATGAAATAAAAATATCAGCCCCACCCACAGAGATTTTTTTTTATATTTTAAAGGTGATTTGGAGGACAGAGGTATTAAGACATAATCAGAGGGTTCTCCTTTCCTTAAAATGTTAGCACCAAAGAGAAGCAAAAACTGTAGTTAGTTGGGTATGTGATGCCATACCCCAGGCACCAGAGTGATGAAAGGATCCATCAATCTGAAGTAAATTGTAAGGGAAAGAAATAAGTAAAGAGAGATAAGACTAAATGTGAAGAGATAGGAAGTACTTTTGTAACAAAAGCAAAGGTGGAGGAAAAGACAGGTACAGTAATTACAGAAAGAAGAGATGACACCAGAATAACAGCACCCAATAAAACTGCACCTGTAATGGGACAGACACATTTTTTTCTTTTCCTTTTTTATTTTATTCTAGGATTGATGCTTTTTGCTGAAATAAAATAAAAAGTATTTCTGTTGCAACCAACAAAACCCAAATTGGTGTTTTTAAAACTACAAAGGGGGTATCTGGATGTAAACAGTGATTTAGTAAACACAAATTTTGATTTGGAAAGCTAAGCATAGTAACAGCACTCCACATCTAAAAGTAAAAGTAGAGCCTAAAGATAAAAAAGACTAATTGGATGAATGAATAAATTAATTAAATCAGATGCATTTATTGAGTGTTTACTGTGTGCAAGTATTGAGGACACAAATAGAAAGGCCAGACAGTCCAAGCTTTCTTATAACTAAATGATGTCTTTTATCCATGATCTTGTTTTTTCTCACACAAGAGGAAAAAAAATATTTTAATGGAAATACAAAGTTTTATAGTTGAAGCTTGTTATGGTTTACAAAAAACATCTGCTCAAACTTAGCATAATGATTTTTAAAGATGAGAATGTTCTTTCCACTGAAGTATCATTGAGGTATCGGATTTGAAGGAAAAAAAAGATGAAATACAAGTTTCATTACCAAAAAAAAAGTCCTTATTAATCTTTCATGATAACTTTGTTTTTAACATTAAAAGAAGCTTAGGACTTACCTAAGCATACATATATATATACATACACACACACACACACACACACATATGGACTTAGTTTACTGCATATTAACAGCGTTTCATTCCTTTCTCCCTCCCAACTCCACTGCCACTGAAAACATAAATAGAGAGGATTAAATTAACCAAATATACTATTAAAAATCTAAAAGTACAAAAGATTAATTAAAGAAAAACTACCACAAAAGAAGAATTTTTTCAATCATAGGAGAAATAAATTCAATTTTAAACAAAAAAATAGAAATCATGAAAACAGAGTTGAAGAATAATAAAATTAATGAACTATTAATTTTATAAAGAGATATAAGTCAAATATAAGAAATTAAATATGAATATGAATTGATGAAATCAAAGTATTTACAAGAAATCACTAGAAACGAGAATTTAAGAAAAACAAGTGATTGCCTCCAAAAGTAGAAAACATGTAAATAATAAAAGAATAAATGTATGCATTAGTGTAGCAATTCTCAAACTTTTTGCCCTCCAGATCCATTTAGACTTTAGAATATTATTGAGCACATCAAAGAGCTTTTGTTTATATGAATTACATTCTGCCGTATACTGATAAATTTTTAACAATGGACTCTGAAAAAAAATCACACATAACACATTTTATGTCTAATCCCCATTATTAACATTTTCTCCATCCCTTTCTTATATCTAATCAGTACACAAAATAAATCAAGCCTTGAGTTGCTACAGTCATTGATTTCTGAGGCATAAAGGCTCATAGTGAAATTTTCTTTCTTTTTATTTTTGGAGGGCAATTGGGATTAAGTGACTTGCCCAAGGTCACACAGCTAGTTATGTGTCAAGTGTCTGAGGTTGGATTTGACCTCAGTTCCTCTTAACTCCAGGGCTGGTGCTCTATTGAATGCACCACCCAGCCACCCCATAGTGAAAATTTCAAAATGAGTTTTCCTAGGTTTTAAGGTGGCTGCAGCAGACTCCTGGATGTATTTGTCTGGTTGCCTTATTAAAAATTTAAACTGATAATTTTAAATACATATATCTATGTATGTATATATATATAATTTACTAATAAAATTTAAAAATGATAGTAAGCCAGTTATGTGTCATTATAAAAGCATATTTTAACATAAAATAACTATTTTTTAAAAAGTAAGAAGATTATCATTGATTTATGTGTGTTTGCAAATGGTTTTAATTCCTAGTTTAATAGAAGACAGATTCTCATATCTGCTTACGCATTCAATCTGTTGAGTTTTTGTTTTGCTTGAAGCATATGAAGAAAATCTGTCCTCACTCAGATATCTAGTAAGAAGTGGAAGGGATATTTTAATATAAAAATAATGTCATTATTATGATGAAAATGAGAACTATTAGTTTAGTGGATACAGTTACCCTCGGAAATAAAAAGGCTAAGTTTTATTCCTATCTCTGATCACATATATGAGTGTGATCATAAATAAGACACTTGACCTCTCAGTGTTTTTGGTATCTCTCTTAGAGTTGCAGAGAAGAAAATGACCTTTGGAAAAGAAGTTTAACTTGTCTCGAAATTCCTTATGTTAATGGAATCACAGATCCATTCTGCATTCCTATCATATAAAAAATAAGCCGCAGGAAAGGGGCAAAGTGGTTCAGAAGGGGTTATAGCCAAATGTTATCAAACGATTAAGGAGACATGGATGACTGTATTACACAATCATTTTAAATAAGAGAAAAAGAAGTCAAACACTATATTCAACTCCTTTTATGTAACTAACATGCATCATGTTGATACTCAAAAGAAGCAGTGACAGAAAAAGAAAAGGGTAAGATTATTCATAATGTTGATACATTTAAAATAATATTGTAGAGATACTATAATAGGTACCCAAAATTATTCAGTATGACCAAGTTAAATTTATGCACGTGTAAAAATGTTTAAAAAATCAATGTAATTAATAATATAAAAAAATGAAAACCGAATAATTATGCAAATAGATATAAGAAAAGTCTTCCACAAAACATCACTAATTTATGTAAAATATCTTTAAAAGTATAGGAATGGAAGCAACCTTTATTAATATACTTCAAAGTGTATATGTTAATACACATACATATCCACATATATATGGATATTATATGTATATAACTTTGTATAAGCAAGAACTAGATTTATTTGCCATGAAGATACAGTTCAAGCATTCAGGGGCAAAATTGGTTGATATCTGCCTCTAGTATTATTTAATGTAATAATGCAAATGCTAACTATGGAAGTGACATAAAAAGAAGAAAATAAAGGTAACTTGTCTTAAACAAGAGGAGACAAAATTATCCCTGTTGTATGATTTGCTTGAAAAATCTTAGTTTATCAACAAAGAAGCTAATTGAGATGATTAATAGCTTCAGTTAAATAGCAGGATTTGATCAACTGACATTGTGTGTGTGGCTATGTATAATATGTGTGTGATTTAATCAAATATAACCAAAAATATTTTGTACAGAAGTTAGAATGTACCTTTAAAAGTG
This sequence comes from Pseudocheirus occidentalis, assembly GCA_028646575.1. NCBI lineage: Eukaryota > Metazoa > Chordata > Mammalia > Diprotodontia > Pseudocheiridae > Pseudocheirus > Pseudocheirus occidentalis. Next base: position 298,848,883 of record CM053593.1, read on the forward strand.
GAGAGATTTCTCATATTCATAGTTGCATTGCATCAATACAATATGAAATACCATATTATTTAAACCAAATATTTGGTGCTAAACTAAACAAATTTTTAAATGGTTACATCATTAAAAAAGATAATATTTATTTTGAGGAACAAAAGACAAAAAAACCCCACAAGGAAATAAAAAATAAAGAAAAATAAAGAAAAAGAAAAAGCCAATATGGCAGAATAAAGGTAGGGGTTTGCCTGAGCTCACCTAAATTTCCCTGCAAACAAGAAATTTTTAACACTTCAAAATGGCTCTGGAATGACAGAACCAACAAAATGTCAGAGTGAAACAATTTTTCAGCCCAAGACAAGTTGGAAGGTTGACAGGAAAGGTCTGTCTGGTGAACTGAATACAGAACAACACAAGAACCACTCTGGGAAGCCAAAACACAGTACTTAAAGGCATATGCATTGGGGCTGGAGCTCTAAGTCCACAGACCTTAAGAGGGTCAGACACCTACTTAAAAAGAGATTGCAGGTGACTCTTTGCAGACTTCAGGTTTAGGACTCTCTTGCATTGTCCCTATGCTGTTCCAGATTGCAGTCCCAGGGTCAGAAGGAATACAAACATAGCAGTACTTGTGGTTCCAAAAGGAAAAGGATACTGGTCGCAGTTCCAGGTTGGAAAACAGTGTTTGTATTTGCTCATAGTTCCAAAACAGGCCAGGAAAACAGTGATCACACTTCTTAAATCAAGACACTTTGGAAGAACTGAAAACTTATAGACACCCAAAAAAGCTTTGAAAATAGCAGCATAAGAAACCTAAAACTTGGAACAGTGCCTTTCCATCTCAGGAATATAGCCCAACCTTAATATAAATTTAAAAGTCAAGAAATAGGCTAGGGAAATGATCGAACAGTCAAAAAAAATAACCTGATTATAGAAAAGCTGCTGTGGTGACAGGGAAGATCAAGACAAAACCCAGACAAAGACAATAAAATCAAAGCACTTGCATGCAAAACCTCAAAGAAAAATGTGAATTGGTTACAGGTTCAAAAAGAATGTCTAGAGGAACTCAAAAAGGATTTTTAAAAAATCAATAAGAGAGGTAGAGGGAAAATTGGGAGAAGAAAGGAGAATGATATAAGAAAATTATGTAAAGAAACTCAACAACTTGGTAAAAAAAAGGCACAAAAGTCTGCTGAAGAGAGTTCCTTAAAAAGTAGAATTGGTCAAGAGGAAAAAGACATAGGAAAAACTCATTGAAGAAAAGTCAAAAGCTTGACAAATGAGTCAAAAATACTGAAGAAAACAACATCTTGAAAAGATGGAATTAGGCCAAATGGTAAAATAGGCACAAAAATCCATCCAAGAGAAGAATTGGTCAAATGGAAAAAAGGTATACAAAAATTCAGTGAAGAAAGGAATGCCTTTATAAGTATTAGCCTCATGGAAATGGAAATACAAAAACTCACTGAAGAAAAAAATTCCTTAAAAATTAGAAATAGTCAAGTAGAAGTTAATGACTCCATGTGATATAAAGAAACAATTTTTTAAAAGACAAAAGGATATATATATATATACATATATATGTGTGTGTGTGTGTGTGTGTGTGTGTGTGTATATATGCATAAAAGAAAATGTAAAATATCACATTGGGAAAAATAACTGACCTGGACAATAGGTCAAATAGCCACCCCTTAAAAGGACCAATTTGTATAAAAATATTTTAGCAGTTCTTTTTGTAGTGGTGAAGAATTGAAAATTGAGGAAATGCCCAACAATTGCGGAATGGCTGAACAAGTTGTGGTATATGATTATGATGGAATAAAATTGTGCTATAAGAAATGATGAGCAGGAAGATTTAGAAAAACCTGGAAACAGTTACATGAACTGATGAAAGGTAAAGGAAACAGAACCAGAAGAACATTGTACATAGTACCAGAAATATTGTAATGATTAATTGTTAATGACTTAGCTATCCTCAGCAATACACTGATTCAAAATAATTCTAAGACAAATGATGAAAAATATTAATCCATCTCCAGAGAAAGAACTAATGGAGCCTGAATGCAGATCAAAGTATACTTTAAAAAACAGTTCTAAAATTTTTTCTTGGTCTGCGTTTTTTTTTTTGCAATGCAACTATTATGGAAATATGTTTTGTATGAATCCATGTATATAATCTATATTAATGTTTTTGCTTTCATTGGGGGAAGAGGAAGGAGAAAAAAAGAATTTGGAACTCAAAATTTTAAAAAGTTAAAAAATGTTTTATGTGTAATTTAAAAATATACAAACATTTTAAAATATATACAGGAAAATTATCTCAATAATTAGAGTTCAAATCATATTATAAAATATTAGATATAAAACTTACTTGGTATTATATAGAAGTAAACACAAATGTCCAATAAAACAAAAAAACAGGCAAAAAATTGGGTAAGGCATTTTTATTTACCAAGATTTTCTAAGGAAATTTGATGCCAGAAGTTAAGTGTACAACAGGCTTGCACAATATATGACCAGCAGGCCACTTATGGCCTGCCAAAGGGTTTGGAGCAGCCCAGAAAATATGTAGAGGATGTAAAAGAAAGTAAAAATATAAAGAGTACTTTGTCCATGCCCTGATTAGTCCACCTTCCCCTAGTCACTATTGTGCCCATTATGTAATTTGGTGGGTGAATTGCCACTGTACACTCTCTCCTGTTTGTCACATAACCCACAGGAACAAACCACCGTCAGTCTGTCTCTAGTCTGAGAGGACTAAGAGTCACCTCTTTTTGCTGTGTTTTCAGTTGTTATTGTTGTTGAACAGGACAAAGTGAGTGCAGCCACACACTAATGCAGCAGATGCCCCCTATGTGATGAGTGGCTCCTTCCCCTCCCTTACTGAGTGGCTGCCCTCCAAGTTACATGAGTGTCTTGTGCTCTCTCCAAGGTCAGAGACTCAGTTCAGTATTTCTTTGTATGTGAGCAGTTGCTATGGAGATTTTTTTAATTCTAATATTAAAGTTTTGGGGGTGACTTTGTGAAATGAGTGATAAAAAGAAATGAAAGACTGAATTTGAACATAGAACATTTAATCTGAAGTGGACAAATACTTGTTTACTTATAGGAGAGACAAAATATTGTGCCTTGTTTGCCGAGAAGTAATAGCCATTGCAAAGGAATGCAAACAATTAAACCATCCTGGTTTAAGTAAATTGGACACCACCAACAACAAATTAAAACATCCAAATTGTTGAAAAATCTCAGAGGAACAATGGTTTTCAAGAAAGTAAACTCAGATATGAGGCAGCTACTAAGGTTAGTTTTCAGATATTAAGAAATCTATTTCAAACGTGATTCCAGAGTACAATAAATTTATTACTGACAAGAAGTGTAATACATCCCAATAACTAAATGTAAACAGTAAGAAAACCTGAAAAAAAATAGTAAAACTTGTACTGCTTCACAAAGTAATTTTTTAACATTAATGTAATTTCATGATAAAAATCTTAAGTAATAAGTATAATTAATTTATATTAATTGAAACTTCCCTTTTTAATGTTGTTTATTTGCAAAACAGTTTGATCATTAGTTATACCTTTGCTTAGAAAGTGAGCTGCTAAAAACCTGTCTGTGGCTTGAAGTAGTTTAGCCTATTTTAATTTTGGCCCCAACCTACCATCAAGTTGTGCTGGTCTGGTATAGATTACTTTATATCAAGTACCAAGTGATATACTGGTAAATGACCTGGTAAACAAGCTCTCTGAGAAAGAAAATATATTCACTGTGTACTTTAACTTTAATCTCCATTATTAACATTTCTTCTATCACTTTAAGTCAGGGAATTCAACAAAAAACTGTATCAGGCTGTGATTTGTAGTAATTGCCAATTTCCAAGGTGTAATTGCTCACTCTATATATTTAATGATCCACTCTCTTAAGCCAGTATCCAGCACACCTCCATATGTACCACACTGAGCTCCAAATATATGTGGTCTAAATGTTAAAAGGCACAGCATTAAAGACATGTAGAATGGAAAGAAGTACCTTTCACACAGCTAGGGTGAGACTTTACTATCACAACTTAAAACAGGCAATTCTAATGATTTTTTAAAAAGTAACCTTTTGTACAAAGTCAATAAGAAATATATAGGATCACAAGATCATAGATTTAGAAGGGGCTTTAGAGGCTATTAAGTCTGACCCCCACATTTTACAGGAGAGAAATTAAAGCACAGAGAGATGAAATTACTTTCTCAGGGTCACAGAGCCAGTAAATATCTGAAGTCAGATTCACACTTTAGTCTTCCTAATTCCAGGTCCAGGTTGTTATCCAATATCACCAACCTATGTCTATACATTAGCAGTTGTAGAAAAAAAAATTTGTGGGTGAAGGGCTTCATATCAAACACCTCTGATAAATGTATGACATCCTAGGGAATTAACACAAATTTATGAGACTAAGAACAAGTAAATAATTATTACTGAAAAGATATAAGCAAACTTTTCAAAAGAATCTCAGTATATCTATAAACACGAAAAATGTTCAAAATACTAAGAACTGGAAACTGGAACAATTCTGAAGTATTACCTTATAACTTTAAGGTTGGCAAAGATAATTAAATATGAAGATTCAGTGTTGGATAGTCTGTAGAAAGACAGTCACATTAATACACTGTGGTTAGAACTGTGAATTGGTCCAATTGTTCTAAAAATCAACTTGGATTTATGAGAGAAAAGTTACTAAACTGTGTAGATCTTTTGACTCAGCAATTCCAGTCCTGGGCATATGCCACCAAGGTCATCAATGACAAAAAACAAAGTCCCACATATAACTAAATATTCTTAGCAGCACTTTTGTAGTGGCCATAAATTGGAAGAAAAGTATCCATCAATTAGGGCATGGCTGAACTTGTAATATACTAAAATTGTGATATAGTAATGTGAATATCATTACAATTTAAGGAATGTTAGGCTTATGGAATTCAGGGAAAGATGGAAAAACATGTAGGAATATAGGATAATGAGAGCAGAAAAAGGACAATGATACACATAATGACTATGAAAAGATAAATGAAGACAAAAGCACACAGAACAGAGGCAATGATTAATAGTGTTTCTGATACTAAATAACTAATATTGGGTTGTATAGTATATCCTTCCTCAGTAGTAGGGATGGAAATGTCAAAAAAATGTTTAAGTAAAAATGTTTGTATTGCATTCGAACAAATAATAGTTAAGAAAATATTAATAAAACTAGATCTATAATTTAATGTTCAGATACCACAGAGTCCAAATTCTTTGGTCACTGAAGCCTATTTTTACTTACTAGGGTTCGTGCTGCAGTAAGACAGCATTAGGGATTCAAGGTCCTTGACCTGCATATTATGATGAAACACTTCAGAAAGAGAATTTTATTAAATTCATTCCTTAATTTTTACTTTTTAACATTCACTTCCATAAGATTTTTAGTTCTAAAGTTTCTCCCTCTTCCTTCCCTCCCCCTCCCCAACATGGCATGTAATCTGACATAGATTCTATGAATACATTCATATTAAACTTATTTTCACATTAGTCATGTTGTAAAGAAGAATTAGAGCCAAAGGGTGGAAGTGCAAGAAAGAAGAAACAAACAAAGAAGAGAGAGAGCAAATTGTATGCTTCAATCTGCATTCAGACTCCACAGTTCTTTTTCTGGATATGGATAGCTTTTGCAATCATGAGTCTTAGAACAGTCTTAGATCCTTGCATTGCTGAGAAGAGCTAAGTCTATGAAAGTCAGTCATCACGAAAGGTTGCAATGCTGTGTACAATGTTCTCTCACTTCTTCTCAATTGACTATGTATCAGTTTATGTAAGTCTTGCCAGGTTTTTCTGAATTCCACTTGCTTATCATTTCTTATGGAAAAATAGTATTCTATTACATTAATATACCACAACTTGTTCAGGTATTCCCCAATTGATGGGCATCTTCTCAATGTCCAATTCTTGGCCATCACAAAAAGAGCTGCTATAAATAGTTTTGTACATGTAGGTCCTTCTGTTTTTATGAGTTCTTGGAGATACAGACTTTGAAGTGGTATTGCTAGGTCGAAGGGTATGCAGAATTTTATAGCCTTTTGGGCATAGTTCCAAATTGTTATCCAGAATGGTCAGATCAGTTCACAACTCCACTAATGAGTGTTCCAATTTTTCCACATCTTCTCCAACATTTATCGTTTTCCTATTTTGTCATGTTAACCAATCTCAGAGTTGTTTTGATTTGTATTTCTCTACTCAATATTAATTTAGACCATTTTTTTTCACAGAACTGTAGGTAGCTTTAAGTTCTTCATCTGAAAACTTCCTCTTTATATTCTTTGATCATTTACCAAACGGGGAATAAATTGTATTCTTATCATTTGACTGAATTCTCTATATATTTTGGAAATCAGGCCTTTAAAAAATGTTTCCCAGCTTTCTGTTTCCCTTTTAATCTTGGTTGCATTGACTTTCTTTGTGCAAAAACTTTTCAATTTAATGTAATCAAAATTATTTTGCATTTCATAATGTTCTCTATCAGTTTTTTGGTTATAAATTCTTCTATTCTCCATAAATCTGACAGATAAACTATTCCTTGCTCTCCTAATTTGTTACAGCATCAGCTTTAAATCTAAATCATGTGCACTTTTGGACTTTATCTTGCCATATTGTGTAAGATGTTGGTCTCCACCTCATTTTGCAGGAAGACTTTTATGAATAATCTATAAAATAAAGCAATTGTCACTATAATTTGGTGACTTAGAAATTAAGGATTCTGGTTTGTTTTTCTAATGAAAATAAGTTGTATGCTGACACTTTAAATTTTTTAGCTCAATTATTTGAATCAAATTCTTTTGAGATTTTAAACTTTGTTGTTCAGTCATCTGATGTAGCCCTATGACCCATAAAATTAATTAATAATGATTTCTTAAATATTCAAACAAAATTAGTTAGCTGTAAATATCAGGATCCTAAGAAAATAGAATACACTCCTTTTGCCTTACATTATTTTGTCAGTAAAAAGTAGAGATGAGATTCTTTGTGGCTGTTGTGAGAACCTATTTATGATGCCCAATGCTCTAGTCTACTCCTGTCTTCAAATGAAGGATAGTTTTTGCAAAAGGAGATTCCCACTGGAGATCTGAAGTCAATATTGGCGAAGCATTTTAGAGAGCTGAGGATAACAGGAGCTATTTACCAAAAAACTTTTACCCTTTGTTATCATTTGACAACCCTAGAGTCTTACAATGGATCTGTATTCCATTTTCTGTAATACTGAGTTGCTGAGAATAAACTCGAGAGAGAGGGATGTACCATACATTCATAGAACAATAGTACTCTAGAGGCCAGCTCCTCCAGCTTTCAGCCTCCAAGCCAAGAGTGTACTCAAGTCAGCCTGACCAGCTTTCAGGCCAATATTTCCAAGACAAGGTTCTCATGGTGGGAAAAATCTAAAAAAAATACAGATAGAGACTTAGCATTTTAAAAAATAGTTCAGGGAAGTTAGGAGATAATGTTTAAATTTCAAAATATTACAAATTAGCCCCTTTCCAGATGTAAACCTACCAAAGACAAACAATGCACATTAGTACAGGAGAGTAAAATTGTCCCAGTCTTGCACATTTTATTAATAGATGCATGGGAAGGGATTAATGAAGCATTTATCAAGCACTTATTATATGCAAAGCACTCTAAGAACTGTGGATAGAAATAGAAAATTAAGACCAACCTTGCCCTCAAAGGAGTTCACATTCTAATGAGGGAGACACATCTGGAAAGTTTCAGCTGAAAATCAGATGAATACATTCTATGGGCTGTAGGGTAAAATAGCAGAGGAGAAGGTAACCCCTCTTCCCTCACTTTATTTCGACTGATAAACCCCTATCAGTTTCTGATGTTAAACTATTTAATTATATCAAAACTTTAGAGGCAAGAACATTCTTTTAAGGGGATTTAGTAGATGTGACTACAGCATCTGCAGGAACAATTTCCAGGCTGCACCTCCATACGGTTTGCTTCCCTAGATGATAACTGAGGCATTAGACTAGAAGTATTGTTATTTCCAAGGTTCTTAGATTCAGGTTCCTGGGCTGTCTCTATCAGTATCTGAGGGGAGATGGTGATCAATATGGTGGTGGTCTGACTGGCCTGACACATGGTGCCACTCATCTCTTCTTCAACATACATCACTACTTTAGCTCAACTGACTTGCCTGTCCCATGTGAGGCAGTTTATGGAGATGACTGGCTCCTCCTCTACAAGAGTTGCTTCCCCAGATGATGGCAATGAAATTGGACTGGAAGCTGCAAAAATGGGTTGGGAGATGTTGCTACTCCCAGGGTTCCTGTACCTATCTAGAACAAATTAAGATGGTAGTTTTCAAGTCTAAATGTGTTTTTTCAGTTCCCCCAAGTGGTTATCCAGCCTCTGCTTCATTTCATCCCTCCATTGGACAGAAAATTCATAAATTCACAAGCCAACCCATTAAGTTTTTGATTACTCTGCTAATTTTAAGCAAGTTCTTCCTAACTTTTAATGGAAATTTGCCTCCCTGAAAATTCCATTGATCCCAGTTTTACCCTTTGAAGGTAAGCAAAACATTATGTCCCATTTTATTTTCTTATAATAAATGGTTAAAGAATATAAGATATATGGAGAGCATTGGCTATGTTTCTTTCCTAAGACTTCTCATCTCCTGGAGAAAATAGACAAGAGGGCAGTGGCATTCACTAAACCTGGTGCAACTCTCCCCTTAAGTAGTCTGTTATAAGCAGGAAGAACTGAGCCTCCATACTGTAAGGGAAGTCCATGATAGTCATACTTTGCTTATTGGCAGCAGGACTTGAACCCTAACCAAACCTATATAGTATGGAAATCTAATGGAAGGAAACATACTTTTCTACATTGCTCAAAATTTAAACCCTAGAGCAAACAATTATCTTACTCTTGTTGTGAGCACCTTTAAAACAGTGCAGAAAGCAGGGTACTAGAAGTTGATAGAGTCAACTGAAGAAGAAGCTGTTGAAGATAGAATGAGACAAAATTATCAGATGTATACTGAGATGTGTACTGAGGAAAACTGTACAACACATATAATTCATCAATACTATCTGAAAAATGTCCATTCAAATAACAAGGAAGGAAGGAAAGGAGAGCTGCCACCATCCATCCATTATCAAGTCAGTCATCTTGACTTTTTTCTTGCCAGTAGACTCCAAGGACAAACAACAACAATAATCAAGTTAAGAGTTATGTGTTCATCATAAGGTTGTTGTTGATAGAAACCAAGAAGCAATGGTGTAGACAGAGAAAATATTTGGGAAGAAATTGCACCCACAGAAATTTTTGAAAAAGAAACTGTTAAGCACCCTGAATGTACATGGTATGTCTTGGCCTCGGTTGATTAATAAGTTGTATTTATACTCTTGTTCCTTCTAGCACTCTGGCTTCCCAGTTTATGAATATCTTTAACTTCCCAAATATATAGTTTCACTCTACCTTACCATACCAACAATTACAATCATGCCCTAAATCTCAGCATAATTCATAACTGTACTATATCCTTGATTCTGCCTCAGATCATAATGTCCTATCTTTCCAAATCTACCTCTTTCTCATTCCTCATTAGTCTTTTCTTTGTCCCTCCTACAACCTCTAGGCTCTACATTCTTCCTTTTTTATATCTTATTCTGTCCTTATGTTATTTTCTTTAGTCTTTATTTCATTTCTTTAGTCTTCATTAACTTTTCTTAAGTCTTAACCATAGTTCAACTATACATTATCCTCTACCTTTTATTCCCTTTGACCCTTGTCCTACTACCATTCATTCCCTTCAAAGCTTTGGTCTTGAGTCATGCCCCAAATTTGCCTGTTCTCATACTCAGAACTGATTGATGAATGCCACTGAGAATGTCATATTACCGTGCCAAATGGATCCACTATAAATCATATTATCTAGTCTCAACTGTGTCCTCGCTGCTATACTGCAAAACTTTTATACTTCCATGATTCACTCACTAATTCATTACATTTAGTAGCTTTTCCAAAGCTTCTCTTCTCTTTTTTGTTCTCCAGTGTCTTCTCCCCTTATTCCCACTATCAGTTGATGCCCTAGATTCCTATTTGATGAGAAATTGGAGACTATTAGCTATTATCTTCCTTTTCCTCTGCTCTATATTTCAAGGCCTTTCTATAGCTTCTGTTGTCTTCCAGATCCCTATATATACTCTTGACCCCACTGACTTCTGATCCTATTAATTCAACTGACACTTCTTTCTTCCATGTTTCCAATAATCCCTTAATTGCTAAATGTGGTGGCTTTTTTCCATCTTCATTTTCTTTGATCCTTTTACAACTTTTGACTTTGATGACTTCCTTCTTGGACACTCTTTCCTCCCTTGACTTGCTCATTCTATATGTGTGACTATTTTTTTCCTCAGGATCCTTTGCTAGATCATCATTCGTTTCTTAATCTACAGTTCCAATTGTGGGCTTCTCTGCCATGGGCTCCATTCTGGAAACTTTATGTCCTCTCTGTATATCCTCTCTTCTAAAGATCTTATCAATTCCAAATATTTCAAGGGCTATTCCTATGCAACAATTTAAAAATATTATCCCATCTTTTCTTTTCAAATACCCAAAGGCAGACAACACAAATAGGATTCCCTACAAACAGGATTCCATTTTTCAGATGGAAAAACTGAGGCTTAGAAAGATTAATGATTTTTCCAATGTTATAGTGCTAATAAATAGGAATGTTGGGCCTTGTCAGCAGATCTCTTGAATCCATCATCCAGGGAATTTTCATTCTTTACATTTCCCCAAAGGTGTGTGTGTGTGTGTGTGTGTGTGTGTGTGTGTGTGTGTGTGTGTGTAGATCTATGATTTTATCAGTATAACAGGGTGAAATTTCCTAAATCAACCATTTCTATATTACTGATGACCTTAGCCAAGTCTCTAGAGCCAACTAAGTTAGTGATTTTTTTGTTTTGTTTTTGTTTTTTGAGACTGTATCTCTTTATCTCACCCATATGTGAAGTACTACAACCACTCACTTGATCATTTTCACCACTGATGCACACAGAAGCTTTAACCTGCTCTACTTCCTACTTATGCTGGTTTACCCCCTCTTTAGCCACCCTGGTGGTCCCCACTTCCAGGTCCAAGGGGCTCACCATTTTGCTGCCAGACATAGTTGATATACCTAATCAGTTTTAACCTCTTGAATCTCAGAAATCCTAAACTAAAATAATCCACCAGATTGAGCCTCTTCAGGAGTAGAGATTACAGATGTATATCATTCTGATATTATAGTTTTCTAAAACAGTGAGAAATCGTCTTGTCCAGGATCACACATTTTGTATCTGTTGAGGGCAAAGTCTTCCTGACCCCAGGTCTTTCCTCTTGTCATTGTGCCATCCTATCTCTCAAATAATCTCATCCTGTCAAAATACTGGTAACATATGGCATGGTATAATACATAGAACACTGAGTCTGGACTCATCTGACCTAGGATCAAATTTTCCCTCTAACTTTTATTAGGTGTGTGATCTGAAGAAACTTATAACTTCTCTGGGCCTCATTTTTTTCTTATCAGTGAGTACAATAAGGAGAGCGATCTCTAAAATCCCTTCCAGGTCTAAGAAAAATACATGGTCAGTTATCCTGACTTGTGCCCAACTATGATATGGCCAAGTTAAATATAGCTTATCTTAGGTGTTTCTTTAATAAATCCACCCCCACTCCTAGATCTTTTAATAGTTGATCCTGCTTTTGTGACTTCGAATATATTTCCTAGGCATTGCTTACTTTTTAAAATAAATGCCTAAAAAAGATTGTCTGTTGTAATTCAAAAGCAGAATTGGGAATAGGATTCTTTCTCTCTGTTCGCTGTCCACTCTCAGTTTTGCTAAGCTCATTTTTTCTTTGTGTTTCTGCCAAGACGTGGACCTACATTTCACTCCCCTACATGCAGGTCTCTGTGATTGGAGACTAGGTGGTGGTGTATAGAGGAGGCAGCAGTATGCTGCATTTCTTTTTATCTTTTCCTTTTTATTTTTTCCCTGAAGGAAAGTGTTCTTTTCACCTCTTAGGAGCCACACTACCAAATGAAAGCCTCTACAGTTTACATTAGCATTGTCAGCCCCATAAGCAACCATCTGTTTCAGCTAAGGAGTGTGATCTGTCAGTTTGGTTTTAGGTAGTGATGCAATGGTGAGAGCATTTTCATTGTTGTCTTCCTAGAAAAACCACAGAGTAATTAACCATTCCACTGCTGGGTACAAAAGAAATCACTCAGTATGCTTCATTAGGCCAGATTTCTGCATTATCTTAAGCTGGAAGTTAAAAAAAAGCTACTTACTGTGTCTTGTTGTTCTCTAAAGAGACAACATGCTCTTTAGAATAAAGGCAACCTGGATTTCTTGACATACTGCTTCATTTCCATGCCTGTATGCGAAAGATGAAACAAAGTATTGCTACTATAAACAGACAATCACAATGTGACAGTGATAAACACCCTGGGACACTTCAGTCACCAATACAAGAGTGCTGACATCCTGGCCACAGACAAAGTGAAGTAGGAGGTGGGGGAGGGGGACTGGGGAAAAAAAGATGAGAGAAGAAAGAAAAAGGGTTTCATTATAGTTAGGTTTAGGGTGCAAAATATTAGACTGCATTATTCTGCAGGGCATTTTCCTGACCAGAATAATTGACTGGTCACTCAAAACAAAGCCCTTGAGGTTTATTTTTCTTTTTTCATCCTACCAAATCTTCCTCTTTGTATGTTCTTGAGCTTGGCATTTCTCTCTTTTTCTCATATGCAAAATGTGCTTGCCAAGCTATTACTGAGCTAAGGAAGAGTCTGATGTCCTAGAAAAATCTCCGGATCCAGAGCAGGAAACCTGGGATTAAACTGTAGTTAATTAAATCATTGAGTATTTATTAAAGTTTCTACAATGCATCTAGCACTGTTCCAGGTGTTGAAAAGAAGAAGACAGCAAGGAACTTGTTCCTTGTCTCAAGGAGTTTGTGTTCTATTGGGGGAGATAACACATAAACATACCAGTATATATAAAATATGTATGAATATATTAATCTTCCTCAGCCTCAGTCTCCTCCTTTGTTAACCAGGAGAGTCATATTAATAGAAATTCATGCAACTACAAGTTGTACTAAATGATCTCCGTGGTACTTTCTGACCCTGAGATTCCATGATGTCGTGACTTTTAAGGTACCTTCAATTTGAAGTCTTAATAATAATCATACAACAAATATTGAAATGCCTGATTAATGGTAAAGTATTTTGATTTCATTAAAAATAAGCACTGTCCAATTTAGTGATTATTTTTATCATCAATAAGAAGATGTCTCCTATAGCTAGACAAATTATTACGAAATATTTACCAAGAAGGAGGCACTGGGGTAAGTGCTGGGGATACAAGCAAGACAGATCTTCTCTTAAGGAATGTCCATTTTAATGGAGAAAGATAACAGATAAAAGTATGTTGAAAAGAGAGGAATAGCAAAAATGACCATAAAGTCCAAAGAGAGCCAAGAAGGGAAGTAGAACCCTGGATTCCTGTACAGCCAGGCATAAGTTCACCTATCAGATTCAAGGAAACGAGGGGTTGTATCCAAAGTTCCAGTGGGAGGGAAATGTGCTTAAGGATGTTGTTTAAAGAATCAACAACTTGGTAAGGAGAAGGCCAGGAAGATTTCTGTGCTATATTAAAAAGTCTTTTACCAATTTGATGGACCTAATAAAAATCTGTTTTTTAAACTATTTCCGATTTGTTCTTTCTTCTCATTCAGCAGAGTTAACAGTATGATGAAGCAATCTGTATAGTTTATGAATATTCTATCAATCTGAGTTAAGGGAGGGAAATCCCAGAATCTTGTAGTCTGGATGGCTTTAATTCTACTCTTTCATGTCCTGGTAGGATTGCTGTAATTGTTTCCCTATTAGTTATTGATTGTTGCTATTTTTTAGCTTTACATGTATCTTCTAAAAACCATTCCCCAAAACTGTCTTGATAACCTACCTAATTTTATGCTTTTTTTAAATTAAGATGTATAATTTTTACCAATATTTTATCAGAATGTTTTACATTACAATTAATGCAATTCCTTCTTGAACTTTAACTAATAAAAATAATTAGTGCCTTTCCTGTTCCTAAATGTCTCTTTTCATATTATCAGACAGATTCCATGCCTTCCTTTCTTTTTTTCTCAAGATGAAAATTTCCCATTATTTGTACTTTTCCCTTAGACTCCTTTCAAACTCCCATCCCCCAATTTTTAAAGAAAGAAATGTATAAATTATATGTTAAATTATAACCAAGGCCATGTGGGTCAGAGAATATTTACTTCCTATTTTTTAATTTAATTTTTTGATACATATTAAAATGGCATTTCCCATTTTTGTGAGTGTCATAAACTTGAGTCACATATGCTTCTCTGTACTCTTCCATTACCTTGTTATGTGTATATTAAATTAGCATTATGGTTATGGATGCCTTTATGTTTTTTCCCTTTATTGAACACAGATCTATAAAATTCTGGGGCCCCCATGGAGCACTAGAACATCTCACAGTATATTATTATTGCATGGTTCTGATAACCACACTAGGGCAGAGACAGGTTAAGTGACTTATCCAGAATCACAGAGCTAATGAATACCTGAGACAGAATTCAAAGTGTCCAGGGTAGGAATCAGCAAATGACCTGGTATAGACACCTTTCCAAAACATACTTCCTTTATAGTTTCCATAGGATCATAGGATCAAAGATTTAGAGAAGAAAAGAACCTTACTTGCCATCAGGTCCAAACCTGGATTGGACAAAGTTTCAAGTTCTCTTCTGTTCTCCCCCGATACCAAGGTACTTTTGTCTCAAAAGCTTGTGACAATGTCTTATATGATAGCCATTTAGGACTCTGCTCACTGGTTTCCTTCTTAGTCTGATAAGCTAATTCATACTAATATGTCAAAAAGTTGTTAATGGAGCAACATTAAAATATATATATATAGAAAATGGAGGGGGGTGGAGCCAAGATGGCAGCATAGAAGCAGCAAGGTCCCGCAGCTTCCACACTGCCACCCTAAACACCCAGAAAATATGAGCCCAGACAAAATTTAGGACTCTCAGACTCACACAAAAATACAGAAAACACATCTCTCTCTGAAGGCAGCTCAGCAGCAGGGGCTCATCGGGGCGGCTGGGATCAGAGGCTGGCCCAGCCTGAAGCCGAGACTACACGGGGTGGTGGGAAGGAGCTGGGCTGAGCTGAGCCAAGGCGCTCTGCAGCCAGGCCTCAGGAGAGATCTACAGCCTCCAGCATGTCCACATCTACAAAGGCGTGAGGAACAGGGACTGCAGAGGGGCAGCTCCTAGAGAGGGGCTTGACCAGCAGGCCAGCAGGCAGGGAACGGATTGCAGCCTGACCCAAAACTGCCCATGTAAGAGGGTCAGTGAAAGTGAAATTTTTGAAACTTAATTTGGAGTAGGAAAAGCAGTTCTGCCAATCTGCCCCCGGGGGCAAGGAAGCAGTGGGGGAAGAGAACTGCTGGAATCAGCCAAGGCCAGCCCCACCAGGCTGCTTCAGAGCCCCTGGCCTGCAGACTCTTCAGGGGGGCTGAATCGATTGATCAGGGCCTGGATCTGGATTGTGGTCTTGGGTGGTGGTCCTGGGGAGTGCTTTCAGCAAGCCAAAGCTGGGGGGGACTTGCAATACCCCCCTAATAGCTTCGGCAGCTGGGAAAACCCCCGTGATTTGGAACAGAGCTTTCCCCCCCGGAAGCAGAGTTTCACAGAGCAAAAAAAAAACAAACCAACTAATCAATTGACTGGCTAACATGAGGAAAAGGAAACAAAATAAGAACTGCAATAAAACTCTAGAATCCTTTTGTGTAGCCAAAAAGGATCAAAGCATGGAATGGGAGGAAGAGAGCCTAGAACTCAGAACTCCCACACCAAATGTTTCCAAAACAATTGAAGAATGCCTAGAAGCTATACATCAACTGGAAAAGGACTTTGAAAACAAAATAAGAGAAGTGGAGGAAAAATTGGGAAGAGAAATGAGAATGATGCGAGAAAATCATGAAAAGAGAGTCAACAACCTGACTGAAGAAAACAACACTTTAAAAAATAGATTAACTCAAATGGCGAAAGAGGACCAGAAAGCCAATGAGGAGAAGAATGCCTTAAAAAGTCAAATTTCCCAGATGGAAAAAGAATCTCAAAAGC
>CM053593.1:298865615-298920307 GCA_028646575.1 Pseudocheirus occidentalis
GGAGACCCTCCCTGCCCTACCAGAAAGTAAGAGAGCAGAGCAGGGTAGGGGCTTTACAGTGGGATTGCTGTTTTAGGGTTGGGACAGGGGCAAGACAGGGAGAAAATTTGTAATTCAAAAATGTAATGAAAATGAATGCTATAAACAAGAAAACAAATAAACAAAATATTTTTAAAAAAAGATTTTACAAAGGAATTTATATTCTAAGCCTATGTGAACCTTGGATATTATGTCTGGCAGTTATTTCAAATGCTTGCTTTATATGGTACTTATTTTTTGTTTCCACGGTCTCCTATGTTTCAATTATTATGCAACTGATGTCTATTAAACTTCGGAATGAAATTTTTGTAATTCGTGTCCATTGTCTTTTCTTCCACCTATATCCACTTTCTGGTGCTAATAACTTAATTAAATAGGACAATTTGGATTTTTTAAACTTATAATTATTTAGTGTGTTTGTCTTATCTTATGTCTTCTGGAACTGTGTTTGCTCTCATAAGTTGATAATCTGTTTACACATAGTTCATTCAAGAATGAGGGTTGCATAGTTGGATTTCTGAAATGGAAGGAACCTCAGAAGTCAGTTCAATCATTTCATTTGACAGATAAACAAATTGAGACTCAGAGAGATTGTATTTTGCCAAAGGGCTTAGAGGTAACAAAATGGCAGAACAAGGATACAAACTCAGGACCTCTGACCAACACCAGCAGCCTTTTCATATCACCTTATCACATCATAACAGAGACTTTCCTGTAGCTTTCAAGAAATTTATTTCATTTCTTGTGATTTATCTTGGTGCTTATAATGTCCATTGTCTCAAGATTGTATTTTCAAAGGAATGATTCCTTAGGTTACTTACAAAAATTTTAAAAATAGTACAGATTTCTTTAGCAGATATGATTACAGCGATAACCTTGTTCAGTAACTTGCCAAGCATGAAAATTAAGCAAGGTATAAAATAGAAAGGTATATATTCACCTAAAGAATAAACCAGCATCAAGGACTATGTCCTGTTTAATTTCAAAATGGAGTCCCTATCAGTGATGAAGTTGTCCAAATGTTTTTATTCACTAGTGACATTGTTCTCTTTGTATTAAACCCTGGAACAATACAGCACTTTTTAGTAAGATCCACAATTATATGAAATAGATGGGTTTAACCTTCTCTACTTGACATAAAAAAGTGAATTAAAAACTCATATTGCCCAATTTGTGACATACAAATGGATGGAAATTTCCCAATCACAATTAGCTTTGGGGCAAGTATTTCATTTGGGCTTAAAGTTAAGTTGAAGGAACTCTAATTGACTGGCATTTTGAGATTTACTGTGATAGCTGTTACAAAAATGTATCTCTTCCACAACCAATGGTGTTAGGCAGTTCCAAGTCATGGAACATGATGTAAGAATCAATAAGATTATAATAAATGCCAGAATGTGTATCTAGCACTTTGCCAACTCTAAAATGCTATGTGAAAGTCAATCATTTTTATCATTATTAAAAGCAATTAAAATTCATGTCACTCAAATGACAATATAAAAATTGTGGTGGTCATATATGAGCTAAAATATGACATGAAGATGAGAAGTGGCATAAAAGGCATCATCATATATGGTTAGAATTTTGATTCAGCTGTACAACAAGAATAAGAGGAAATAGAGAGTGTTATATTGATACCATCAGGATAAATGAACTAGAGGAAAGACTCCAATATCTTAGGTATAATTTCTACATGGAATTTATCGCAGGGAATAGATGAAAATTACATAGAATGAGAAATGGGGGTATTGAGGTATGGCATATTGTAGTCTGTGACTTTGGAGGGAATATGCAAGACAATGAGACATACATACATGCATATATATGTGTGTGTATACATATATACACATGCATGTGTGTGTATATGTGTGTATGTATGTTTAAGTCAAGCCAGGGGTATTAACAAAGTTATTCAAGGTCTACCCATAGTCTCAGATATTATCACAGCAGACAAGAGTTGGAAAAGATTCTTGTGTTAAAAATTATAATCAATTTTATCGATATGTTATCTTTACATCATGGTCATTTCTGGAACTTCTCCCCTCTTTTTCCATAGCAGTAATGTTTGAACCTTCTTGTGAAATGACCGTATATGTGACATTTTGCCCTAGTAGACTCTTACTTTGTTGGTTTTTCAATTATTCAGGGATCAGCTTCTTGTTAGTTATCTTTTCAGTATTCTTTTGATTCTACTTATTCCATTTTCTATCAAGTTCATACAGATCTTCCTATGATTCCCTGAATTCCTAATATTCATGATTTTGTATTACACAGCATTATTAATATGCCTCAGTCTTTTTCAGCGATTCACCAATTAATGAATAATTGTATTTCAGTTCTTTGTTGCCATAAAACCCAATATTTTGGCAACTTGAGTCCAAACATGTGATGTCTATCATATTGCTTGTATTCTCAATGGGTGTGGGGGACTGGAGGAAGGAGAGAATATGAAAATTAAAATTTTTTAAAATGTTAAATTTTTTTAAAAGAAAACTGTTTTGGCAAGTATTAGGATTTTGTTGTTGTCTTTGTTTTCTCTGTGACATAAACCCAGTAGTAAGATTTTTGAATCAAAATATGTGAATAATCTTTTCATATTTCTTGAATAATTGCAAATTTGTATCTGGAATAGACAAATTCATACCCCTACCAATAGTATATTAATGTCATATCTTCTCAAAGTTCCTCCAGTATTGACTAATCTCATTTTTTTTGGCATCTTCATTCTCAGAGTGGACCAATGACATCAGGAAGATGATGTCTTGACTTGGGCATGAATTAGCATTTTTACTGATTTCCTGAATATGGAACCTTAGAGTTATTTTCATTTCTTTAACTTTTAATGATTTAGAACATGTTTCCAAGTGCCCATTTATAGTTTGAAATTCTTCTTTTGAGAACTGTGTGCCCATCTTCTTTATATTCAGGGAGGACATGGTAATTTTATTTCAAAATATCTATTACATCCTTTCACCAATAATTTCCTCTTTTATTGTTCAGATTTCTTTCCAGAGTAACAAAGCCTTTCATTATTGTTACTGAACCTGCTAGAAAGAGAGTGAAATAATTCCTGCACCTCCTACTATTCTTACCAAGACTGTTTACATCCCAAATTTGTTAGGGACCAATACTCTTGGGATCTTCTAAATATTAGATATGAGAACTCCTTGACTTTTGATATCACAAAATGATGGCATATTTTGACTTCAGAGGTTGATACTTAATGGGTACAATTGGGTATAAAAAAATCCAAAGAAGATATTCTTAGCTCAAGCACATAAATTATTGCACAACATTTCTACATCAATAGAAACACAAATATATTCAAAATGACCCCTACCTAACAAAACTGCACTCTAAATTATAATTCTAAAAAGTAAAAGACCAATGGTAGTGAATTTCTACTGTTTAGCTTCGTTTGACCTATATAAGACTTTCTAACTCATGGCACATAATAGAGGAAAAGAGAGAAAACAAAGGAGGAAAATACTACTGGTTGCTCCTCTACTTACCAGAAGAGAAATTTTCCAGCCACCTCTGTCTACAGAGAGGTTGAGAGATTCCTGTAATCCCCATTGCTCTCTATTTTTATAAGAAGAAAGCCAGCTTTCTCTTGCTACCAACTGGTCAGCTAGAAGGGAAGAGAGAACCTGAGTAATAGCAAAGATCTCAGAAGACCTGTCTGAAATCCCTTCTCCCCATTTTTGTCAGTCAAATCAGATTTTATGTTCCTAGTCATGTAGCTTCTTGCTAAGATACATGTCTGCTCCTTAGCTTCTCCAGATGATAGAATAAAAATGCCTGATTTATATTACAACGTGTTCCAGAGAAGGAATTCACTCTGAATCAAGAAGGCCTTGCACCATTAATTTCCAGAAAACTGCCCCCTCAGTCTAGCCCACATGATTTGTTGAAGAACACAGTTAAAGTCAAAGGGGTCATGGCTCTATTTTCATAAACGGAAAGCTGCCCGTTCAATTTGTTTCATGTTAGAATCATCCTTATACAGGGTAGAAACATGTGAAGGATGAAATACCCTTTTCAGAGATTATTAGTGGTTAACTATAATTTTGTCACAGATGGCTGAGCTGAGGATACCTCCTAACACTGCTTTCTTTATTTTCTGAGGGATGAAATTTTCTATAAATCAATTGTACTTAGAATTTTCACCTCTCTAGTTTTCATGGTGTGGGTGAACAGAAATATTCCAGCTACTGCTGTAAGAACATACTGGAAACATATCCAAACTTCACATTCTGATTATCTCAACCTTCCTCCCACTTAAGAAAAAAAATCAACTATTTCATTGATTTTACTACAGCATAGTCAAATCAACTTACCTGTTGTTGTTTTTCACGGTTCAGTGTGCAAGAATGAGCAATGATTTCCTTCATCAACCATCCAGCTGAAAATTGTTTTGCTTATTAGTCGGTATAAATTGTTCTTCTGCTAAAACATAACATATCAGCATGGAAGAATTTATTGCCCAATTTCACCTTATCCATCTTTCCTTTTCCAGTATTGATGCATAAAAACATTAGCATCCGATGTGGTTTAGAATAGAAAGAACACAGTGTTTACTGTGAAGTTTGGAATACCAGGGAGAATGAGATGACTTGTGGTCTTATTCAGAAGCAGGATCTTCCTAATGGAGGTCAATCTGAAGAGCAAGACACATGCTAATTGGGAGAAATAATTTTGGCTTTTTAACCAGATAAAGTGGATGGGGCCAATAATAATGGAGGAATTAGCAGAGTGTGCTAGACTAGGGCACTGGTTCACTCTTCTTGTTTTTCTGTTGCCTGGGATCTGTACTTATGAATACCAGGTCACATAGGCTTCTGTTTGTGCTTCTTTTTCTAAGAGAACCATGATATCAGGGAAATGATGATGTGATTTGTGATTGACTGATTTGAGAGAGGGAGGGCTGTGCAAGGTCACCAGCCTTACTTTCTCCTCCAGAGCCATCTTGGTCAACTGGAGATGACCCAGGATGCAATAGGAGAGCTTGGTTCTTTTAGGCTATGGTCTTTTCAGGTTCTCACTTTGAATGAGGTAATGCCCATTCAGTGAATAGGCCTCTTTAAGAAGTGAATCAATGGATGGCCCCTTTAATTAGGATGTGAAAGGGGAAGGCCCTCAGGGTTGCTGACGAAAGGAGAAACAGTTACTATTGCCAATCACTTGGAGCCTGGAGTGTCCAAAATACAGCCATTAAATGGTGCTTTGGAAGGGGCCTATTGTTGTCCAATCTAAGAGATCCAGAATGAAATGAGTTTAAGGTTTGTGTTTTGGTCACATAGGCGTGTGCTTATGTGCTTATTAAAGTCCCTGGTCCCACTTCTGTAGTTCAGTCTACATGCTAATCTATCATCCTTATTTCTTATTACATCATTTTTGCTCCTATAATTTGCACTATCTTGCATTTCCTGAGTATTCAGACTCTCCCACCTCCTCACATTTTTCTAAGGCCTTTTCTTGGAATGTCCTCTGATAGCATCTTTGCTTATGAAAATCGCTTATTATTTTTAAACTAAATTTTAAAAATTATTGAAAATCAATTTTCTATTCTTCCTCCCATCAAGAAGGCAATAACAACAACAGCAACAACAACAACCAAGGTTCTTCCTGCATTGTTCACATCCAAGCGTTTTATCTCATTTTGCTTCCTGAGTCCATCATCTCTTTGTTAGGAGGTGGGTAGTTTATCACGCTCTTCATTGTTGTTTCTCATCAGTGTAGGGAAAAAAAAATGATTCCTGAATCTGAATGCACTTTGTAATGCTCATTTAATACTTATCATATACTGTGTCCCTGAGAGCTGTCTATTTTCTTTCTTCTATTAGACTGTAAATTCTTTGACCACAAGGTTCGTATCTTGTCAATAATAGTTTACACAAATTGATTGACTTTAGTCAAGTCACTTAAGACTCCTCTTGGGGGTCTCAGCTTTCTTATCTATAGCATTAAAGGGCTATATTAGACAAATTCTAAATTCCCTTCAGGCTCTAAATCTATGATCTCTATCAACAATTTATGATTTATATAGTGCTTTATGGTTATAATGTGCTTTACATATATTGTCTCATTTGAATCACACAACATCTCTGGCAGGTAGGTAGTGAACTTTAAATCTCACAATGGAATTTTCATGGTGCTTTATCAAAAAATATTTGTTCAATGAAGTTTGATATGCAATTTGGCATAAACGTTATTATACAGGGTCAATTTACCAACTAGATCTTCATTTTTTTCCTTCCTTCCTCCTTCCCTCCCTCCCTCTTTCTCTTTCTTTCTTTCATCTTACATCTGTCTAATAAAATACACTATGGAGGTAACTGCCCATGGGGACCATAAAGGTAAGCATAGTAAATCAACAGAGCTCTCAGCTTCTCTCTCCACCCTCCCTCTACCCTCTCAGCATAGCTAACTTTTTTTCTAAAGGTGGGAGTGTCTGCATCCACCCCAATTAATGTAATCACAGGAAGCCTATACATCTGAATGGAATCAATCAATCAATCAATGAAACTAGGTGGAAACTAGGTGAGGAAACTAGGTGTGTAAAGTACTATTTGAGAGAAATAAATGCTTTCAGCCCTGGATAAAGACCAATAACCCACACAGGAAATATTTTGGGATTGTCTGAATGAATTAGAAACACCTCTGGGCCTAGGTATCTTAGCAATCCAGTTCTACACTGCAGGAACTAGAGAGAATTGCTCTTGGTGGGGACAGGATCAAGTTCTCTACTTCTCTCACCACTGACCAGGTAATGACTTAGTGACATTGAAAAGATCAGAAAATCCAGAGTTCTTATTGCTATCAATAGCACTGTAAGGGGGAGTCGCACATCCTCATCTCAGATCCGAAGTACTATATCCCCCACCCTTCCAATACTACCACCAACACACATACAAATATCACTCTTGCTTCAGAAGTTTTAGGTATTCCTTATTTCCTCTAGGATAAAAAGCAAACTGCTCTACTTGACATATAATTTTATATCAAAACCTAGTTTTAGACAACCTTTCCTGTCTCATTTTCTATTATAGATTTCTGTTTTCCCTCAAGGGGCTCCCTATGGCCCCACCCCTTTAACTGTTCTACAGCCCCCATAGCCAGAAGGGCTCCAGTGCTTCTGCCACCCCAACTCCAGGTGAAGGGACTTCAGTGCTTGCGAATGAAGGATCCCTTGTGTGAGCATGTACCAGTTCTGCAGTCCTTGCAGCCTTTTCATTTTCAGTTAATATATGAAATGTAGATTTATATAAACAAGAACTGTCTGTAGTTCCCAGGACACATTCCACATTCTAGCTGAAACTACTTTCTTGCCATACCCAGTATATGAAATTGCATCTTCAGTCTCCAAGCTTTGTTGAAATCTATCTGTACATAGAATGTTCTCTTTGGTCACTTCCAGTTCTTGAAATTCCCAGCTTTCTTCTATGCTCAGCTCAGATAACTTCCTTGGGGAGCCTTCCCAGATCCCCGCCCACTGTTGCTAGTGCTCTCTCACCCCTAAAGTACTCTGTGCTTAATTTGCATATGCATTATATTAACTTGTTTGTATAGATGTTGTTTCCTTCCAGTAAAATGGAAGTTACTTGAGGAAGGGATTATTTCATTTTTATCTTGCTATCCCCAATACCTAGGCCTTGGTCCTCTATTAGGCCTTTAATAAATGTTTATTGAATTGAATTACTCATAGGTTATTTCATTGGAATTGGTTCTAGGATCTTTTCTCAAATCCACTTACTTTGTCCCCAGTTCTGTCTTCTCTAATTGATCTACATGGCATGAAAAGCAAAGCGAATTTTCTCTTACAATGAAGTCTAACTTAAAAAAAAAATCTTCCTCAAAGAATCCATTTTTAGAAGTAACCCTTGAGGTTCATGATCTCATATGACAAGTATGTTTAATTGTGATAAACTTTGGTGATCGGGGGATACAAAGCTCATCAGAAAGCTAAACCATTAAAAACCATTAGAAAGCTGACTAGAAAAAATAGCTTTTTATCAGAGATTGAAGAATTCTATTAGTTGCTGTTATTCTGAGGTTTGGTTTTGTTCCTTTGTTTGTTTTATAGTAAGCAAAGCTTTAGGCTCTTTCCATGGGCTATGACTCCTTAAGTTCCCATATCATTCTTGTTTTGTCTTGTCATCGCTGATAGTGCTTGTATATAAGGTAACATGTTTTGTATGACAAGACAACAGGGTAGGAGTTGGTGTTAGTCATGATTCTGCTTAATGTGTGTTTTAGTGATTTGTAAGAAGAAAAAAAACAATTAAATTTACAGAT
Organism: Pseudocheirus occidentalis; assembly: GCA_028646575.1. NCBI lineage: Eukaryota > Metazoa > Chordata > Mammalia > Diprotodontia > Pseudocheiridae > Pseudocheirus > Pseudocheirus occidentalis. The sequence continues at coordinate 298,873,953 of CM053593.1, forward strand.
GATGCTAAATTGGGAAGTGTTGAGAACATCAGTGAGGATAGCTATATAAAGAGGTTAGAAATATGTGAAAGAAATAGCAAAATGATATTTAACTTGCAAAATTTCAGCTAATGTCTCAGGGGATTATTAATCAGAAGCCTCACTATTCATAGAAAAGGTAAAGAGATATGACAGCTTCTGTTTTAATAGTACATGTGGCTGAAAATAGAAATATACATGTGATGATAAATTTCTTTTTCACTGAAACCTATTGTATCTTATGGGACTGTCATATTAAATTTGGAAGAAATATTATGGTTTATTTATTATGTTTCTATTTATTGGTAGTTGTGGACTGTTACATTTCTAAAATAAAGTAGGAGACAGACTGCTCAGTTTTCATTGTGCTATATGTGAAAAATTTTTGCTTCTACTGGGCACTCTGAGTTTTACTTTTGTGATACATATATAGATATAGATATAGATATAGATATAGACACACATAGATTTGCATATATGTCTACGTACACACACACACACACATAGACACATAGGCTACAATCCAACATTGTTTACTATTCCCACAATATAGCGTTTCTTTATTTTACATTGGCTCCTTTTATTTGGTTTTATGGGGCATGGAAGATAGAATTTTAGATCTGGAGTCAGGAAAACCTGGGTTCAAGTTCTACTTCTGATACTAGCAGAGTGATCATGGGACAGTTACATAATGTCTCATTCTCAAGAAATATTCTGACATATCTACTAAGTGACAGACAGATTGCTCTCATACAATGCAGGCTATACCAGTAAAATCATGGACACTTGACAATTCATTTAGCTAAAACTCTAGATATTGAATTCCAAGTTTAAGCATGTCATTTAATAATGCCTTTGCAAACTTTTGTTTCTTTAGTTTTTGAACCATACTATAAAGTATATTTTTTAAATTACATTTTCTTTCATTTAAATTTGATCTTGCATATCAACTCAACTTAAATTTTGTATACTTTTAATTTAATGGAACATTCAAACAAAATTAATTTTCATTGCTTTTCTAAAAAACTTTATACCAAAATGTTTATAGTATTTTAGGAAATGTTATAAACTAATGTACTACATCAGTCATGTCAGAAACACCACAAAACATTGCCTTGATGAACTCCAGTAAGAGTGAAATGTGTCTACTGTTTATTGTTGATTATCTATGACAGACATTTATTAAATGTCTATTTATCAGGAAATACTCAGCTAGAATGTGGTTAGCTATTATAACAAGGTATATGCAAATAAACTTCCCATGAGACTTTGCAACAAGGCATTTAATAAGCTACACAAAGAAACAGTTAAATATACAACCATATTATAGAGAATTGGCTAGGGTAGTGTGGTGCCTTTTATACTTATAATTCCTCAATAACTTCATTTAACAATGGAAATAACTGTATTTTTATTAATGTAAATAGTTAAAATTATTAAAAAGCAATGTTATTGAACATCTAAGACAATCCTTTCTATATAATGGGAAAAGTGAGAAATTTATCTTGATATCTATAATCTTGAATATTTAGGGAATTTTCATTGTAAAGAAAAAAGGTCACAGTGTCAAAACTATACCTATGAGATTGACCACAAAGGAGATTTATAGGACTGTGTGTGTTTGACATACATTATGGTTTTTTCATTACATGCAAATGGTGTTATCAGCAAAAGTCAAGAACATTGCTATATTTATTTTAAAATATTACCCTATAAGATTCTAAAACATTTTGTGATTATTTGTTAAATCTTTGGTCCCATTTGTTTTTCTTCCAAATTGTCATTCTATTTTTTTATTGTGATAAAAATAATTTATTGATGGAATTTGATTATGATTTTTGTTATGATTTCCTGGATGTCACTCACATTGATTCTATTATCATGATTGTGTCTGAGAAGAATCTTATTTTACACTTTATTTTTTAATCCATCAAGCAAAATCATCGAGATTTACTCTTAAACAGTCAATGCTGCTGAAAAGTTAGGTTGGTGGTGTACTGGCTCGTTTTCCTTATCTTCTGTCTGAGATCTATAATTAATCCTCACTGATACATGAGGTGGCTGTGACTCATACATGCTGACACAGAGATGACAATATTATTGTAGATCTCAGAGAGGTTTTACCTTAAGAATTTCAGATCATATAGAATAATCCTTTGTTAACTACATTAATCCATAATGGTTATAAGAAGTGTTGCTGAAACAAGGTTTTTGTTTTTGAGAATTAACTTGGCCCTCAAAACAATCCAGAAATATCTTGTTTTCCTTATTTATGCCAAATCAATCTATTTTTAGATAATCAGCAAGAGTTACTAGGTGTAGCAGCTGACCAGTCAGGCTTCCCAACTGTATTTGCATCTCTGAGGCCCCTGAGGACAGAAAAGAGTCTTTTAATTGGTGATTCAACTTTAGTAGAAACATGCTTTTAGGAAATGAGGCCTACACTGTTGTCTTCACACCAGGCACACCAGCTCCTGTTGCCATGGTGATCTCCTATAGCATGCGAGATCCAGTGATGTGGAAAACAAGATGGCTTCCTCATTTGTTTAACCTTAAGGAAAGTTGCAGATATTAACAAATCATTAAAGACCTCAATATTTTTCAGCTCTTTAGCCTATATAAAGATATCATAGAAAATCTCTTTTTGATTGTGAAAAGATTCACCTTTCTGGTTACAATATTTACCAGATTTTTCAAACTGCATACAGTTTTCAAATGGAAAGAATATTTTCTTTTAGATTAAAAAAAAGGTGCCTTCCCATTGAGCTGTGTTTCTAAGAACAGATCAGGTTTCTGTCCTTATATGATTTTTATTTATTTTGGATTAGTGTTAGGACTGTGAAATAACACATGGTATATGCAGGCTTTGTGTGTTAAGAATTAGCTGCCTCAGCAGTCTCTCAAGGCTTGTAAAGGAGAAATAGTACACAGCTCTGTCTTGGAGTTACAATACTGATTTTTGAAGATGGAATTATAGTTAAGGGTAGGAGAGGTTAATAAAAAAATCAGAAAAAACGTAGAAAAGACAGATTTTAACAACCTGAAATCAACCCCTAGGTCCTTGGTCCTGATCACAGCTGCCTCTTTCCCACTCACTTCAGAAAGATGTATGCAAAAAGCTTGATTCCCTACTTATTAAATAATTGGACTTTATACTTTGCCAATGCTATTCAGTCACCACACACCTCATAAGATTGGGTTTCACAAACAACTAAAGTATTTTTGCAAGTAATGGGAGGTTGAGAGGGCAGGATTAAGATGCAAGTGATTTGCAGTTAATGAGATCTTTGTTTACTTTAATGCCTTTCTTTGTTACATAATATTTAAGCACCCAGCCAGAAAGGAAAACTAGGTATTTTTCTTCCTTTCTACCCATACACTATATACAGACATTACATATATGTACATATACACTACATACTGTAAATTATAATAAACTTATAATGAAGATATGTTACCATTGTTCTTTGTGTGAAGCAAGGTAAATAATCAGTATTTTGTTGCTTGTTTCCCTTTGGATAGGGAAGCAGTGGGTTAACAAAAAGTTTCCTGCCATTCTTTCCACTAATAAATCTTTCCCAAGACTGTCTCTACACTATAGCATTTAACAATGGCATCAGACCTTGGGTTATTAAACTATTAATACAAGGAAATTTGACATTTGCATTTAGAATTTCTTTTAGATTGGATTTTAATGGCCATTTCATTCATTCCTTGAAAATTTTCCCTGTTTAATTTGTGGGTTAGCCAGAGTTTGGTGTTTTCTTCTAATGAATACCTTTCAGAAAACTGAAGCCTTAATGTAGCAGTTTTTAACTTCATACCTTGGATGATAGCAAAATGTCTGCACTGGATGATACAGATAAAAAGGAATCTAGACTGAGTGTGGGCTGAGTCTTAGCCTGCTCTCCCCATATCCTAGTACTATCAGTCCTCCAATTGACTTGAATCTTCCTTTAGCTATAGTTTCAACAGCCTGTTTTGATGTGGATTAAAGGCTAAGTGATATTTTGGCTCAGCTAAAATTTTTTACCACTGTATTGATGATTGTGCTGTTATTTTTGTGAGACTTTAACAAGCTTAGAGGACACAGATGGAAATAAATGGAATGCTGCAATCTGTATAAACCTGACCTCTGCTATTTAAAAAGTGGTATTAAGTACAGATTAATAATGTTATATTATAGCATATTAATTTTCTCTGTTTTCCAAATTCACTCAATGACTAGTTGACATAGCATGCCTCTGAACAGTTCGCTAGAATTTAAATACTGAAGCCCACTTTAATGCATTTGAATTGCAAAGTAGAGATGGAATTTCCTAATAGAGAAATGATTATTCTATATTGCAAGATTACTCTGCTCCTTATGATTTTTTTTCTATTTTATTTGACTAGATTTTGGTCAGAAGTCAAATAAATCTAGAATATCATGTTTAGGACTAGAGGCCATATGTAGGAAAGGACATTTAGCAGCTGGCATATCTGGAGAAAAGTGACCAAAGGGCTTCAAGATCATGCCATATAATGATCAGCTAAAGAACTTGGGAGTGTTTAGCCTTTAGCAAAAAAGTCTAAATGGGGACTTGATGACCATCTTGAAATACCAAAAAGGATGTCATATGGCAGACATTTTCTGCCTAGTCCTAGGGCATAAAAGTAGGATCAATGGATAGAAGGAAAAAAAGAAATATCTATGTTTGATATAAGGGGGAAAAATCCTAACAATTTGATTTGTCCAGAAGTAAAATGTATTAACTCAGAAAATATCAGGTTCCCCTAAAGACCATCATGCAGAGATTGGATGACCAATTTTCTGGTATATTGTATCAGGTGTTTCTGCTTAGCTATTGGTTGGCCTAGATGGCATTGTAGTTCTGTACCCATTCAAAGAGTATATGAATCTGGGAAAATATAGGCACTTATTATTTGCTTATTGATTTATGTATTTTCTTATTAGTGAGTTTAAATTGGGAAAAAGGTTTTGATTTTTTTAGAGAAAGATGAGACTACAGGAATTACCAAGCCCTCTCAGTTTATTAATGTGGTAGCATATCCAAAGAGATAAGTGGCTTGCCGAAGGTCTCACAAAACTTAGTGCTGAGCTAGAGAAAGGTCTGGACAGAATCATAACTAGAAATTTTAATACTTGGATTGAGTAGCCAAAAAGGTGTCTCCATATCAACTCTGAGTGTTGGGATGTGAAAATAACATAAGCAATTACTGATACAAATTTAACTGAGCATAAGGGGATAGGATGGGAAAGAACTCACTGTGAGGATGGACCGTGGTACATTGGTTGCCTATGGGAGGACGGAGACTGGTCCATCCAGGATACTGACCTGTGGGGGGTTGGGGAAAATACCATTAGTCCAAAGGAAAAAAAAAAGATTTCTGGACACTATAAGGCTAGTAGTAGTGGAGAAGAAACTTTAGCCTTCGAGAAACAGATAGGACAGGGAATGAGGAAGGAGAAAGGAACATGCCATCTTATAGCTTCTTCTCATTTCAACTTTTTCTCTTGTTATCAGTCAGTCAATAAGCATTTATTATTGAGTGCCTACTATGAACCAAATCCTCTGCCAGATGTTAGCCATACAAATACAAAGTGATTCCTTAAGATATTGGAGGGTTGGAGGGAGGGAGAGTGGATTGCAGGATGTTCATAGATTAGTAGAGAATATATACAGAAGGAATACAAAATAGTTTCTATCAACCAATCAACATTTATTAAGTACCACTATATGCCAGGCACTGTGTAAAAACAGTGGGGATATAAAAAGAGGAAAAAATAGTCCCTGTCCTCAAGGAACTTACAATCTAATTTCATTAAAGGAAGACATTAATAGGTGAGGGAAATCAGGAAAGGACTCTTAAAGGAGGCATTACATAAGATGGTCCTTGAAGGGAGTTAGTTATTCTTAGAGGTAAGAAGTGAGGAGACAGAACATCTCCAGCCTGAGTAACAGTCTATTCAAAGGCACAGAAATGATAGAAGGCATGACAAGACCAGAAGACAGCATGTTTGGCTAGAATTTGTTGTGTTGTTGTTATTGTGTTGTTGTTGTAGTTGTGTTTGTCCTTTGTTCTTGAAGAAGACCATGACATCAGGGAAATGATGACATGACTTGCAGTTGAGTTGGATTTGAGTGAGGGAGGGCTGTGCAAGGTCACCAGCCTCCCTTTCTCCTCCAGAGTCCCCTGGATCCATTGGCCAAATACTCATCAGGATGACTGGATTTGACCCAGGATGCAATGGGAGACCTTGGCCCTTGTAGGCTAAGGTCTTTTCAGGTTCTCACTTTGAGTGAGGTAACTAACTCCTAGGCAGTGAATAGGCCTCTTTAGGAAGTTAATCAAGGGGTGGCTCCATTTAATCAAAAAAGAATAAAAAATCTAACTGGGATAGGAAGACCCTCAGGGTTTCTGGTCAAAAGAGAAACTGTTATTATTTAGTATTTACATTCACTCTGTGCTTGGAGGGCAGGGACCTATTATTTAATCTATGAGCTCCAGAGTGAACTGGGTTTAAGGTTTGGTTAAAGTTTAAGGACAGGCTTAGTGCTTTAAAATTATTACCTCGTTTGAGCTTCACAGCCCTGGGAGACAGGTGCCCATTTTGCAGATGAGGACATTGAGGCAGAGGTTAAGTGATTTGCCATGCGTCTTACAGTTAGTGAGTATATGAGGCCAGATTTAAACTGAAATCTTGGCTCCAGGCCCAGCATTCTATCCACCACATCACCTGGATTAATGTTTAAACAGTCAAAAGTGGTACACTGAAGCCAGGTGGTTAAAGTCAAATGGAGTAATTTGTATTTTATCCTTAGGACAAAAGGGAGACACTAAGGCTTCCTGAGCAGCAGAGAGACATGATTAGGCCTATGCATTAGGAATATTATTTGGGCTACTCTGTAGGCCTCTTTGGGGTCAAACTGGGCTATTATAATTTTGCAATATTCTGTGATTTGAAAGAGGGAGAGGCTAGATTCAAGATCAGTTATGAAGCTTTTAGAATAATCTAGGCTAGAGTATATAACAAGAATCGGAAATACAATGACTATGGTAAGAGCAGAGGGTTGTGAAGTTGAGGATTTCTCTGTTAGAACGAAACTTTTACTGCAATGAAGATGTAACAGCATTTTAAATTATACCATCTTTTCTATCAGTACTTAACATTTTGGACATTCTAAATGTAGGGGCCCTCTGGAAAAGTTGTCATTGCCCCACTTTAGTTATAACTTGGGAACTCAAATTTCTCGACTCCTGGTCTGCTACTGTTTGAAATTTGTCACTGCATCTCTGGTACTACCCTTGGTAGCATTATAATTCTCTTTTTAATATTAAAAAAGATAAGCCTATCTCTTGATATATGCTTCTATTATCTATTTGGCTATTTTTTGCAAAGGTTTTAGAACTTAAGAATGAGGTGTCGTAGGACAAAATAGCTTCATTTTGGGACCTGCTGTCTTTTATATTCCACAGCTCTCATAGATGCCAAAGCTCTTAGGAGAAATATTCTTCCCAATTCACTGGTAGCAGTTAGTCAATAAATATTTATTAATCACTTGATATGTGGCAGGCACTGCGTTAATCACTTGGATATAAAGAAAGGTAAGAGACAATCCCTGACCTGGAGGAAGTCATAATCTAATAAAGGAGATAACATGGAAAAACTATGTATAAAAAAAGCCACGTAAAGGCTAAATCAGAAATAATCAACAGAGGGAAGGCACTAGAGTTAAGAGAGATTGGGAAAGGCTTCCCTTAGTGGGTAGAATTTAAGCTGGGATTTGAGGGAAGCCAGGAGGAACAGATGAAGAAGGAGAGCATTTCAAGCATGGAGCACAGCGAGTGATAATGCCTAGTGAGAAAAGATGTATTTTGTGTGAGGAACAGCAAGGAGGACGGCATATTACAATATTAGAATGAGAGATAATAGCAATTTACCCCAGTTTTTCCTTAGTACTCATCCTATTCCTAGTCATGTAAATTTTTATGGGTAAATTTTATTAATATCTTGTGTTTATACATGCCTTATATTTCCCACTGAATTCTTTCCCAATTCCCTTCCAGAGAGCCATCTCTTATTTTTTTTTCAAGAATAAGACAAAAGTTCCCCAATGTTAAAGAACATATGCAAATCTTATGACATTAAAATCACTACTGTATACCCACAGTCCTCCACCCTTGCAAAAGAGAGGTGTGCCCTTTCCTGTACTATCTTCTTTGGGGCCAAGCTTGGTTATTACAATTTTGCAGCATTCTTATTGTATTATTGTTTTTCCTGCCTTAGTTGAAGTCATTGCATGAATGGTTTTCCTGGGTCTACTTTATTTTGTATCTGCTTAGTCTTGCAAATCTTAGTTTTGCAAGTATCTAGAGTGAAATAGACAAGGAATAAGAAAAGCCTTCAAAAATGAAAACAAATAAAATTACCAGAAGACAAGTAAGTGGAATAGAAAGACAGGTAATATAACAGCACAGGTGGCTGGAATGAAGCAGGAGTATGATGTAAGAGGAAGATGGAAAGGTAATTGTTTACAGGCAGAAAGATAAGTGTTCACAGAAACAAATGGATTTGAATGTTTAAAAGATACTTCAAAACTCTGAGAAGTCATTTTTCACTCAAAGGTACCTGCAGGGGCCTCAAACACAGGAAACGCCATGCTGGGCATAGGGTAATGAAACACAGTGGCTTTTGCCCTGGCATTTGCCATCTTCACTGTGGGGAGTGTCAGCTTAGGTAATTTCTATCAAATGGCCTCATTACTGTCATCTCCACCCATGGCTCATTTTAGGGTCTAGGAGAAGGAGCAGCATGGGAGTGGGGGGAAAGTTTCTTGAATATTTTTGCTAAACCCACTTGTCATTATGTAAAAAAGAAAATCACCAAAGCAACATATTATGTATAGCCAACTATTAGAAGGTCATTATTTCTTTCATTTACTTCAGGTATTCTGATTCCTACAGAACATCTTCTTCTGCATATTCGTGTGTGTGTGTGTGTGTGTGTGTGTGTACCTTTTCTCTTAATTACCCATAGTTAAGTTTATACATATATATATACATATATATATATGTATGTATATTTAATGTAGGCTAGAATAATTAGCTGAATATCTTTCTGAACTATTAGAGCTAAGGCAAAGGAGGAAAAAAAAATCTACATTTTGTTCCATTTCTCTTTAAACCTATGAGTTAGCAGTGAGACAGTGAGTTTTTTTTTATGTAAGCAACTCATGTTTTCCCTGCAGTGAAGAAAATGAGTTATGCCCACAACTGTTCGAAGTTACCTCATTGCATCAGAATCGAGTGGGGGAAGGAATCATTCTTCCCTGAATAATCAGGAAGGCCCACTTTTTGCAGATAACAGTTAAGGATGAAAATTGTAGCTGTGAATTAGTTGAATTGGAAAGGGGAAAAAAATGAAATACTTACAGTACTCTGAGGAGACAGATAGTATCAGTACAGCTACCATTTAAAACCAGGTCAAATATATTGCTGCATGTGAAATCCTGTCCCTGCCAGATGGTATCAATAAGTTATTTCTCCAATCAGGTCCATATGAAACAACTGATTTTTCATGAATCTCTCCATTAAAATCCCTTTATTATGGTATCTTTATCTCTCCCCATGCTTCTGATTCCTTCATGAAGAGGAAATTTTATATCCCTTTAAAAATCATTTGTAATTCCACTTCCAATTTCATGATGCTCACAGATTTATAGAGTGACTGTTGACTCAGCTACACCTGAATGAAACTTCCACCTCCTTGTCTAATTAAAAAAGAGTTGAATGGCATCAAATCAAATTGGAGAAAATGACTCAGTTTATGGCACAGGGGAGTAGAAGTTATCCACGCAAAGTAAGAAAACCACAGCACTAGGTTTCTAGATGTCAATTCAGAACAGGGTATTTTTCAAACCTGCTAGTTTCATTCGAGTGTGTCACTGAAATGTGATATTCTTTGTAAAACCATGAAGTTAAATATGAATAAACTTTTAAAAAAATCCTTGGGGAAGACTTTTCATTAGTATTTCTTTTCATACCATCTAGTCAGTGGTTTTTTAATAGGCCCAAATTAATGTCTCCTTCTTTTTTTTTTCTCCTAAGACTTTAAGACTTAGAGAAGTTAAGATCTGGGAAGGTCCCTAGAGATCAAGTTCAATCCTTCCGTTTGCTGCTATGAAAATTACATGTAGCCCTACAAGACTGCTCTGAACTGCCTGCACCAAGTTATGAATGGGGTACATGAAAGCCATGGATATGGACTGAAATTTTAGTGCACAATTTAAAAAACTGAGATAGATGGGTTTAACTGAAAGTAATAGGATAAAATCAGAAAAGAAAGAAAACTGAATTCTGGTTTAATGGCAAGAGCTGTAAAATTGTCTCTTAGGAATCTCTAAGTGTTATGGAGCCCTTTGGCAATGTGATAAAGTTTATGGATCTCTTTTTAGAATAATGTTTTTAAATATATGAAATACATAGGATTTCAAAGGAAACACATTTATTCCAATATTGTCAGCACATATTTATATGTGTGTGTATGTATATATGTATGTATATATATATATATATATATATGTTTAAAATCTAAGTTCATGGGTCCCAGCTTAAGAACCCTTGCTCTATGGGGAAATGATAGAAACAATGGTAAATCATAATGGAATATGACTTCTGGGCTTTGAGGTAAGATTATGCCTTATACTTACTGTAAAACTATCATGATGGGCCTATGGCTCATCTAGCCTACATAGGTCCTAAGAGAAATGTTGTCATCAAAGTCTACAAATGGACTTTTGCAAATCCCAGTTTCTTATTTTGTATACAAGGTTCTCAACCTTCCTTATGCTTTGACCCTTTAGTAACTGTATGTGGGCATATCTTCATGTGGGTGGACCTGCCTGGAGACAGATAGAGGGGTGCCTCAGTTCCTAAGACCATCAGAAATATGTGTTTTCTGATGGTCTTAGGTGACCCCTGTGACCCCTGTGAAAGGGTTGTTCGAGCCCCAAAGGGGTTGCGACCCACAGGTTGAGAACTGCTGGTATAGAACATTATGGTTATGCTGTCCAGGAATTTACTGAAAGATTTTAATCTATGCATATTTTCACCCTGTACCACCTTTTGGTATAACAGTTCCATAAATTTACTACTTGTAGTGATTAGGATTTCTAAATCTGCTTCTCTCAAGCTTCACTGACCCTTAATTTTAGAATCCTAAAGTTTGATGACATAGCTTGTATTAACCTTATTCATAACTTTCATAATTTCATGGCCTTGAATCAAATCAATATGAATCTTCATCTTTTCAAAATCAAAATCTTTAATCTCTATTCATTTGTTTTGTTACAGCAACTCCTTATTCCTTTTTAAAAATTCAATTTTTCTTATGACCTATCTCTTTTTTTTTAGAACAGTAGCCTATCAACCAATAAGAATTAATAGAGTATTTATTCCTTGCGTAGCTGTATTCTAGATGCCAAGGATACCAAAGATTTCAAAAATGGTGCTTGACTTCAATGAGCTTACAAATTAAGGGGAGAACAATTTTAGCAGCACATGAAATAAACAGCAGTGAATTCAAGACAACTTGAAACTTAGTTCTTAGTTATGTGAAACAGACTGTGATTGGGCATCTGCACCAAGAGTTTAAAGAAGGGAGGAAATGATCATAATCCCCAAATTTCTTTTATATATTGAATTATAATTATGCAGTTACTACCCACTAAAATGTAAGTTCCCTTGAAAGCAGGGACTGTTTATTTTAATTGTTCTTTGAATCATTGTCATTTAACAAAGTGGTGCATGGTAAGTACTTAATAAAGCTGATAAGGCAGGGAAATTGCATGGATAAGGTATTAACTGAACTTGGCCTAGAAAGAGAGCTAGAATTTAGAGAATCAGGAGAGAATGGGTCCAACATTCCAGGACAGGGGAAGACATCTGAGCATTATGGAATGTTTGTTCAGAATGGTAAGGAATAGTAGGAAATAGGGCAAAATACTATTTATAGGGAAGATATACATTATGGCTGTCTTTAAAGTACAGGAGGAAAGGTTTAAACTTGAGACAAGCACTAGAGAATTACAGAAAGTTTTTGATCAGGAGCAACAACGTGAAAGTGGATTTTAAGGAAATTAGCCTGTTAGTGTGGACTGAGAAGAAGGCTTATTGTGGCACGGAGGTAAGACTGAGTTGTACAAACGCTTTTCCAGTTGACTACGAGTACTGGTAGTTTTTCTCATGTCAGAAAGGTTTCAAATACAGTCCATTAAACAGAATATGTCTGCTTTTTTAAGGACAAACCTAAATTCAGGGACACATCATAAATGAATGGATATTTATTGATGCATCTTTCAGCCACTACAACCCAAGAAACAAAGAATACAAAAAAGTGCTTAGTCCTTCACATCCTCCACATAGAAGTAGCTAGGTGGCTCACTAGATAGAGTGCTTGGAGTACAATCAGGAAGATCTGAGATGTGAATTAATTTTTTAGGAACCCATGAAGAATAATAATGTAAGATCAGGAGTATCATTGCTTCCTAAGATAGCAAAAGGAATGGAAGGAAAAGAGATGGGGTGGTGGAGGAGGAGAAATAGAGGGAGGGAGGAGAAAGACAGACAGAGAGAGAGAGGGAGAGGGAGAGGGAGAGGGAGAGGGAGAGGGAGAGGGAGAGGGAGAGGGAGAGGGAGAGGGAGAGGGAAAGAAAATGAACAAGAAAAAGAACATTTGTTAAGTATGTTCTATATTGCCAGGCATTCCATCCTCATTGTCAAAGTAATGTTAATGCAATATTCACAGCGCCAAATGTCACTATAAATATGTCTGCATAGCGCTTGATCACAGTATACATTAGAGTCTTCATATAGAACACAGAAGCAGAACATTTATTCAGACTGAATCCCAAAGGCAGTAAGACTTTTCTATCATAGTAGCAAATTAGTTAATAAGCCATCACAGCCAAGAGAGCCATAGTATCCTTTAGCATTTCCACAAACCAGCACAAGCCTAGCTGTCCCTGCAGGTGGCAAGCACCCACATTTTCTCACAAGCTTACCGTCACCCTCAGATGCATCCTCTCCTCCCACTGTGTCTAGCTACTCTAACTCCCAGCTTCCTGTAGTCTCTCATCCACCCTTCAGCAAGCTCCTCCTACCACAGGCTCCATGTGATTACATTCAGCCTATTAGGGGGCATGGTGTATCTTCAAAGCAGGAAAGGTCCTCAAATTCCCTTTGGCTTATTAAGGGGCAGGGAAGATCTTCAAATTCTTATTACCATTACAGGTACCAAGGACTGGAAATACAAATGAAAACAAAAAGAAAGGTGGTCTCTTTTGTGGGGGGGAGAGGAGGGAGTTTATATTCTAATAGAGGAAAATAATATATAAAAGGGAACTGAAAAAGGAAGGAAAGTGTGAAAGGAGGCAGAGGAGGAGAGGTGCTCTGGTGCTTCATGGGCTGGTACAGGTTTGTAAAGAACCTGATGACTGTGATGAATCTTTCCTCAGATGGATGTTAGAAGAATTGATCAATTGGGAAAAAAAGAGGTGGAGGAATTACCAGCATGAGAAGAAGCCACTGAGGCAGAGATTGAATGGTGATCCAGGTAATCATGGACTGGTCTAGATTTGAAGAAATAAAAAAAAAATTCAAGTAAAGCTTGGGGAAATTAGAATCATCCCAAATGTATTCAAGTATAAAACTAGGAGGAAAACAAGCAGATGAAAGGTGAAAAAGATTTTTATAGTCAACTCTTTCCTCCATCAAGAACCTTTAAGCCTTTGAGCATTTGTGCTCAAATGCAGTCTTAGAGGTACTCATTAGAGGAAGTAGAAATTGTATTAAAATGTACATACAGAGACACAGAAAGATGAAAAAATAGTAGCAGTTGGACTGGATGAAGTATACACAAAAGGGAACAAAATTGCAGGTTGCGATACATTTTTGGTAGTGTAGAAGGATTTATTCTCAAGGCATTTTGAATGAAAGCTATAAAACACAAGGGAACAGCAATATCAGATTATATTATTAACCAAAAGGAGAGTCTCAAAGACCATCCTTAACTCTAGAACCATATACCTACTTCTCATCCTTATAAAAATTTTGTAAGAATGATACATACATGCATCAAGGGCATTTTTGGAGAGCTATTATGAGAGGAGAGGCAGGCTTTCACAAGACCATATATTTACAATTATACAATTGACTATATATATATATATATATATATATATATATAAAGAGAGACAGAGACAGAGACAGAGATAAGCTCTAACTGTACTTGCTAGTTGAATATTCAAAAACATGATTTAGTAGAACAAAACACTTCCTTAAATGCAAGCTATCATCTCCACTTCATATGTCAAGATTACATAAGAGTTCTTGAAAGATTTGATTAGAGATAAACCTTTGTTTGACTACTATAAATATCAGGAAAGACATAAAAAAGGACATACACAGAATATAGATTTCAAATTTAAGAAATATCCCCTATAGATGGTGAAATCTTGCAGATACTCTGGTTTATGGATACCATTATACTGATTAAATAAATCCCCTAGAATATAGCTAGTCTCCTAATTGAGTTTCATAATCACTCTAACAAGTTTGGTTTTACTATCCACAAAGGACAAGGAGAAAAGCCACCACTAAGTGGATTAAGAAAGCTTGTTCTTCAGAATATGATATGGAATTGATGAGACAACCTATAAAACTTGTCTGTCAGTATGTATGTTTTAGACCACAAATGGACAATAAGTTGTTTCCACAAGTGAAAAGGGGAGTAGGCTTGCTTGCCTTTGGAAAATTCATTAATGTTCTTTAATGACCACAAACTTCTTCCTGAAGTAAAAGTCCATATTTTGAATATCAGTATTCTGTTGATATCATAGAATGTTACAGTCTATGGTGAATTAGAATTGAGGCTCACCCAAAGGGTAAACAAGAAGGGTTGGGGGCTGAGGGTAAATGGTAGTCATCACACTACAAATAAGGAATTACAAAAGAGAAGCAGTACAAAAAATGTCATTAAAGAAATGTATGACACATAAAGAATTAATCACATTATGGTGTGAGGCAAAAAGCTCCATTGGTATTCTAATCTGAGGAGACCATCAGGGAGAACCAAAAACGTGTTTTTTGGACCCTCTGTGAAGAAAGTTTATTGACAGACATGGACAAAGAATCCCACAAATAAGAAGGGGTGGATGATTTGTGATCTTCTCATTGGATCAAGTGTACACATATCAACAAAATCAACAACTTAATTTGATTTTGAAAATGATAGCAAGTTGTGTTAAAAAAATTTTAAAAGGCTGCAAAAATATTTCAGGCAAGGCAAGAACTGGGGAGTTTGGGTATTTTTTTTTTTCATGGATAGCGCTATCTGTAATTGAAATAGAGTTGAGGAAAGTTGGTGAGCTTAGGAAGTTGGCTAATATGGTGAATCCAGGGAGGCCTCTAAGGCTTCAGAAAACCAGCACTTCTCAAAACTAATCAATGGTGAGGCTTAAAGTCCAGTGAGTCAGAGATTTTGAGGAAGTGGCACTAGTGAACATGAGCATCAAAGTATGCTTTCATACTAGGGGATTCCCTATATTTTTAGTTGTTAGGGTATATGGGGTGACTTTAGACCACTCATTTGTTTTTGTTGTCATAGTTAGAATCTGGTCAGACATCGAGAGCTATGCGCTGTGTCTTGTTTGAGGCAAGGGATAAATAAGTATGATTACTAAGAGGTTCTTGCACTTTTTCGGCTGGGTCATATCATGGTTTTATACAAAGTTAGAATTATGTTTTCTGTTTGTTTTCAAGACCCTTTTTAATCACAATAAAATTTTGTTGGTCACTTTGACTGTGGAAACATTGGATTGTGAACAGTTTAAGAATTGCTTAACAAGTATTCCCACTTCTCTTTTTTAGATGAAAAGTTATATTTCATGTCTTTATTGATCAATTTTATTTTAACAAATAGAAACAAACCAACTACAAATGTATTTCCTCAAAAAAGCTAAGCAAGAAGAAAAAAGAATTATAGAGATTGATATTTGTTATTACTGGGAACTTTTACAATTTACTTGTTCCAAAAAAAGAAAGGTTTGTATGTTTTAAATTTAATAAGGTAGTACCAATTTAGTCTAGTGTACTTAAACAGATTTGGTGCTATTTATCATTTCCTTTTATTTAGTTAAAAGGTGGTACAGTGGATAGTACGCTGGACTTGAAGTAAGGAAGACCTGTGGTCACCAGTCTCAGACATTCGCTAATTGTGTGATGCTGGACAAAGTGTTTAACCTCAATCTCTCTCAGTTTCCTCATCTGTAAAACAGATAATATTACCTTTCTCCTAAGGCTGTTGTAAGGATGAGATAAAGCACTTTGCAAAACTCAAAGTATTGTAGCGCTATGCAAATTTAAGTTATTATTATGGTGATGATTTTCCTACATCAATTTTCTTTAGGTGTATCACTTAATATGAGTAGTCTCACATTGCTTCCTTTTTATGATTTCCAAATCATTAGACTTATGATTTGTTTTCAACTTTTGCCTATCCCTAGAGCTAGAAATATTTTTGTACTTATAAGTCCTTTTTTCCTGTCAGTAGATTCCTTGATGTCTAAACTGAATAATGGGATCACTGGGCCAAAGGATATGGATATTATTGTTATTCTTCTTGAATAATTCTATATTGATTTTCAAAATAAACCAATTGACAGTTCTCGGAAGTGCATTAATAGGACTTTTTCCCACATCTTTGTCAATGTTAATTTTCTTTTTACCATCACTATAAATCTCATGAATGTAATGTAATACTTCAAAATTTTTCATGTATGTATATATATGTACTTTTACAATGAACAATTTTTGAACTGTTTTCAGATGTTTGTTGATAATTTGTGTATCAATTCATATCCTTTGACCACGTACTGAGAAATAGCTCTTAGAGATTTGCATTAATATTTTATGGGTTTTGTTCATGGGACTTGTCATCAGGGATCTTCAATGCAAAGTTGTATTTTTTTTTCACTCCGTGTCTTTTCTTCTTATTCAAAACAATAAATATTTTAGAGCTTTATCATCCTACAGGCATAGTTAAAATTATTTTATGCTAAATACATATGATTGTATTTTCTACTTTTTTGTCCCCTTGCACAGCCTTACTAACTTTAAAATTTTGAAAGCTTACTTCTTGTTTTTCTTCTTTTCCTCCCCTAGTACTTCTTGCTTTCCTATTTTCTTTTCTCTTTTCCTCTTAGCTCATGTTTATAGAGTCTCTTCAGATTTACAATGCTTTTTTTTGTTTTGTTTTTTGCTTTTTGGAGGGGAAGGCAGGGCAATTGGGGTTAAGTGACTTGCCCAAGGCCACATGACTAGTAAGTGTTAAGTGTCTGAAGGCAGATTTGAACTCGGGTCCTCCTGACTTCAGGGCCAGTGCTTTATTTACTGTGCCACCTATCCACCCCTATAGTACATTTTCTGCACACTATTTCACTATGACTTTATGACAAAAATAATGCAAGTATTGTATTTATTTGACAGATGAGGAAACTGAGATGTTGAGATATTAAGTGACTTGGTCATGGTTACATAGCTAGCTAGTAAGCCTCAAGGTTTTGGTTTGAAACTGGATCATTGTGATCATAGGTTAAGAGCAAGAAGAGAAGTGAGAGACAATCTGGTTTGCTTATTTTACAAAGGAGGAAACTGAAATCCAAATAAGTAATTTATCCAAAGTCATACAGTAGCCTTGTTGGGATTTGAACTCAAGTCCCCTGACTCAGAATCCAATACATTTTTTCCTATGCTGCATTGTTTCTTGCGAATATCTTTTGCCTCCAAGATCAATGACTTTTCTCTCAAAGTGCTAGGAACAGTTTGATGTCATATCTTCAGATCTTGAGATTTCATTGTTCATTTCAAATTTAAATTAGACTAGACTCGCTACAGATTTGTGGGGAACCATACTGTTTAAACTTCTCCAGTTTCAGAAAATATTCATTTATTACAGTTCTTTTCTTCCTGTCTCTAAATCAGTTCATATGTATTCAAAATAGTTTCCTTCAACTCTACAGGGTCTATAGTTACTAATGTTGGGTTTTTTGTATAAGAATTTGTCAATTTCTGTAAAAGTCACAGTAGATCACATGAATTGATTCCTCTTTAATCACGTGTGCATTTACTCACTCACCATTGAGAACTAGAAGAAACCTCAGAGTCTGCCTAACTCAACTCTCATTTTACATGAAGAAATGGAGGCCCAGGGTCAGATAAGCAATAAGCATCAATCAGAGTTGAGATTTGAATCCAGACCCTTGGTCTCCAGATTCATTGCTCTTTCTAATGTACCAAGCTTTAATAGACAGCGTTTGCTTTTAAGAAAATCATGTTCCCTTCCCTCAAAGAGATTTCATTTCCTTATAGGACCGTGACAGATAACAAAATATATTTTTTTAATTCCTTGGCTGAGGAATGTACAATAATTCAGAAGAAACCTGAAACTACTGCTCTTCTCCTATTTCATGCTTATTTTCCTAAATTTTGTGAGGTTTTTCTCTCTTAATTTTGGTATAATCAGTTATTATTTATAAAGTATTTTTTCAATGAAAAATGCTATATAAGATGATATATCTATTCAAACAATATCCAGGAGTCAAGCAGGCAGGAATAAGGGGATTACAAAGGAATGTAGAAATTGGCAGTTTCCATACAGTCTGGAATACTACAGACAACCTTTGACAGGGCAAGAAGACATTGATGATAAATGACTCTCCAAAATACCAGTGTCAACTCTTGATTATCTGCATACCTGATGAATTTTGCTTTCCAGTTCTTATTGCCATAATTAAGTCAAGTAAATGATAAATTCATTTGGAAAGTACTTCCTCTATTTCATTTAATTTTATTCTCCCATGATGCTCACAGCTCAACAACAACAAAAACATTTTTAACCAAAACATTTAGTTCTCTACTTTAGGGAAGGTGTCAACTATAAATGTAATATATTTACGGTAACTAACCTGTGACTGGTACTTTTCCCTAGCCTGCAAGGGATGCTATCCATCTCCAGTGTGGAAAAGGGATTAGAGAAGAACCCTTAGCAGTGGAAAGAATAAGATGATGTGTTCAACTTTCTGGTTACTCCTCATTCAGGTTTTCATAGGGTGCTTGGCCTTATTTTGTCCTAATTGCTATGGATTCTGAAGGATAATAACTGCATTAGTATTAAAATAGGGACAGGGATAGAGAATGGACCTGTGATGTCCTTGAAATGGGAAACTTCCAGCTAAGGAAACTCCTTCTACTGATGCAGGTTAGCACCTTCTCTGTGGCTTATACTTTTCAAGAGTTGCCTTGGACATTAAGAGGTTAAGGAAAGAAAAGGAAAGGGATAACCATTTATTAAGTGCCTGCTATGTACAAGGCATTGTGCTAATGGCTTTTCACAACCATTAATTCATTTGATCTTTACAACAACCTCATGAGATAAGTGCTATTATTATCCATTCTTTTTACAATTTAAGAAACTGAGGCATGCAGAGGTTAAGTGACTTGCCTAAGGGTCACACAGCTAGTAAACATCTGAGGCCAGATTTAGACTGCTGTCTTCCTGACTTTGGGCCCAGTGCTCTATTGACTGCACCACCTTGATGTCACCCAATGTCAGAGGCTTACTTGAACCCAGGCCTTTCAGCTCTGAGACCATATCTCTAACCAGTTATAATATACTACCTCTCTTAATATTAAAATGTTACCTTACTAAGTTTATTAAATGTTATTAACATTTAGATTTCTTCATAATGTTAAATTTACATATGGCTTTTGGAATTTTTTTTTTGTTTTCCTGTATAATATCAATCAGCTTTCCCATGTACTGTCACATTTGAGGTAGTAGTAATAATGATAATACATTTTTAAAGGTACATAATTTATAGTTATATAATTGTAATTATATAGCTATAATTAGATAAGTTTAAGGCTTGTAGATTAAAGCTGCAAATGACCCTAAAGGTCAACCTCTTCAATCACTCAGTATTTCATCACTATAACTCTGTGAGGTTGGCAAGACATGCTATTTCCTAAATTTTACCAAGTGGGTTAATTGGGGTTTAGAAGAATTTATGTTATTTCCTTAACAGTAAGGAACAGAACAAACATCACCTCACCACCAAGGCTGGCGGGTGGGTAGAGACTTAAGCAAAATGCTATCTCCTCAAACCCATTTTATTTTGTTTTATTAAATTGTACAGGAAGAATAAGAATCTGACCTTTTTAAAGAGTTAGGTTGTATCACTTTCTGGGTAGAGGGAGTGGTCATGAGTGAGAGAATTAGTAACAACTGGGTCAGACACAGTGACCATATGTGCTTCCTTTTTAAAAAGCAATTGAGAGTCACCATAGGGAATATTGGTAGTAAAGTTTACTTACTATCATCTAGCAGAGTATCAGGGTTCTTTTGACTAGGATCTCTGATCACAATTAAATTTTGAAAGCGTCGATAAGTGGGAGGCCAAGGGTCTGAGGTCCAAGTCTTTGGGGCATGTGAAAAAAGGTACCCAAAATCATATTATTTCAGAATTAGAAGGAACATCAGAAGTCATCCTCTCTGTGGGGACCAGTGGTCATCCACTTTTTGCCTGAAAGTATTCTTTAGGAGGGAAACCCTTTCCTCCTTAGGAATTAATTCCACTTTTGGATACCTTTAATTGATAGAAAAAAATTCAGATCTAAGTATTGCTGCTTTATAACTTCTTCCATCCTTTATTTTTAGTTCTTTGCCATGGAGCAAAACAAGACAAATTTGATCCTTTTTTATACCAAACTTTCACATATTTGGAAGTCAGCTATTCTGCTCCTTCTAAGTCTTTTCTTGAATTAGAATTTTGTTCAGTCCTTCTTCATGTGAATTGGAAGCCAGTCACTTGCTTGCCCTTTAGATACTTAGGAACTTAACTTCATTATTAAAATTGACACCCAGAGATGAATACACAATATTCAAGAGGTGGTATTACAGGCTAGAATAGAGCAGGATTCACTTTCACACTCCAATCCACCATCAGCCCAAGCTACTGTGCCTCACTTAATGCAGTTCAGGCTGACAAATTTTTTCGAATCTGACATGTACTAAAGTTCCAGTCTTGTTTTCCCAAACTTCTTTTGAGTCATGCCTCTTGTATTTTGTAATAAAAAAGGTGATTTTTTGAATGAGAGTATAAAATTTTACATTTCTCTATATTATATTCCATTAAATTAGATTGAGCCCAGTATTCCAGCCTGTCAAGATCTTTTTAAAAATCTTAATTCTGTTATCAGATACATTAATTATCCCTTTAGCTTTTTAGCATCTGCAAATTGGATAAGCTTACTATCTGTGCTATCTAGGTTACTGATAAAATGTTAGCTATCTGAGAACTAAACATGATTCCCTGGGATGTCTAGATTCCTCCTTCCCAGTTGACATTAAACCTTTTGTGTGACCGTGCAACCAATTCTGAATCTCTCAAACTGGAATATTGTTTAATCCATATCTCTTTATTTTTCCAAAGAATAGTGAAGCAGACTATAAATTCTTTTCATTTATAACTAGGTAAATTATATGTATAATTAAGTAGTTCCATGACTGATAACCCTTTCAAATTATATCAGTCATAGCAGATGATATTAAGAGTAAAGATACAAAAACCAGCATGGGGTCCTTTGAATCTTGAAAGCCCGGATAGTCAGGCAAGGCCTGAAAGTTTTCTTCTTAGATACTTAAAGGGAAATAGAAGCCCACAGAGAGCTGTTGTATTAACCATTACTATAAATTTCTCCTATATACTTTAGTCAGTGGCTCCAGAGACCTGTTCTATATTCATCATTTTTACCCTAGTCTCCCATACAGCCTAATAGCTTTCTCAAGGATTTTCTCAGACCTTTGGTTTAAGGAATACATTTCCCCAACTTTGTCCTATCAAACAAGCAAATATTAAGTATCTAAAGTGTGTTAGGTGCTGTTCTAGACAATAGTTTTTGCCTTCAAGGAACTCAAAGTCTAGCAAAAGTACATAGCATATACACACATACATACATGGTTGTATATGTAGATAGATAATATAAAGCAGTTTGAGGGATGGGGAAAGGTACTAGTAGCTGGGGTATCAGGAAAAATTTTATGTAGAAGGTGGAGTTTGAGTTGAATATTGAAGGAAACTAAGAATGTGGGGAGATAGAGATGAGGAGAGAGTGTATTCCAAGCAAAGGGTCATATCTAGTGTAAAATCAGAGGCAGCATATGGCTTACCACATATGAAGAAGAGCAAGATAACCAATTTGGCTGGACTACAATATGCAAGGAAAGAAGCAATGAGCCATTATTCTGGAAAGGTAGGTTTTAGCCAGATATGGAAGGTTTTAAATACGCAACAGAGGAGTTTATATTTGATCCTTTGGGTAATAAGACACCCCTGGAGTTTATTGAATAAGGGTCAGCTTTGCTCTTTAAGAAAATTACTTTAGCAGCTGTTGCAAAGGATAGATTAGAGAGGGGTAAGACTCAAGTCTAGGAGAAAAACTAGGCTGTTGCAATAGTTCAGATAAGCTCATGATAATAGCCCATCTAAACTATCCCTTCCCTTTAATATTTAACACCTTGTGCTTCAGGCTGACAAATAGAACACTGTGTAAACCTTAGCCCCTCTACCCAGTTGACCTAATGTGGCACACAGTGCCTTGAACAAAGTAGATGATTAATAGATATTTTAGAATGGGAGTTCTTAAAGTGGGGTCTGTGAATACACCCCTCACATACATATATATGCATATGTAAACATATATATGTCTGTGTGTGTTTATATGTTTAGATATGTGTGTATACATGCATATGTACATAGATTGCTGTATTTAAAAATAACTGATTTTCTTTGTAATCTTATATATTTTATGCATTGAATAGCATGATCCTGAAAACTTCATGACACAAAAAGATTAAGAATTGCTGTTTAGTATTCTTTTGGTTTGTGATTTCATCCCAAGTGTGGAAGAAATGGGAATACGCTACCTATTGATATCATTTGCAACTACTATGTATACCTTAGTGGTTTTATGAGTTGCCACGGTGGGGGGAAAAAAAAACAAAGCAAAAACATCCCTTTGTGGTCAAACTAGAAAATGATGAATTGTTCTGAATTTCGGTACCTATGTGGTACTCATGTGAAATATATCCAGTCTATGGCTCATCCCAAGCTCCAAAATTTTCAAGCTTCCAATAAGACCTGCCAAAACTTAAATTCTCTTGGCATAGCTTTTGAGAAGCCAGGGTCACTTCCATGCTGTGATGAGGCATTGGAATGGGACCTAAGTGGAGGCTCAATAAATATTTGTTGATATATGATATAGTGTTCAGAGTAGCAGAAAGGTCCTAATGTATTTAACACATATGCCCTATCAGCTGAATATAATCTGAGACAGAGCATAAGTCAGAGGCTGTAAAAATGATCAGAGGCCACCCCTAAATGGCAGCAAGATAAACCAATGTTTGGAAAGGACAAATAAAAGTTAAGTTAAAAATAGGGTAATCAAAATTGATACTAAATGACTTGCATTTATAGAGCAGGTATTATATGAATGTGTTGTTTTTATTTTTGTACTTTTAGGCTTATTTTTCACATTGGAGAGGCTTAGTGCAGAGTATGCTGGACTTGAAATCAATAACTCCTCACACTGAGTGACATGACACTAATGAGCTGTGTGACCTTGAGCACATCACTTAACTTTTCTGAGTATCAGTTTCCTAACCCATAAAATGGTGATTATATTGCTTACCTCATGGTGTTATTTTAAAGATAATGTAGCTTTGGTGCCTTTCAAACTCTATTTATATTCATCTGAGCATATGTGTTCTAAGTAGAAAATAAATTTATTTATGTTATTTTCTAAATAAATAACATTTTTATTACAAAAAAACACAGGAGTGTATGGATCACACAGGACATCCTGCTTTTCCATGACGGAAGGCAGGCCTACCTGTGTCATTCTAATGAAGCACTACTAATTGCCTAGTGGCAACAGTAGCCTGTGAAGAAGGAAAAGTACCAGGGAGGAATTGACAAGTATTCCCAGAACTTTCACTGAAACTGCCACCCCTTTTAAGTGACAGAAATGTCACAGGCACAGATAATCAAACAGGAAAGATCAATGTGACCTCAAGGCATCAGGGAAGTTTTGTAAATATCTTCCCACTATATAACATTTTGATACCACCCCCACTGGGTTTCTTGTTTTACTTTCTCGTATTTTATCTGCTTTCTTCTTGATCTTCTGTCATCTGTCTCCTTGTACAAATTTACTCCAGCAGTTTCTTTCTATTTTCACCAAGCCTTGCTCCCACCTTTGCTTGGCTGTCCCAGTTTAATCCTGCTGTTCTAACACTTGATTATTTCCCCATTGCTTTAGCCCTTGCCTTCTCCTGATCTGCTGATTCATTGTTTTTCAGGTCAGGTTCTTTATACCTCTCTGTGAAATCTAGTGCAAGCAAACTTTATTTTAATAAAATACCTGTGGATTTTGTAACCCAGAGAAAAGTAACTAAGAAGGATTCTTAGAATTCCAAACCTGTGCCAGCCTTAAAGTCAATGGCTACCACCTGATCCATATGCTTGTATGAAGGGATTTTTAGTTAATGTTATTTTAATTTTTAAAATTTTAAAAATTCTGTTCTTATTTAAAATTTTATTATTATATCACATACTGTGTAGATATACATACATATATGTATGCATGAGTGTGTATACATATATACCCACCCACATACAAGTATATGTGTACATACACACATATATACATGTATATGTGTGTATCTATACATATACATGCATATATACATATGTAACACACACATACATATATATTTTTCCCCCTAAAGAAGGAACTTTGCTTCTATCGATATTTTTCTCACAAATATTTAGACATTCAAACATTCTGTCTGATGAAGTGCCAGTATCTCTTGACAAGTGTTAGAGGGTTAGGAGAGAGAGACACATAATTTAGCACTAAAACCATAAAAGGTACTTCAATGTAAGTTTCTTGGTACATTTCATTGGAAATAACCAGGTTGAGTAGATTCTGTGAAGTGCCAAGGCCCAGAGCAAAAACTGACTAGAGAAGAGCTGCAAATTGATATCGAAAGCACATTGCTCTTGTTCAGTGTGCACTGTTTATAAAAATATCAGCAATGCACATTTTTAATCTAGTGAAAATTTGGCAGTACCACTGAAATCCTTTCTAGCAGAGCATTCAAAATGACTTTAAATAAACAGAGCCAGCAGCCAGGAAATGCAAACGGAAGGCAAATTTACAGCAGTAAGCAATAGCTACCAAACTGCTCTTATCTCTGCTTATAGTTAAATAATTTACTCTTCACCACCATTAAATGTTTTAAAATCATCATTTGTGTGTAGATGTGAGCTTTTTTATCCCAGTATAATTATTTCTTCTGGCCACTCTGGGTGTTTAATCCTGTAAACAGATCCAGGTTCTCCCCAGGTTGTAAGTAGATAGTTTGGATGCCAGTAAATGGTCCCTTTACCCATGACAGAGCCAAAGCTAGAATTGTAAATGGCTCCCAGTCTTCCTCTACAAATGAGTGATGAGACAGATGCTGCTAATGTAAGTTAACATGGAGCTTTTCATCACAAGGTTCCTGCAAACGTATGTAAATGTCTTTACCTAATTCTTCAGACTAGCTTTATAACATAACCTGACAGCCCAGTCTATCCCAATATATTCAATTGATGCCTGTTGTGCTGGGTGTTGATATGCTTTTGCTTATTATATACTAGTACAGATATGGGTAAGAACTAGACTTATGACTTCATTGAAACAGGGAATGTCTGGATGAAGAAACCCCTACCAAAGGAAGGTGGCACCTGCTTTTCAACTTCTAATCTTAGAGAATTCCTATGGTACTGAGAAGTTAAGCAATTTTCCTAGCATCCTGTAGCCTAGACATGAACCCAAGTCTTGCTACCTCTGAGACACACTATCTACCATGCCAAATTACTCCTGTACTACATACATTATCTGAAAGAAAATAACTATTTCTTCATCTACCAGAGTACCATAGTTTCTGCTTATACGTTGTTTTTCTTCTTGAAAATTAATAAAACAAAAGAGGTTCATAAAATATAGAACCTTTAAATAAGGAATAAGGAAATAAAGAAACAAAATTCGGCTCGTCACAACATTTCAGCACTAAGATCCAGTTCAGCATGGTCTTATCAGTACTGTTTCATCCACAGAGGCAGTGGATGGAGAACTAGACCTGGAATCGGGAAGTCTTGCATTCAGATTGGACCTCAGATGCTTAATAGCTGTGTGACTCTGGGCAAGTCACTTAAACTCTGACTCAATTTTCTCAGTTTTAAAGTGGGGATTATAATAGTACATTCTTCCTGGGATTGTTGTGAGGATCAAATGAAATAATATCTGTAAAGCACTTAGCACAGTACCTGGCCCATAGTGGGTACCTAATAAGTGCATTCTAATCAATGAATAGGTGAGCATTACAGCTCATATAAAATAGCATTTTATGGATAACTGAACAAATGGAATGTGATGACAGAAACTTCTCTGCTAATAAACAAGAGGCTAACAAATGATTGATCATGCTTGACTCATTCATTGAATAGACATTTATTCAACTTCTACCAAGTTCAAGGTACTTTTATATTCATTCCTTTGGCCTTTAAATTTGGGGTCATCTTTCTTGTTGTTGTTGTTTTATTTTCCTCAGTTTTCTCATCTGTAAAATGAGCTAGAGAAGGAAATGGCAAACCGCTTTAGTATCTTTGCCAAGAAAAACCAATGTGGGGTCAGAAAAAGTTGGACCTGACTGAAAAAAGGTGACTAAACAATGACTTCTCAAGCATCCATTCCCTTAGAAAAAAACCACATTACAATTTACAATTACCTCTAAACAAAAACTCCCTGAGGCAAGACCAATGACTCATTTATCTGCCTTCAAATCTAGAAAAGTAACTTGAACTTGGTAGAAGTTAAATAAATGTCTATTCAATGAATGAGTCAAGCATGATCAATCATTTGTTTGCCTCTTGTTTATTAGCAGAGAAGTTTCTGTCATCACATTCCATTCATTCAGTTATCCATGAAATGCTATTCTATAAGAGCTCTAATGCTCACCTGTTCATTGATTAGACAAGTATTCAGTAAGTTTCCTATATGCAAGATTATATGCAAAGTATGGGAGATATTGTGATCCTAGAATTGACAAGACTTAGTCAATGACTGTGATTGAGAAGTCATTTAGTCACTTTTTTCAGTCAGGTCCCACTTTTTCTGACCCCATGTTGGGTTTTCTTGGCAAAGCTACTGAAGCAGTTTGCTATTTCCTTCTCTAGCTCATTTTACAGATGAGAAAACTGAGGCAGGGGAAAATAAAACAAGAAGAAAGATGACTCCAAATTAAAAACAAAAAAACTAGAATAATTGAATGATAGTATTACTGGTAAAGAGAAGGAAGTGAGAAGCTTGAGTAGGTTTAGAGGGAAAGATAAGAGCATGATTTTTGACATATTGAATTTGTAGTGATGATGGCACATTTTGTGAGAAACTCTGGGGATGTGGATCTGGAGCTCTGAAGAGAGGTTGGGATTAATTTGGCAGATGTAATGAATAAAGTTGTAAGAGTGAGCAAACTAACTGAGAGAGAGTACAGTGAGCCTAGAAGGCTAAGGATAGACCTTTGGTGAAAGCCCACAGCAAGGGGCAGAGTAGAGCCATTAATAGAGACAGAAAAGAGGTCCTTTTGCCTTGCTTTACTTTTTTGCTTTCTTTTATGTGCTGTCTTCTCCCTTGAGAATATAAGTGCCTTGTGGGCAGGGATTATATTTCTTTTTGTTTGTATTTATATGCCCACACTTAGAATAATGTTAAGTAGTGGCTAGAAAGACCCCTTTTGATGTTAAAGTTGAGTGGTTTCCAGTCATCCCAACCTATGTCTTGCCACCAGATTCAAATGACTCTGGAGGAGAGAGTGAGGCTGATATCTTTGTACAGCCCTGCCTCACTTAAATTCAATTCACTTGCAAGTGAAGACATCACACTCTTGATGTCATTGGTTCTCTTCTAGAAAAAAGGACAAATATCTGCAAGCTCTTCATGACCCCATTTGGGGTTTTCTTGGCAAAGATACTGGAGTGGTTTGCCATTGCCTTCTTATTTTACAGATAAGGAAAACAAGGCAAACAAGATTAAGTGACTTTCCCAAGGTCAAAAAGCTGTCATCTGAAGCCTGATTTGAACTCAGGAAGATTAATCTTCCTAACTCCAGGCTGTGCACTCTATCCATTGAGCCACCTAGCTGCTCCACTAAGACTCCTAGTAAGTACATAATATGTGCTTATTGACTTGGTTATAGAGGTAAGAGGAGTGTCAGGACTGTGTGGTATCCTGAAAGCTAATGTGGTTGATAATATCCAATGGGAAAGGGGGGGGTCAATAGTGTATAAAACTGTAAAGTGATCATTGGCCATTTAAACTGGCCATTTGAGGCTTAGAAGTCACTGTTGATTATAGAAGAAGCAGTTTTAATAGGGTGGAAAGGGGAATAGAAATCACCAAAGGTTTAAGGAAAGAGTGGGTAAAAGGAAATAGAATTAGCTCATATTTATACAGTGTTTTATAGTCTCTTTCAATGTGTTCTATAAAGCATCTACCTACTGTTTATTTATTGCTTGCTATTAAACTTGATTTCTAAAACCTATGTATAAAACTATTTACTTATAGATATGTAAAATTAGGAAAAAAGCATTTCCAGATGGGAATTTTGCTTACATACTTTTAAAAATCATGTGAATTTTGTTCACTTAGATATTGAAATCTGTCCTGCTTGTATTTTTCAGTCAAATATATCTTTACATTTCAGTATGCTGGCAGAATGCTGTCAAGTTTAAGATAACTTAAGCACTTAACCATTCTTATGCTTGTCATTATTTTCTTCCTAAGCTTCACCTACTAGCTTATTAAAAATAAAATCTCTCTTAAACTAATTCGGTGAATTCTCTTTTAGATAGAAAACTAGTGTAGGGAGCTATCTTCTCCATCACTTGTTAATAAAAATGTATAAGTTTTAATCTACTCAGTTTTTCTCTTTGAACTCCTATAGAGATTTTTATGATACTAGTGACATAAATAATTTTTTACTGGGCAAAGGTTGCCATGTTATCTTATATACCATCGTCATGAGCTACCTATTATGTTTCCCATATCAATCCTAGAAGATGATCAGACAACCATTTGAAAGGTGATGATATTAGTCTCCTAGTTGCTATTTCTACTAAGTGCCAAATTTAACTGATTTTTCTCCCTACTGACTTGGGTGATTTTTTTTTATTATATCAGTTGAAATGACGGATTGCTTTGGCATCATTTAGACATTATGAGACTGTTTCACAGCCCTCTAGAGATAGAGCTTGGAAGTTTGTTAAGGAAATTCTTAGTTGTATCAGAAGGACCTGTGTCTGCAATGTACTGCCTGTATAGTCTTAAGTATTATCAGTTGGGCCTGAGTCAAGTCAGTCTCATGGTAGTTTTGATCAAATATTAAAATGAAATAAAAAACTCATGGGTTATCCAACAACTAGCAAAAAATGCTTAAAAAAGATATCCCTTAAGGATACAGTCCTCAACTTAAGTGGATTCAATCCCTCTTACCTCCATTAGGAAACGTGTCTGGTCAGTGGAACAAGGTATGGTGACATGGCCTATACCTACCAGAAATTTAGCCCCCTGCGTCAGTCACAGAAAGGGCAGCTTCCTGGTGTTTCAGGGAAAGAAGTAGCCTAATCTACATGGGTTTGGGAGAAGCCAGAAGTCCTGTGACTCTAACACATTACACAACCTTAGTGGCAGAATCCTAAAAGATCTACTGATATGTAAATGACTATAGGGCTGCTTTTAGATGCCCTTAATCTCCAAATGCAGGGTACCTAGGATAGGAAAAATAAGAAAGAAAAAAGTCTAATGAATAATGAGGGCAAAAACAAATCAAGTAAACAAATGAACCAAAGAGTTAAAGGCTCCTTGAAGGAATGACCAAATGTGTTAGAGAATAAAGATCAGAAATAAGAATCTTTGCCTTCCTCCTTTTGAAGGATTGAATCCTTTATCTCAACAATCTGTAATTGTTCTGCATGTTCTTTTGGGAGGGGAGTGATACCCAGTCTTTTCAGTGCAGAGTGGGTATCCTCATGCAAGATGATGACAGTAAACAGCCTTAGAAATAGCAGGGCCTTAGGACAGGTGATGATACCTCTGATATATTAATTAATTTTTCATTTCAGGTCAGGGTAATCTATAGTAAAAGAGGTCAGAGGACAGTTTCATGCAGCCAAGTACCAGGATTCACTTTGATGCTGAGACTTTCCCTGTATAGCCACTGCTTCCTGGCCCATATCAAAAACTATTTCCTTCTAGAGAATTATATCAGAAGGATGATACCAAAGCTTTCTGTCTTTTAAGACATCTGTTCAAGGGCTGCCCACTTCATCCACAGGGACTGGATAAGGACTCTCCTTCAACTTCATTTAGTATCTCAAGATTGCCACAAAGTTAGCTAAGGGAACCCCTGTCTTTCAGGAAAAAATTCCATTCAGTATAATTATATGGAAATCATTCGGTTTTCTCCACATTATTAGAAAGGAAGGCACTCCCAATACTTTTACCCCATGATTCCTCAAGTACTTTATGGTGAGGCATTGTCAAAACCATCCTGAAGTAAAAAGAACTAGAAGTTGATAGAGACCTACCATTTCTCCAAGTAGTATGGAACCCTGGAAGGAGCTTTGAAGCTCAGGTGAATCCACACAGGAAATGGAACAAGGAAACACCTGAGAAAGTAAACCAGAATGATGTCTAAAAGAATTCCACTTTTGCCAGTTAAGTCTTTTTGATGGCCAGGGAAGCAGAAAATCTAACCAAAATAATCAAGAGGCATGATGATGAAGTTATTGGATCAAATATCTATTCTAACTGCCTGAGGATGGTACTGTAAGCAAAAATCTCAGCAGATATGATGGTAGTAGGCCAAATGTCAGACTTCCTTCATGGTGATATGGGTTCCTTAAAAAACACTCTAGTGATTTCTACATGGTATGACAACAATTAGCCATTTCAGTGTGGTGTGGAGAAAGATAAAAAAACTGACTAGCCATGGCAGTGGGAATAAAAATCTATTAAACTGGGCAATGAGAGAGTAGTGGTACAAGAGAACTTTGATGGTGACTATTAAGTGATATACTAATTCTCTATTCTGAATAACAAGCAATTGTAGTAACCTCTTGCCCTAAGATGGGAGAAGGGGACCAATATAATTAATTTGCCAGTCAGAGGTAGGCCTGGGTCATCAGGTAATACTGGTATCTCAGAGATGGTTATTCCAATTGGCAGGAGGAGTACAATTGGGCAGAATTAACTGTCTCATCCTTAGGGAGACGGTTCTGTTTCTATTGCAACATGACATCATGGCTTCCATGTCCAGATTGGTAGTGGAATTCCCCTTTCCCCACCTCTGCTATTTTTATAAAGGTATCAACCTCGTTGTTCAGTTCATTGGAGTATGTATAATATATCTGATGGGTGCTGTTATGCCTCACAAGCAACTGTACATAAAGTGAGACATCAGAAAAATTTCTCCATTGTCCCAACCCCAAAGGGGAGAGCCTTTGATTGTTTAGTCCTGTACTCTTTAGGCTCCAGAGCACTTAGGCCCTTGGCCACCACCCAAGAATCAGTATATAGGTCTTTCATCACTCAACTCATAATAGACAATTCTAGGTGAAGGGAAAGAGCATGATCTAATGTCACATGTTCAGTAGCAATTGGGGCTCACCTTATATGTAACTGCTTTTCAAAAGTTGTTTGTAAGATAGCAACCCCTTCAGGAAGTTTGCAGCTCCAGAAGTCTAGTGGTCTATTGCTATGCTACTTCTACCTGTGTATCAAAGAATCCATTCGACATGTATTTTTTACAGTGAATTTTTTAAAAGCATGGGCCCCATGGCATCATAAGGGCCCTGAGAAAAAGTCTATTGAATGCCCCACATTAGTCTTTCCGGAGTTGTAGCCTGTCTTGATCCTTACTCAAAAGAGACAGACTTTTGGGCACTTCAGTATATGGGGACTATCCAGATACTAAAGTAGGATCTATAGGTTCACTCGAAACTAAAGTGTTTGGTAAGCTTTGGGGCTTACTTTTTGGATTGTTGGGAGGCAAGCATCAATAGTTTATTTCAGATTGTGCCAGAATCATTGGGTTATTCCCATCTGCTCTTCCTTAGAATTTGACTGAGCATACTACATCTGGGATTTTCTTAGGGTTTATTTCCCGCCTCTTATCCCTTATATAGGACAGTCTATCCAATGCTTATTGAATGCATGAAACAATATGTTGCTTTTAGGCAACATAAACATGTTCAGATACATAATTGTTATAACAAGTGGTTAAAATGGAAAGTGCAGGTGAGGAATCATGTTATCTGAATGCAGACTATGTTTTTTCAGAAACCTTCTCAGACAATGTTTAATAGAAATGACCTAAGAATTAAGAGTAGAATGATATTTAGTGGGAAATAGGAGGGATATTGACTCGTATAGCTTGGGCAGAAGCTCAGAGTTGAAAGTGTGATAACCAATTTGATCTTTAGTATACATTTAACAGAAGACTTAGTTATCATTGACTTTACCTTTTTCATTTTGAAATTGTTTTTTATTTTTTCTTTAACTTGAATTTTAAACACTCAGGTTCCATTTTCCTCTGCTTCAAACTCTTCTTTGGGATTTATACCCAGAATTTCAAGTCCCCTGCAAAGAAAGAATAAATATGCTATTAAGAAAAATTGAATTTCATGTCCTTAACATCTCATTCTGCCTCTCTATTCACATTTGAGAGCATGAGATAAAGCCTGAAACATACTTTGCTCTGTTGTTTTTCAGTTGAGTCTGGCTTCATGACCTCATCTGGGATTTTCTTCACAAATATACGGGAATAGTTTGCTGTTTCCTTCTCCAACTCATTTTACAGATGAGGAACTGAGGCAAACAAGGTTAAATGACTTGCCCAAGGTCACAGAGCTAGTAAGTGTTTCAGGCCATATTTAAACTCTGGAAGATTAGTTTTCCTGACTCCAATCTGGGCACTCTATCTGCTATATCACCTAGCATCACTGGAGTCAGGAAGAGTTGAGTTCAAAATTGATATCAGACACATAATTACTATGTAACCCTGACAAATAACACCCTCTGTTTCCTTTAATCCACTGGACAAGGAAATGGCAAACCACTCCAGTGCCTTTGCCAAGATAATCCTATTGATAACATTGGTGTGCTGTGGTCCATGATGGGGGCATGAAGAGTTAGACAGGACTTAAGGATCAACTATTATGTAGAATGATAACAAAGGACACAATTATTGGTGGACATGAGTTCTATGGAGATTCTCTTTTGGAAGTTTTATTCAGGGAATAGTGGTAGTAAAATAGGGAGAAAAGAAAAGAAAAAATTGGGCTTCTTCAAGGACATCTGTAACCCAGTAGGGCAAGAATTAAGTTTCTGAGAGAGAATCAAGCTCAACAATGGAGTAAATCTGCTCTTGGCCCTCACACCTTCCTACATCTCTATACACATGGAAAGGTTTCACCTGAGTCTTTTGAGACCCATGAAAGTAAGACAGTTAACCTTAACAGATTTGAAACAAACAAACCAACAAACACTTGTTTAAGTGTCCAGAGTTTATCTCAGATCACTCAGTCTCCCATCCAGACCTCTAACTGAGAGCTGATTGGTTAAGTACAATACATCTCCGTGAAGAAAAATTGGAGATTGCAGAAAGAGCTTGTCTCTTAATTTCTTGCCTGAGTTCTCATGAGGTTTCCAAGTATTCATAAAATATAGCTTGGTTCTCTGGAGAGGGTTTTTTTTAATGTGTCCACACAAAATAGTGGATTCAAACAATAATATTTATCTAAACAGTGCTCTTGTGCCTGTCTTGCTAAGTATGTCCCTTTGCTCCATTTGAGGAATGAGAAAGAAGGAGGGGGAAAAGATTGTCCTGGTTGGGAAAATACTCTTAAAGATCGCCGTCTCCAACTGTGCTCTTTTGCGCTGTCTGTTATGGTCCATTAGATAAACATGGTGTGCCACAGTCAGGCAGTTGTTGATATATATGGCAACACTGATAACACACTCTAAGTTTAGGAGGAAGTTGGTGCGTCATTCCTTGGGGGCACATGTTTTGTGAAAGTGATTGCTTCTTTCCTCTAAAAAGTTAGTAATGCCACTGAACCTAAGTCCTCCCAGAGTTTACAGGATTTCTTTTTGCTTCTTGTCTGGATCATTTTTGTTATTCTTTGGGGGGTTCTAAATCCACATCTCTCTTTTGCATTACTCCCTGTGGCTAACTGAGGAGAAATTCAAACCCAAAGTTTTCCCAGCTTGCCCTTAAGGGTGTAATTAGTGTAATGAGGAGGAAGGAGTGTCTTATCTCTGGTAATAGCTAGCATAGCCTGTCAGAGTTTTCAAGTGTAACCTGAAAGTGTGTATGTTTTTTCTTTTTTATTTTTTAAACTTTCAAACCCACAACTTTTCTTCTTCACAGGAGAGATTTGAGTATATTTTCATCAAATCAAAGAAATTGCACAGAGAAGGGTGTATAGGCTGCCACTGTGGAATGCCTGTGAGGGTCTAGCTGAATTCTAAATGTCTGAGTGATGGGTTTTCTAGCATTCTCTTGGGAGATGATTCTGTCTTCTAATAGTTCTCATTGTGAGGAAGTTTTTCCTGATAATCTTAAGGTTTCTCTCCTCAATTGATCCCATTAAGCCTAATTATCCCCACCCCACCCCCAAACTCCTGAGCTAAGCAATCCCTCTTTCTACTTCTTGTTTACACTGGTCTAGCAGTTGTAGGCAGCTATCATGTCCTCGGTTGTTATGCAGCCAGGATATATTTAGCTCCTTTAACCTTTCCTTATAAACTGCTCTTTCAGTTTCCCTAATTAATATGTGGATGGAGTGGGAATGATGTGTACTTCTGGTCTTAGATAAATCTTCCACAGAGAATTTATGGAAAGGCAAGTATAAGAACTACACCACATTAAGATGTG
Organism: Pseudocheirus occidentalis; assembly: GCA_028646575.1. Lineage (NCBI taxonomy): Eukaryota > Metazoa > Chordata > Mammalia > Diprotodontia > Pseudocheiridae > Pseudocheirus > Pseudocheirus occidentalis. The sequence goes on from CM053593.1 coordinate 298,909,135, forward strand.
TGGATGGGTTGTGATCCTAACTGTGGATCAAGTGCTCTCATGAATCTGTTGAAATAGCAAAATAAATATGTCTATGACATATAGACAAATACATCGCATGTGACTTTTAATTTCTCACATTAGTTGGCATTAGAACCAGGAAGACCTGCATTCAACTCTCTCTAGAGACAATGATTAGTTTTATGATTTTAAGCAAGTCACTTAACTTCTTCCTCATTTCCTCATATGTAAATGTATTTATCTCACAGAGTTGTAATGAAGGTCAAACGAGATATATATGTAAAGAGATCTGTAAACTATAAAGTATTATTGTTCTTATTCTTATTCATTAGTATTTCCCCCTATTTTTTGTCTTAATATGGTTTCATATCTGAACATGAATTCTAAAATATAAACTTGACAACATATATTTACATAATGATTTAAAAATCTTCCTCCTTATTAGAGGTTTTGTAAAAATATTGAATGCTAACTGATTAGATATGTTATAGAAGAAATTATTTTTTAGGTATAGGTTTGGTGGAGTTATTGTAATTGTTCATTTGTTTTGGTAGTATCTGGTTCTTTGTGACTCCCTCTGAAGTTTTCTTGGCAAAGACACTGAAATGGTTTGCTATTTCCTTTCCCAACTCATTTTACAGATGAGGAAACTGAGGCAAACCAGGTTAAGTAAGTTGCCTGGAGTCATGTAGCTGTTAATTTTCTGAGTCCTTTGTGCTTTATCCACTAAACCACCTAGTATTGAGATACAGTAAAATGCAGGTACGCTGCAGAGCTCTAGAGACACAAAGACACCAAGGAAACAATCCCTACCTTCAGGAAATATCTTGTCTAGGAATCTGCGAGCCTGAATCATAGAGTATTATTTTTTTTTTCTAAAATATAGTTTTCCCTTAAGATCAAAGGAGAGAACTACTTGTGTTCCTTTTCCTTTAGGAAAAAGAGCCCTTGCCTATTTGTCCCATTCCTGGTTGGTGAGTTGAATCACCAGTAACCAAATGTGAGTTTGGGCAGCAGCTAGGCAGGGGAGTTCTCTTAGACTCTTTGAGAGATGTTCATTTCTGAAATTATATGCACTGCTGACCAAAGTGGCCGGAAGAGAAAATATGTGGCTCTAGCTTTGACTACATTGGAGGAGGTTATATGGTCTCACTGGGTAGGGGGTACTTGTTTATTGAAAAATAAGCATTTTGATTCTCAATTCTAGAAAAAAAAATATGCACAATCCCTTAAGATGGTGTTATATAGTTCTATGACAAACGTCTTCTAATTAAGCAGGAAACTTGCAAATAAAATTTAATTATTCTTTGATGACTTCCTACCAACTGCCCAGAGTAGTATCTTCCTTTTCTTCCCTTGCCTGCCCCTGACCCAATCTTTTCTTTCCCTCCTGGTCCTGTTTCTCCTAAGTAACAAAATATGAGAGAAGTCATTCTTATATTATCTCTCTCATCAGTGTCTTCCCCTCCCCCTTTCTTATCCTCTGTGTTTCTCTGTTCTTCCTTGATTAGATGTATTTATGACTTAGACCCACTACTATTATCATTAAGTTGTGCAGTTTGCTACAGTTTGCTAGTTTTCTTTCCATAGCCAGGAATGTGAACTAGGTTGCAAAGTGAATCTGGACTAACAATGCAGTGTTTATGGAGAGATGTGATTAATTAATAGTTTTGAAATTTATATTTGTTAATGTTTATTTTGTTGTTGTTGAGTAGTTTTCTGTTGTGTCTGACTCTTCATTTACCCCCATTTGGGGTTTTCTTGGGAAAGATATTGGAGCATCTTGCCATTTCCTTCTCCAGCTCATCTTACAAATGGGGAAATGGAGGCAAACAGGGTTAAGTTACTAGGACAGGGTCACTAAGCTAGTAAGTTTGTGAAGCTGGATTTAAACTCAAGAAAATGAATCTTCTGTCTGATGTCAGGGCCAGTACTCTATCCATTGAGCTATCTTGCTGCCTCATTGTTTTTTCAATGAAAACATAAATCCATGTCCTTTTTTTTAAAAAAATATTCTCATTATAATAAATTGTTAATAAAATTTAACTCAGTGGACTTAAAGGAGATTGAGTTGATATTTTTCTTTGTAAAATATATTTCAAAGATTATGGCTAAAACCAATTTACAGAATTCTCTAATGAGATTTGTTTAGAAAGAGAAACAAAATGAGATTTTCTTCCCTTCTGAGAATTTAAAAAGCCCTATGATATAGTGAAAAGAGCAGAGGTCTGGGAGACTGGCTATATTCCAGTCCTAGCTCTTCTGCTAAATAGATGTGTGATGGAGAAAGTTAGTTAACCTTTCTGGACCTCGCTTTGTTCATCTTTAAATGAAAGATTTAGGCTAGATGATTTCTAGTTTTAGATGTAAATGATTTCTTTCTATAGGCGTATGTATATCTGTGGTAGTGTGTATGTAGTCTCTCCTAAATGTTTCACAAAGTATTTATAGAATGCATGTTAGAGGACTTCCTTTAGTTATTTTTTTTAAAGTTTTGTTGATAAAGTTGTGTTTTTGTATGACAAATATTTACAAATTACTCCCATTCAGTGAGAGGTCTATGTAACAAAGTAAAACAATTAAGTCAAACTTATAATGACCTCATTTGAAAGTGCTTATAAAATTTCCCATCTGTAACACCCCTTCCTCAATATTTAAAAATTATAGAAAGAATATTTTTCTCCCTTCTATCTCTACCCCAGTAAATAAAAAGAGAAGGGGGGAAATAATTTCTAGTAATAAGTATGCATAGTCAAGCAAAACGAATTTTCTCAGTGACTAAATAAAAAAATGAATATGTCTCATTCCATGCTTCAAATTTATCACCTATCTGTAGTAGAGTACACAAGTCATAATAGATCCTCTGGAATTAGGGATACTTACTATATTAATTAGGGTTCGTAAAACTTTCAAAGTTCAATTTTACAGTGTCATTATTGTATAAATTTCCCTTCTGGTTCTGTTGATTTTATTCTTTGTTATAGGAGGACTTTTTATTTAAGGGCCTTATAAAGGTCCTTAAAATTGTCATTTTAACAATATTGATGTTATAGTGTGAATTTTTTTCTTCTAGTTCTACTCACTTTACTTTGCCTCAGTTCACGTAAGTCTTTCCATGATTCTTTGACATCATCTATTCATTTCTTACAGTACTACAATATTATATCACAATCTTATGCCACAGTTTATTCAGGCATTCCTCAGTGATTAGGCATCTTCCTAGTTTCCAGTGTTTTTGCCACCATGAGAAGACCTTCAATGAATGTTTTTGTGCCTTTTGTATATTTAGTTATTTGAGCATTTCATTGATGCCAATACAACATGGTCTCCTGTCTGTTTTCCTTTACTTTTAATACTTAATGGAATCCATTCTTTACTATTTATGCTTTTATTTGTTGTCTCCTGTGCCACTTTTCTCATCATTAACGAAATTATTCACAAATACTATCCATCTTTCCATTGCTTTGGGGGTCATAGGTAATTTGGATTCTTCTGAGATAATGGTATTCTATAATCATTGTGTTACATTATCATGTAGCATCATTACCTCTCTCTTTAGGAAGCAGTTCATGCTGTCTCTTTCTCCCTTTATTCATGTATATACATGCAAGGACAACTATACACATACATGTGTGTGCATATATATATATATATATATATATCATGTAGGTATATACACACACACACACTGATGGGCTAAGTCATGGGGATGCCCATCCATGTTTGTGTTATAATCTGGGTAATATGCATTCTTATCCATTTGATTTTCTAAGTGTAGATGCCCAGGCCTAACACTTTGCATAGCTGTGGAGGAATCATATTCAGAAGATGCTCCAGTGTTCTGAGTTTTCACAGAATCAGTACAAAGCCAACTGCAAAAGGCTCATCACCATAGTCAGTCAATCAAAAAAATATTATTAAGCACCTACTGTGTTCCAGGCACTAAACTAATAGCTGGAATGCAAAAAGAGGTAAAAGTCTTTGCCCCTAAGGAGTTCACAGTCTAATGGGGCAGACATCAAGCAATCAAATACATAAACAGTAAGCTATATAGAGGATACATAGAAAAAATAAAAGAGAAAACACTAGAACTAAGAGGGATTATAAAAGGTTTGCTGTAGAAGATGGGATTTTAATGGAACTTGAAGTCACGGAAGCCAGTCGGCACGGATAAGAAGGGAGAACATTGCAGGTATAGGAGACAGCCAAATAAAATGTGTGGAACGTTAAGGTGTCTTATTTATGGAAAAGCAAAGATGCCAGTGTCCATGAATTGAAGAGTACCTGGTAGGGAGTAAAATGTAAAAAGACTTGTAAAATCAGTGGGAGCCAGGTTATGAAAGAGTTGAATGCTGAACAGAAGATTTTGCACTTGATCTTAGAGGCAATAGGGAGCCACTGGAATTTATTGAGTAGGGGGTTGACTTGGTTGTACCTATAATTTAGGAAAGATGACTTATGTAAAAATCCCTCCTTCCTTTTGGCTTTCTGCATCTGCCATGATATCCACTTTCCTTTTTTAAAAATTCACTTGATACTGCCAGTTGTCTCATGTCTCTTTTATGTCTCTTTTCCTTTTGGTACTCAAATGCTTGATGGACAAGATTGTCTCTGTATTGGATTCTGGCATCTCTTATGTATGTCCTTAAAAGACAAAGGGCACACCTTGAAGCAATAATCATGAGTCAATAAATTAACACATATTTATTATAGCTTTTAAAAATGTCTGGCTCTGTGTTAAATGCTGGAGAAAAGAAAGACAAAATTAAATAGTTCTGCCATCAAAGAGCTTACATTCTGTGGGAAAGAAAATATGCATGCATAAAATTCTACTCTTTAGACAAATTAACTTCTTTTTCTATGCTATTAGTGTGCACCCTCCCTCTACACTCCCCCTCCCCCCTTCAGCATTAGCTTTGGGGATTTCAATCAAATCAACAGTACCACAGTGCATATCAACACTTAAATTAGTTCATAAATAGCCTATGTTTTGTACTCTCAGTCCAATTTACTACCACTCTGCTATTAACACTGTCAATGTAGAAATGAGATGAATACAACCAATGGTCATGCTTTATTTCATAGCCCCAAAGTGCATTACTTTTCTCCCAATCACTAGTGATGAGTCTCTATTGACTTTAATTAACTATTGCTTAGACAGCAGTCATAGCTTATCACTGTGTTCTTGTACTATACAGGAATAGCTTTACTTAAAGAACTCAGGTTATCTCCTGATATGATGAAGCATTACATAAGGCAATTGTAGTACAAGTGACATTAATGTCACAGTGTTTTTTCTAGAGCTATTCAACTTTGAAGGCATGATGAAAATATTTTAGACCTTCTAAAATTATGCATCTCAGTAGTTAAAATCATTATAAAATAATCAAATTATGTCTTCATATACTGCTGGGTCAATTGCTATGGTCATCAATTCAATTTTGCATTCCTTAAGTAGTTTAAAAATGCATGATGTAGTTTAATTCTTTCTTAACTCATTTGACTTACTTTTAGCTTGAAGTGATCAATGATGGTTGATCTACTTGAAAATATAGACACAGCCTATAGATTGTAGAGGGCATTGATCTCCACAGAGGGAAGATTCTATGTAAGATAAGAGTATTAATATTCTCTTTTTAAAATTCATGCAACTGATATACAAGACATGTGGGGAAAAAGAAGAGGAAAACAACAAAGGAGGCTACAACATGGCCTTTGAAATCAAGTTCTTATGCCTACATTGCCAATATAATTTCTTTTTATCAGTTTTTATGACACAAATGTCAGCTGACATGCTCTTAATGTGATGTGCTTCATTCCCACAACACAGGACTGAGATGGAAAACAGCTAGAAAAGTACAAGCAGAGGAGTCTCTTCTGAGCTCAGCATGGTAAGTAACAGCAGAAATCAGAATGTTCTTCAGAATCCAGTTTTCTATTGGCATTGTCTCATTGTGTCTCCAGGCATGTTTGAATTCTATTGGGCCAACTGTTAAAGTATCTTAGTCATACCAGAAAATTCTTTTTTGATGACATAGTAGAAAAAACAGTTTTCAAAACAGTTATACAACCTGAAGAGTATATAATGCATCCAATATATATGCCTTAGAACTGACTATGTGTTTGTTATTTCTATTTTTTTTCTTGGTTACTTGATTCCCCTTTTTTATATCAACAAGGACAATTAAAGATTATACATGTATGTGTGTGTGTGTGTGTGTGTGTATATAGATAGATAGATAGATAGATAGATAGATAGATAGATAGATAGATATTCCACTTTCTTTTTTTAAAAAAATTCACTTGATACTGCCAGTTGTCCCATTCCTACTCATTTGCACTGGCTAAAGGATCTATTTCCATTTCAGTGGTCAATTTTATTAATGTTTGGACCAACTATGAATTTCCTTTTCCTGTTTCAGTATTTATGCTGTTTTTACAGTAAACATCAATTGATTGTAAAGGCAACCAGAAAGAGCACAAAACAATTGTTCACCTTGTAAAATCTCATTAGCAAAAATTCTTACACATTCACATATTTCATGTTCATTCCATGCTGTTGACATTTCTCAATATTAGTAATTATTGGTATTAAAAAATCTGCCAGTGAATGTATGTAATATTCTTTTCATAAACCATTCCCACCAAAGGCGCATTTCAATTATCTCACTTGTATGTAGTGTTATTTCTCTATTGTTTTTTCAACAGCATTAATAATTTCCCAAGCCAATTTATATTCTGCAAAATTCTTTCTGTACTAGGCAACCTATTCTTAGAAATAACTCTTGCACAGATAATATTTGTAGAATCATCTGTATACTAATAGTGAAGTTTCTTTTTCAGTTGTTCCCCTAAATCAAAACTCTGAGGCAGTAGTTACACATCTGTGAAAAGTGGCCAAGGGCTATAAAATCTTACTAGATCGTGGACAACATTGTTAGGATAATTTAAGTTGATCTTCCTACTCAATGCTCAACAGTTTTTGTTTCTGCTTTCACTTGGATTATTCAGGTTAGATTGCCTTAATTTAACCTTAATTCACATTCAATACCTTTTAATTCTATTGGTGTATCAACAATACAGTATTCACACTGCCTATAATAACTATAAATATGCTGATATGGTTATTAAACACAAAATATAACCAGCTCTCTACATGGGGGACAAAGCTAGAAGATTTATTCAAATAACAGGAACCTGAGTCCTCAAACCAGAAAGTCAAAGCCATTACAGTAGCTATGGAGCTAGCACATGTAGTTAATGCAGTGAACACCCATATTCTCAAGCCTTCAAAATGGAACAGGCTACCTCAGGCAAAGGTCCTCCTCTCCTCTCTCATGGCAACTGCTCAGAGTCCACACAACCCTCTCTCAGTGGCTCCAGCCCCCTGCAGTTCCCATCCCCAGTAGTTCTGAGCAGGAGTAATTCTGGTTGGCTAAAAAAAGCAAAAAAACAAAAAGGAGTTTGCATGACTACCACTGAGGCTTCCAGTCACTGGGCTAGCTCTAGCTTGGCTCCAGCTTCTTCCTGCCCCACCCCTTCCTGCTAGGACAGCAGATTCAAGGGGCATAGAAGATCTTCAAATCTCATAAGCATTACAGTAGGAAATATATATTAATACTTTATAACTGACAAAATTTAAGTTGTCTTATGTTTATGAGATATATAAATGTGTACATAACCTTTTTCTGACATGCTCAATATTCTAGACAAGTAGGATCTCAATTTAATTTCACAAGTATGTGTTAAGGGCCTACTGAATATAAGGCTTCATGTTTAGTTCTAATTATCCAAAGGGAAAAAAACCCCAGCCATTGTCTTTGAAGACTTTAAATCCTATGCATTAAAGCAATGTGGCAAATTAATTTACATTTGTATCTTTAGACAACATATTGCAGTGGTCAACTACTCAACAGGACCAGAATACCTCAGCAAAAGTCCCAGCATGCCTGAATTGAAACTATATAGAGAAAGTGAATGGTGAACTACATATGAATCCAACCATGGCAGCATGGGTCAGAAACAATAGGTGGAAATGTGGCTAAATCTAGAAGAAACACAAATAACAAATCTACAGTCATAATAAGGGGAATATACAACCTGTAGCATGGGAAATAGTTATTACAAGGGTCTAGTTCAGAAGCAAATTAGGAATTAGGAGTGCCAAAAGCTGATTTGAGAGCAACTCAGAAGATGCTGAAAAAGTAATTGTACTAGGTCATCAAAAGCAGAAATCTTATTTTTCCCCAAATTTTATTCAACATCAAACATATCTCTACAGTTTTTATTGAGGAGGTTGACCATGTCCACGACCAAACCTACCTCTAAATTGGAATCCTGTTTCTGACCCAGCCCCAGCCTCAGCTTTCTTGTCAGCACCATGAGGAGGAGCACTTTGTCTGTATGTGTCTCTGTCAGCTTCACCCCGAGTAAGTCGGGCAGGTTGCTCACCCTCTAGACCTTTGGGCCTTGGACTTCCTGTCTCCAGGCAACTTCTTCGAAGTGGAAGCATGTCAGGCACAATCTCCGAGGGATGGTAAAGGTAACCCTGGAGGTACTGAATGCCTTCATTGGTGAGGTACCAGTAGAAATACCTCCATGCGAACTGCTCCTTAACATAGCCATGAGACTTTAGAGACTTCATGGCCTTCATGACATGAAGATTGAGCACATTCTTGTGTGCCAGCTCATGGTACTTTGGCATGTGAACATCCTTCTTGGCTACCATCACTCCCTCCTTAAAAAGGAGTTCATTGATGGCAATTTGGTTCTTCTTGGGCATCAACATCTTGGCGGCGGCAGTGGCTGCTCTAGAGGGAGCCCAGAATAGAAAGGGCAGAAATATTATTAATAATGAGATTTAAGGGGATCACTTGGTTATTGAAATATGTATTATGGAACCAAATAGGTGTATCAAAAGCATTATTGGTAGATGCAAAGGAAATCTTTGATGTTTAACTATTGAGAAATCACTTGGACATGACACCAAGTATGAGAAAACAATTAGGAAAGTATTCAGAATAAAAGTGTGTTATCATTGTCCCTAATAGTTTCCAATAGTCACTGTGCTGAAGGACTCTTGAATTGCTAATGGGACTCCTGTTCATAAAAAGAACATCAGTTGCAACTCTCAGGGCAAAAGATTGGTAAATCTTACTTCAGTCCCCTGAAACTGGAAGAAATGAATAAGGATCAGAATCTTTGAACCTTTACACAAGCATGACCTATGGAGCAAAAAGGCAATGTGGTTTATGCAAGGGAAAAACTAATCTATTACAGTTTTTTGAGAAGTGATGCAAGTGGGCAAGAAATACAGTGAGGCAGTTTATTCACATTTTCAAAAAGTTCTAAAAAATCCAATTTCACAATAATTAGTTTTTTCTTTAAGTAAAGTTATTTTCTGGGAGTAGAGGGATGGACTATTTGATAATAAATAGGGTAGGAGCTGAAAGAAAGAAAAAGGCAGAAATATACAGTCACTTTTCTGAATATACAAATTAAATTATAAAGGGGCCTTAGTATGAGGATAGACTTAAAAAATTAGGACTTTGACCAAGAAATATGAAGGCTGGTATTTTGTGATAATCGTTGACAAGTATATAATGACCAGGTTTATATAATCCCAAATATTTTGGTAAGGTTAACGTGGATTTATTTTTATTTACCCTGCAACCAAGAGCTTGGGAACACTCTTTGAAGGTATCTTCATGATAAATTTTAAAAAATGCTGTTTTACATAGTAAAATCTACAGAATACATAAACTTAAGGGAGTAATTTCCCCCAAAGGTGGATGAAAACATAAATAACTCCAAGAAAGGTTTAGGAAAATTATTAAAGGTATGTAGTGGTCTATTCAGGCAAACTAGAGGAAGTTTGGAGTATGTTTCAAATAAAAGGATAATTGATTTAAAAGTAGAAGGGGGAGAATTAGGGAGCAAAGCCAAGATGGCGGCATAGAAGCAGCAAAGTCCCACAGCTCCCACTCAGCCACCTTAAGCACCCATAAAAATATGACTCTGGACAAATTCTAGGACTCTCAAACTTGAAAAATACAGAAAACACATCTCTCGTGGAAGGCAGCTTGGCAGCAGGGGATAATCACGGCAGGATGCGAGCTGAGGCCAGCCCACCCTGAAACTGCAGCAGCAAGGCACGGGGAAGTAGGAAGGAGCCAAGGCCAGCCACAGACAGTCTACAAGAGAGAAGATCTATAGCCTCCAGCAACTCCCCATCTATCAAGGAGTGAAAAATAGGGATTAGAGAAAGGCAGCTTAGCAGGAGGGTCTCACCCTCAGGCCTGCAGGCCTGGAGCCAAGGCCGGCCCAGCCTGAAACTGCCATGCAGCCAGGCTCCAGGGTGGATGGGAGGAGGCGAGCCTCCCAAGGCACAGAGTCTACTTCAGAGAAGATCTAAAGCACCTGGAGCAATCTGCACATCTACTAAGCCAGGATTAAAGGTCAGTGAAAGTGAGATAAGCTTTCAAGCTAAATTTGGGGGAAGAAAAGCAGTTTGGCCAATCTACCCCCAGGGCAAGGAAGCAGCAGGGGAAGGGCAAAAACTGCTGTAACTGGCAGTGGATGCCCCCACTGGGCTGCTTCAGAGCGCCTGGCCTGTGGCTCCCGCAGGGAGGCTGAGTCTATTGATCAGGGCCAAGTGCTCTTGCGTTGAGCAGCCTGGTTCCAGATTGTGGTCTTGGGTGGTGGTCCTGGGGAGCGCTGTTAGCAATCCAAAATCAGGGGATGCTGCAACACCCCACTAACAGCTCCGGAAGCTGGGAAAACCACAGCGATTTGGAACAGAGCTCTCCTCCCTGGAAGCAGAGTTTCACAAAGCTAAAAAAACCAACCAGTTAATTGACTGGCCAACATGAGGAAAAGGAAGCAAAAATAAGAACAGCAATAAAACTCTAGAATCCTTTTTTGTGGACAAAAAGGATCAAAGCATGGAATGGGAGGAAGACAACACAGTCAGAATTCCCACACCAAATGTTTCCAAGACACTTGAAGAATGCCTAGAAGTTATACATCAACTGAAAAAGGACTTTGAAAACCAAATAAGAGAAGTGGAGGAAAAATTGGGAAGAGAAATGAGAATGATGCCAGAAAACCATGAAAAGAGAGTCAACAACCTAACTGAAGAAAACAACACTTTAAAAAATAGATTAACTCAAAT
>CM053593.1:298920807-298937203 GCA_028646575.1 Pseudocheirus occidentalis
AAGGCAAATTCTAAGGTGGGAGAGGACTAGAATGAGAGGAGACAGGGAGAGAAAAAATGGGGCTAATCATTCCGTGTGGAAGAGGCAAGGGATAACTGTTACAACTTACTTTCATTTACTCTCATTGAATCTGGCTTAGGGAAGAAATGGCATAAACTCTAAACTGGAGGCAAGATGACGGAGGGGAGGGCAGGGTCTGGGGGAGGGATGTTGGATGCTTACACATCAATGAAGAGACAGGGACAGGGTAGAGAACAGAACAAGGGGGGTGGGATAGGAAGGAGGGACATATGATCACTGTCACTATATGTCCACTATGAAGATGTCCTGTATAATCACACCTACCCAGCCTGTATTGAATTGGTTGTCCTTCCAGCGGGGGTGGGTGAGAAGGGAGGAACCAAAAGAATCTAGAATTTAAAGCTCTGCAATACCTATAACTAGGAATCAAGATATATAGGGCCTGGGGTAGGGAGACCCTCCTTGCCCTACCAGAAATTAGAGAGAAGACTAGGGGAGGGGCTCTACAGTGGGATTGCTGTTTTGGCTGTGGGGTAGGGGAAAGATGGGGAGAAAATTTGTAATTCAAAAATCTCATGAAAATGAATGATGTAAACAAGAAAACAAAATTTATTACATAAAAAATAAAAGTCTGAGGGGCATCATAGGTCCAATCTAGCCCCCCTCTCAATTTATAAATGGAGAAACTAAGCTCAGAGAGGTTAAGTAAATTTTCTAGGATCACAGAACTTCTAAATGTTGGAAGTGGGACTTAGATCTTGACTCCATCTCTAAAGCCCCGTTTTACAACACATGGACTCTCTTAGGAACTGATGTCATGGAAAGTCAACAAGCTGTTCTGGAAGATGCACTTGGCTAATATTATAAAAATGGAATATACTAGTCTGACTAGACCTAGTCTGACATGTTTATTATGTATTGTTTTTAAACATAGAAAGTAGACAGTTGAGGTATATTTAGTCATTTGAATTATAAGACACTTTCTTTAATTGCTCTGAAATGGTTAAGATGAAAAATATCTTAGTCCTGAATTATACCTATAATTGCCCCCCAAATACTTTCCTTTGTGTATTTATTTTGTAATGGGGTCAATTATAGGTATAATTAATTATATATAAAATCATTTTATATTTATACATTCAGTCATTTTTTCAGTCTTAATCTACCCATTGTGACCCCATTTTGTGTTTTCTTGGCAAAGATATTTGAGTGGTTTGCCATTTCCTTTCCCAGTTCATTTTATAGATGAGGAACTGAGGCAAACAGGGTTAAGTGACTTTCCCTGGGTCACATAGCTAGTAAGTGTCTGAGGCCAGATGCGAAGTCTCAAAGATGTCTTCCTGCGTCCTGATGCCAGGGCTAGAATTCTATATACTGTGCCACCTAGCTGCCCTATACATACATATATACATAAATACACACATATTTCACTACCTAACACCAGGTACTAAAACAAAATCCGTAAATTTTAAAATTTCCTTAACTTTAATGTCCCTGTCTTAAATGTTCCAATTGAGTATACTTCCTGCTCTCTCCTTCACCTATCCCTTGTCTCCAATTTTAATTATATGTTTTATGACTTTTTATTGAGGCTACAAATCTCATCCTCCTTGGATTGGGGCTGCATAACAACTCAGAGCCCAGAACATAAACAAAGGCACATTTGGAAGCTCCTGCAGAGAGACCTATATCCAAGATAAGCAGATCCGGCCTTAATTTGCTACTTCCTCCTCCCTTCTCCCTGCCCTGAGAAGTGTAGGTTATGTAAGTCTCCCTGAGACATAGTTTGTAAGGCTTTACAGAGGGCACCCAGAAAGCTAGGGCTCATATCTTTTGCAATAAAGTACTATAAAATAGCAAATGAATAATACTTAACATTTAGCAAACTCATTTGCCAAATTCCAAACATTAATAAACGAGTACAATATACCCAGTTTGGCATGAGCCCTTTGGAATTTAAAGCATATTAGAAGGGAGGGGGTCTTCCTCTTAACACTCTTTGAGAACATTTTCCACACTATGATATAATTGGGATGCCCAGTACTGTTATGGTATCTATATATTTCCTATATTTATGCTAATTTGTTCTTCAAAATTCACAATGCCCAGAATAATAAAAATTTGAGAAAGGAGTTTGGAGTTTGAGTTTTCTTTTTAATTTCAGTAACTTGTCATAGCTTGCATTCCCACTTCCAGGTAGTTTAGGATCATTAAAGCAAAAGCAATATAAACCTGACATCCTGTTATCATGATGAAGGAGCCTATATTAAGTGCCTTGAACAAAGAAGCATGTTATGGTGAGGCTATTTTCCTGAGAAATGAAAAGCTCACTTAACCAGGATGTTCAGATCTTGTCCCAAATTGGACATGTTCTCAGCTTGTTCATCTTTTCTCTATCTGCCCTACAGCCCCCTTCCCCTCCCTTTACTGTGAATGTTTTGTTCCAGTTTTGCTTGTAGATGACAGTTTGTTATCTGAAGGTGTCTTTGTAGGACAGGGGGGAAAGTCTGCTTATAAGGAATGAGAGGAAAACTTCAGGTACAAAACGTATGTTTTGTGTATTTGGATAGATGAGTAGAGGCAGTCCTCTCCTTACAAACAGATTCTTTTTAAAGGCAGCTCTGTGGTGCAGTGGATAGATCACTGGACCTGGAGTCAGGAAGACCTGAATTCAAATATGGCCTTAGATGTTTACTAGCTGAGTAACACTAGGCAAGTTACTTAACCTCTGTTTGCTTCACTTTCCTCAACTGTTAAATAGAGATAATAGTAGCACTTAACTTCGCAAGATTATTGTGAGGATTGAATGAGATATTTATAAAGTGCTTGGCACAGAGCCTGGCATATAGTAGGTGCTATAAAATGCTATGAAAATGCACATTCCACTTCCTCTTCTGTTCCAAATGTCTGTGAGTCAGTTGTTTGGAAGTTAAAGAAAAATTTCCGATATTGTAAGTGGCAGCAAAGTTCCTAGCTTAACCTTTACTTAACCCATGGTATAGTGAAACAGGAGGGCAGATGAAATTGTAACTTTCATGACATAAAACGTTTCTGTGAAACAAAGGACTTCTTTTCTAATTCCAGTATTCTACTAGTGCTATGTGACTGTGAGTTATGGAACACTATAGTTTGATTAATTAAAATATCAGGATTATTCATAGAACAATGGACAGTTACATAGTGGGTGGCAACAGGTTACAACAGATGAGATATATGGAGCTATAAAGAATAAGTGGTATAAAGAATGTCATTGAAGAAAGGGATGATCAAAAAAGAACATGGATAAGTCTTATGGTAAAAGTGAATAATAACCCATTGATTACCTGTATAGTGGGTGTTCTCATTGAGAGAGAGAAGAAAACCTCCAGTATTTTCTGTGATCCCCCTGTAGTGAACTTAAGGGTTGGTACAAGTAAGAGGTACATAGAATGGGCCCTCATGGATTTTGTATAATTAGAAAGAAAATTCCAAATTGATGAGAGAAAAGTTTCATTTGGATGTTTCTAACTACTCATGATAATGTAGACGTTCCTTTCCACATGTCCTTCACTCTAATACTATAATCAGAATTACCTTTGGCATACACAGATCTAATGATATCATTCCTTTGCTCAAAAATCTGCTATGGCTCTCCAGCTTTTTGCCTTTTTAGTAAAATTCAAGCTCTTATGCCTGGCATTAAAGGCATTCCACAGTTGGGTACTACCCTACATTATGGTTTTATACTCCGTATTTTCCATGGAGAACATGACTTCCATATTTATGGAATTTTACTGCTATGCTTGATCCAAAGTAGATAGTGTTGTCTCTCACATCAACACCCTCCTTTCACATCTCAATGCTTTCACTCATTTTTTTGCCTGTTTTCCTTTTCTATATTCAGTCGCTTAATTTCTTTCCATGCTTTGTAGCCCATTTTAAAAGCTGCCCCAGAAAGTCTTTCCTTATGCTCCTTCCTGTGAACAGTAATACCATTAAGACCTTTCATAGTACTTAGTTCTGTGCTTCCCTGGCATATATTCCCTAATATAATATTGCATAGTATTACTTTTGCATTTGCATCTTACCACCCTTCCATCTTAGGAAGCTTTTTGAAGGCAGAGACTATTTTAGCTAACTTTTATATTATTATATATTATATTATTTATACTCTCTAGAAACTAGATCAGTGTTCAGCAGACAGCATTTATTAAATGTTTACTCTATTCCTATTATACCACATAATTTATATATATATATATGTATATGTGTGTGTATGTATGTATATGTGTACACATGTAAGTATATGCACATACGTCTACATACATCCATAATACACACATACTTCTTTGTGATTATTCAGTTTCTATGTTTGGAACAACTTCCCTCAGTTCATCTAAAGTTGTTACCCCTTTGATTGTTCCTTTTAACCTAATTATTGCTTTGTCCTTCAAAAGCCTCTCTAACCCACATCATCTTACTTCCTCTGTGAGCTGTCCCAGACACACTGCTTGCTCTCCTCCTCCCCTAATTCATTTATTGTCTCTGCTGCACATTTGGCACTATTAAGTCATGAATGGTATGGACTAGGGAGACCAGAACCTAGTCTTTAATCTTGGAATGCTAGTAAGGGAAGAGGCCCTTTGGAACTTGACCAGGGAAGTTTAAGTGTTACTTCTCACAGCAGGCAGTAAACTTACAGCACACATTGCAATGAATAATGGCAAAGTCTTAGAGTAGAATTGAAGTGTCTAGAGCAGATTTTCCTGAACTAATTTGACAATGGAATATTTTGGGAATTATATTGTATTGATAAATCAGCAAATGTTAGACTAGAGAGTCTGAAATGCCCTCAGGATAAAAGCACATCAGGAAAAGTGGTGACGCAAATCAGAGAAAATTAAAGTTATTTTCATAAGAGAGGGGCCATAGATATGTAAATACAAAATAAAATGTTAGAGAATGCATAATTTATGTATGTATGTATGTATGTAATATTTTAGAAGAAAAATGACATTAAAATGGAAATATTCCCTAAGAACTCTCATCATCATCAGCCTTCCATGAAACAGATTTTGGAAAACCCTGGGTTAAAAGAAATTAATAGGTGATAGATCTATAATTCGTAATTCTTGGAAATTTGGATTTTTCAGTTTATTTACATCTGAAATTTCTGTGACTGATTTAAATTACCTTCAAAGAATATCATTTAGGCATTTAAAAAACAAACACACACTTATTAAGTGTCTACCATATGCCAGGCAATGCTAAGCATTGGGGAACCCAACCCGCCTGAGAGGAGCTCTCAGTCTAATCAGAAGAACATGCAAACAACTATGCCCATAGAATATATGTGTGTGTGTGTGTGTGTGTGTGTGTGTAATGAAAACATGAGATAATCTCAGAAGGCAGTTGTTAGCAATGGGATTAGACATATTATGTCGCTGTTACACATAGAGTCCTGAACTTGATTCACTGTGGCCTGATTCATATGATGGTGATATTTATGATTACTTTGCTTTTGTCAGTGAAAAGACCTTTCCATTTTTCAAGAGTAGAGGTGGAGTTGTTGAATTGGAGACAAAATAGTTGCAGAATTCTTGATTAGGTATTCTTTCTGTAAGTTTCTTCCCTTCTTTTCCCTCTCTAATATAAATTTGAGTGGTTTTTATAGGTTTGGAAAGGAAGTCCCTAATTGTGATATGTGACTTTTGGTGAGTTAGTTTTGTAAGGTAGAATTGGGAAAGCATCCATGGTTATTTGCAACTTTGAGGGCAGTTTTCCAAGGTGACACTGACCTCATGTTGCTTGCATTGTTTTTTTTTCAGAGAATGAATTCTAAGAAACAAAGTGAAGACCTTCTTGTCTGCATTTATAAACCCTAAGTAGTCTAAAATTTCCATCTCTTTAATCAGGTAAGCTCAGTGGCAGCTTCCTACAGCTGCTTATGTGACCAAGGAATCCTAGCTCATCCAGGTCTAGAAAGTTCTAATGAGTTGGTTTTGTTGTGTTTGCTTACCATTAAAACACACACACACATACACATGCACACACACACACATATACACACGTCAAACAGTAACAACAACAAAAAAATCTTGTTTTCTTTTCCAGATCTCAAGACTTTCCCAATAGCTGAATCCTGCCTCCCCTTATCTTGATAACAAAACTAAATAAGTTGTTTCATATTTGTGCTAGCTATTGCATATGTAGTATGAACTTGAAAAATGAACTCATGCCAAGTAAATTTTTGGATTTGCTTTTGCATATTTAAACCAGAGCTACAACCTCCTTTCATTGGCAGAGGTTCCCTTATTAGAATTTAATATTCCAATTAATGCCAAAGCTATATTTACTGGTTGAAGGAATGAGTAGCTTTTCAAAATTTTCTTTAGAAAGATCTTGTCTTCTATCTGTGAATTACCTGGATGTCAGGAATAATAGCAGTAGTAGTGGTGTTGGTGGTGGTGGTAGTAGTAGTTGTAGTAGTAGTAAAATAGGTGCTATACTGCTTTAAGGTTTGCACAGCAATTATATAAATCCTCTTATATGATACTCAAAATATTTTGCATGAGTAGGGAGAATTGTGAGCATAGCATTTCAGTATACAAAGTACTTTTTCTACATTGTCATTGATCGCTAAGTAGACATACCTGCATTTTACAGATAAAGGATCTGAGACTGAAAGGTGAAATAACTTTCCAATAGTCCCACAATTAGTCAATCAATCAGTAAAAATTTTATTAAGTGACTACTTTGCACCAGGCACTGACATTACTGTGGGAGATAGGATTCAAAATCATCTCTCTTTTGTCATTTAGACAAGAGCTCTTTCCATGTAACTATGTTGCATCATTTTTACATGAAACCTGTAACTATATCCAGCAGCTACATCAGTACATCCAACCTACTGATAATCCCAGGGAAAAGAAAGCGCTTTGAGCAGAGATTTTATGTCTAAGAAGAAAATAGCCCTTGGACATAGCTGCCCTGGATGTTCATGGGAGGGTAAGTAAGTAATTGATTTCCTTAAAGTTATCAAAATCTGACTTTCTCCTGATATGTATATAACTGTTATCTGGCATACCTTTAGGATACCTTATCCCATGATCCCTGCCCATGCACACTGGGGTAGGAGAGGGAATAATCATTCCTTTTCATCCTCATTGACACTCCCAGTGCTGCTCTTGCCGCTACTTTCCCTCCACAACATCTTCTCCTTGGAGGTATGTTTCTTATAGGTATGTTACTAAAGACAAATCCTAGCAACAGTAATCATCTCCATTCTCCTTCATTTCTCAAGCAATTCAGCTCCTTCTTTTCCTCCAGTCCAGTCTTTATTGTCATTGTATGCTCATTTGCAGTAGTCTGTACCTTTACATGGCACAGCCATACCTGGCAATGGTCACACCCTTAATCTGGTCAATATCATCATCTATTTCAGCTCTACAGTCTTTAACTATCAAAATCCTCTACCTGATCACAACCTCCTGTCTTTCTAAATTTTCTGGTTATATCCTCCTAAACCCATTCTTTGTGTCCTTTTGGACTTCTAGCCATTCCACCTCTCTTTGTTTTTCAGTCACCATCCCTCTTTGGACTTTGCTTTTACTTCTTTCAAAACCTCCTTCAGTAGTTAATCAGTTAAACTTTTCAATAAATAAGCATTAATTAAGTGCCTTCAATGAGCCAGGCACTGTGCTAAGTACTGGTGACACAAAAAGAGGTAAAAGGTAGTCCTTCTCCTCAAGGAGCTTACAGTTCAGTGGTGGAGACAAATAGATGCAAACAAATATAAATAAGAAGAGTTATATACAGGACAAATAGGAAAGTTAACAGAGAGAAGACATGAGAATTAAGAGGGGGTGGAAAAAACTTCTATTGTCCTTAACTCTTAAATCTCATTCCTCTTGTATGGTTACCCCTCATCAGTCTACACACTCCAACTCTGGGTTACTCTCACCTTTCATCTTCTATTTTCCTATTTTGTCTGTTGTTGAAGACTCTTAGGGGAGACACAATCCTATAGACTGGATGCACTATAGTCTTTTTTCTAATCCCATCTCAATTGTGTCCTCTCTATGTCATACCTCTTTTTTATTTTTTTACCCTTCCCTGATTGTCACTCTCCCCACAGATATTGTTCTAGAGAATCTGGACCTTCTCTTCAACTACTTACACCACCACCTTCCTGCTCCATCTAAGCCAGAGATTTTTAACCTGATTTTACTTGGTTATTTACTTGGTTGATTTTTAAATTATTTACCTGATTTTAAAATTATTTGTATAATTGAAAATATATAATAATTTTATATATATATATATATTGAACATAATATATATATATATGAATTGAACATAACTGTTTTCCCTTGGTCATCCTATGTATTTTATTTCAAGCATTTAAAAGCATTAAAAAGGATACTTAAAAGGGTCCTTAAAAGGAACCCTTAGATTTCACCAAAGGGGTCAAAGACATACATGAGAAGGTTAAAAAATTCCATTCTAAGTAGAGAACCTTAACCCATATTTTACTACAATATTCGAGACTATTTGTCACAAGCTCCTCCTATTTGGTGCTAAACTTCAAATTAGCTTGTCACCCTCTCCTTCTTTGCTCCACTTTTCATTGCAACCTTGCCAATTCTTCTTTCCAATTCCGACCTCTGTGTGTGCCTTTGATTTTACCCTTATGCATCCTCTTTGACCATCCCTTGTCCCTCCTAAATTCCCAACCTCTTCTCTTTCTTCATATAAGCGTCATAAAACTTGCGAACAAAAACCCGTCACTTAAATTTGTAATCCCTAAAGGCTATTAATGTTCTTTATTTTTTGTCCCTTTCATAGCCAAACTCCAAGGAAAAGTTGTCTCTACTCCTTGCCTTCACTTCTTCAACTCCCACTAACTTCTCAACCTCACACATACTAACCAATTCCTGTTAGTTAAATGAAATCTCTCTCCTAGATTGCCAATGATCTCCATATTCTAAGTGTAATGGAATTTTTTGGTCCTCATTCTTATTAACCTATGTAGAATTTCACAATGATGACTACTTTCTCTTTCTGGATGTTTACTTCTCCCTGAGTTTTCACGACAATGTTGAATCATAGTTCTTTTTCTGTTTGTTGGAATCATCCTTCTTAGTCTCCACTGCAAGTTCATCACCCATGCACTACAGTGTAGGAAGAGATCTTCTCTTTCCATATTCTTTATTGGGGATCTCTTCAGTTCCCATGTAATTAAGTACCATTTCTATGGAGATAACTCTCAGATGTACATATATAGCATTCTTCTCTCTCCTGAGATCCATACCTGCATCCTCCACTGGTTCTCTGGCACCTCTACCTGGCTATCCCATAGGTATACCATATGTTGACTCCATGTCTTTGCTGTATATAGGCTGTATTGCATATCTGGAATCTTATTCCTCCTTAACACTGTTTCTTGAAATCCGCATCTCTCTTCAAGGTTAAGATCAAGTAACACCTACTGTAAGATGACTTTCCAGACTTTCCCAATTTTTGAAGCGCCCATTCCATATCACAAGTTTAAAAAATGTATTTAGCTATAAACATTACTCCTCTGAGTAAAATGCATGTTCCTCAAGGGCAGGAAGTGTATAACTTTTGTATTTGTAGGCCTAGAAATTAGTGTGGTACCTAGTATATTATGGGTGCTTAATAAATGCTTGTTGATTTATCTAGGATTTTTTTTCTTTTGCATGGAAAAAAATATCACAAACTGTATGTGAGAAACTGACAAAAAATATGTCCTCAGTTAAAGGATAGTAAATGAGTGGAATACTGCCCTAGGGTAGGGAGATAAACATTGGGACAAGAGCTCAAGGGTGCTGCTGGGGAGGATTTTAGGGTGGGAAGGAGGGACAGGAAGTGACTCATCTGTAATATTATTATATTGCCTAATTTTTCTTTCTAACTAGGCACTGAACTCTCTTATTTTTATCCTCAACTAAAACCACAACCACCCAATCTCAGTTATGCTCTGCTCTGAAGTATTGTAGGGAAGGGTTTTGTTTGTTTTAAAAATGTGTGTGTGTGTGTATTGCTGTCACCCAACCTGAACAAGGAAATATTTTTGGCACTTAAGTTTGTTTCATAAAAATGGTAGTAGAGTTCAGATTTTCTGATTCATTTTCCAAGTTTGTGGAAGAAGAAATAGCAACCCACAATCATTAGGATATACTATTTTATTCCAATGTGGCAATTAAAGCACATTTTTCTTAACCAAAAGTCCTACATAAAAGTATCTAGCCCAGTGTTTCAAGGAAAACCAATTCTTTAGTACTGACTATGTAGGCTATACTTGTACCAGTCCTTTTCTTTCTCCTAGAGCATAGCACATAAAAGAAAACTGGGGTTGTGCATTTCACTTAATACTCCCAAAATGCCAAATGGTATTACATTTTCTTTCTTCTGATCTGCTGTAATTCTAAACAGTATTGTGGGAGCACATACCTGTTTGGACATTTCATATTATTGCTGCCTCACAATCACAGCCCTTCTATTTTACTGCAGTCTTGTTTTTAGTATATTCATTGCACATATATCTCTGAACAACTGTATTTTTAGGCTTCTCTCAGACATGAGACTGTAATCTTGTGATCTTCAGATGCCATACCAAATTTAGGTCTTGCTGACACTTCACTGATTTTCTGGGTTCTGAAACATTTCTGAAATGTAATTTTGAGGCAAACTATGGCGACACATTTGTATCTGTATATAACATATCTTGAAGTTAGGCTGGAATCAAGATAAAATTTTGCATTCAGGAACTATAGTCCCAATCAGTAACAGAACCATGACTGTACTGTGGGTATTATAAACCAGAGTAGCTTTATAATGTCTTTAGATATTTCTGCTTTTCCCTACCACCAAGTAAGTAAATCGAAAAGAGTCAATAGATTTAATAATTTCTAAGGAAGACATACCAATGTTGATACTTGAAATGATATTTGGCACAGGTGTGGCTTTGTCTAGTCAGCATAGCTGACATTAGCAAGTTCAAAGTCATGGCTTCTATTCCTGTACAAGCCAGTAAATTTTTTGAAAAGCAGAATATGAGAATGAAAAAAAAGCAATAGATTTGCTGACAAAGGATCTGATTTCAAGTTCTAACAGCTATATTCAACTAGTGTGACCTTGGCCAAGTTGCTACATCTTTCTGGACATTAGATTTCTCATAAAGAAAGTTAGGAGATGAGAACAGAGTAAAGGTAAATAACTGTCACCAATTGACTGCTGGAGTTTTTCCACCCGAATATCTAAAGGGCATATTTAACTCAACATTTCCAAAGGAAATTCATCATCTTGCCCCATGTACCCAATTTTCTTTCTAAAGTCCTGCTGTGATATTTCTTATCATATAGGTTCATGATTTTGAAGACATCTTTAGTTTTTAACTCATTCTCACACTCGGACTTTTGTATCTCATCAGTTGCCAAGAACTACCAATTCTAAACCCACAGCACCTCTGTCATTAGTTTCTTTCTCTCCACATATCCTGTCCCCAGCCCCACTGTTCTAGTTCAGAGTTTCATTTTTTCTCACCCAAACCGTTGAAATGGTCTACAAAACAAGGCAATTGTTGGCCTTTGAGGTATCTTCCAATTCTAACTCTACAATTCCTTGACCTCCTGATTCTTCTCACTGCCTCTAGTCTCTTGCAGTCAGTCAATCAATACCCATTTATGAAGTACTAACTAATGCTCCAGGAACTATGATAAGAGCTGGAAGATAGGTATAGATCTATCAATATCTATTGATAGTAGGATAAGAATGAATCTATAGATAGATAAGTATAGAGATATTGACATGAGTATATCAATATTTTGATAATTTATTCCCTCTTTCCCTCTTGCTTTCCTTTTCCTTCTCCCTTTCCTTATCCTTGTATGTATTATCTCTCTAGTAAGATTAAAGTTTCCTGAGGGCAAAGACTATTTTTTCCTTTGTATTCCCGGTTCCTAGCCTATAATAGCTACATAAATATTTGTTGAAAAGAACTGAATGGTTGGAAAGGTAAGGTTTAGTTGGATTATGAAATATAACCAAGAGAATTTAGATTTGATGCATCAGACATTGGGGAGTCATAGGAAGATGTTTTTATTAGTAAAAGGAAAAATTCAAAAATAATGGTGTCTGCAATGTGCAGGATGATTGTTGGGTGAGGTGAGAAAATCTGAACTCAGGAAAGCTAAGTGGAAACTGTTCTAGAATTCAAGTGTGTGGTTATAAGAATATAGACTAATGTAGTGATGGTGGCCAAGTCCACTTGTAAGAGGTAAGGAGAAAAATAAAGTTTTGCCTAAACATGGTTAAATGAAAAAGAATAACAGGATTGGAAGGATAACAAGTCATGTGATTTATAAAAGTTATACAGAAACAGTTCAGGAGACATGAGAATTCTAAAAATTATTGACAACAAGGCTTTGCCCCAAAAGGACTGTTATTTACTCCCATTATACTTTAGATTATCTCACTGTCATATTCTAGTGCCCCCTCTTGCATGCCCTTCTTTAGGGAAAAGGGGCAAAGACTATGCCCATTCATCAAATATGAGGTATGATTATGTTTGATCTGTATGATAATTATCATTGATCACTCAATGGTTTCTGAGCCCTTGGAGCAACAGATGTTATGATCCCTGGACTGTTTACCACCTTTAGGACAATGAAGACACAAGACAAGAAAGAATCAGAAGTTCCAACATTGTGGGCAGAGATGTTTAACTTTTGTGTGTTCCTGAAGAAACTTCTACATCTTCAGGAGGCTTCAGGGTTATGGGGGAGCATATGGCTTGAACAGTTATGATTACATGAGCATTAACAACTAGCAGTTTTATTTAGATAGGGAATCAAATAGTAGGAACAAAGACAGTATATTATCCACTGGATCAGTCCATCTGTGATTGAGAGCAGAGCGTGAATTGATTGTGAGTAGTTCTTTCTTTAGGTAGAAAGAACCAATGAAATTGAGAAATTAGAAAACCCACAGGAATATTACTCCATGCTACATGAAGCAAAACTGTGTTCTCTTCTGCCTCCACATCCCACAGCACCTTATTCTTTCTCCTGTACTGACACTGTGACTGGTACTTGCTTTCTGTAATGGAATGGGTGAATGGGTTACATTCAATTTCAGTTTGAGTGGATAAAAGGATTTCTTAAGAAACATTTTATTTGTTACTGGCCCTTTGGCCTTAAGTATAAAGGATAATACTTGTCAACTGATTGACACAAAGCTGGGAGGGATAGCTCATATGATGGATGACAGAATCAAGATTCAAAATGATCTCAACAGGCCAGAAAGATGGGCTAAAACCATCAAAATAAAACTTGGCAGATTTAAAAAATCAATCACACAAGTACAGGATGGCACATACTCTTCTTTGAAAAAGACCTAGCAGGTTACTAGTTGACCACAAGCTTAATAATAAACCAAAAAAGGTTTTTTCCTAGCTACTAAGAAGCTAATATAGTCTGAAGCTGCATTAGTTGAAGTATAATGTTCAGATTCAAAGGAATTAGTTATCCTCCTGAACTTTATGATGGGCAAACTACATTTGTAGTATGATATTCAAAACCAAGAAACACTGAAAATCCAAACAATGTTTAAAGAAAGGTAATTAGGAGAGATAAAGAGGCATCAGTCCTATTACATAGAGGAAGAGCTGAAGGTATTGGGCATATTTGCTTAGAAAAAGACTTAGAAGGAACATGATTGCTATGTTTAAGTATTTGGAGGACCATAATGTGAGATAGGCAGTAGATGTCCCTTGTGTCTCTTTAGGACAGAACTAGGACTAACGAAGAAAATAGAGACAGATTTTGGCTTAATATAAGCATAACAATCAGGAACTGTGTCTGGCTCTAATGAGGCAGGAGTTCTCTAAATAGTCCCTTTCCATTAAGAAACCCATTTCACCTGAATGCACATATGACCTAGACCAGGTTCAGTTCTAGGAAAGATTACTTAAAACTGGCATTTTAAAACATTTTTGGGGTATGTATCATGGAGCCCTTTAGCAATATCTGGACCCCTTTTCAGAATTTTCTTAAAGAAGGAAATGCTGAATTTCAGTTAGAGATTAGTAAAAATGAGGATGTAATATTTTTTCCTATTCAAATTCACAAACTGAACCCCATGGTAACAACTCCTGACCTAGGAAGGTCTGACTCCTTTTCTCATACTATTTGGCACATTGAATCCTCTATCCCTACACCCTGGGGAAAAATATTTAAGGCTTTGGTGTTTGCTTATGTCTAGGGTCTTTCTCTAGAGAAAGAGTAGAAGTTAGCAAAGGACAATGTGAATCAGGTATAAGATAGCTATGCATTTTCTACATGCTAAAGAACTGTTCAATATGGGATACTCAAAAACATGTACTTGACAGAAGTAAACTAAATAGCTAGTAAACTAACTACTCTCACACCACTGGGAGACACAAAGCAATATGTGGGACTGCTGATTAGGCATTTTACACTTCACCTCACCTTAGCAGTTTTTCTCTCAAATTCTGCATTATCCAGTTCGGTGTGTTTGGGGGGTGGGGTGGAGGCTGTTGAACTCCTTCCACTGTTGGTGATGCAGGCACATCCCTCGTCATTTAACCTGATGAACCTAGGACCTCAGGGCCTATCAACTTTACAAGATTACGTCCAAGCCTAGGCATATTGACGCTACTTTGGAAATTCTTGTTGTTACCTATTACACCCAGGATCAAATACAAAATCCTTTATTGGCCTTTTAAAGCCCTTCTTAACCTGGTCCCTATCTACTTGTCCAGTTTTCTTATACTTTATTCCCAACAACATACTCTGAGATCTATTGACAGTAGCCTCTTGGCTGTTTCTTGCACAGATACCTATCTTGTGATGCATAGTCCTACATGCTTGGAATGCTCTTCCTCCTCATTTCCAACTACTGGCTTTCCTACCAAGGAAAAGTTTTTTTTTTTTCTCTTCAAGTCTTAACTAAAGTTCCAGCTTCCACAAGAGCTCTTTGCTAATTGCCCTCAATATTAGTGCCTTACCTCTAACATTATCTCTAGTTTACCCTGTATGCATATGTTTGTATATATGCATGTCTGTATAAATTATATCTATATCATACATCTATATATCTGTGTCTGTGTCTGTGTCTATGTCTCTCTCTCTCTCTTTCTCTCTCTCTCTCTCTCTCTCTCTCTCTCTCTCTCTCTCTCTCTCTGTATGTTTCTATCTGTTCGTTTTCATTTTGTCTCCCTACTTAGACTGAGGTTTTCTTTCTTTTCTTTGTATACCCATCACTTAGCACAGGGTCTGGCACATAGTAGTTACTTAATAAGTGCTTGTTGATATGACTAGATTTTACTTGACCTTTTGTCTTATTATATATTACTCCCCTCCAATAGTACCATGGTCCAGCCAAGCTGACCATGTTTCTGACACAAAAAAATGACATCTATCTCTGAGACATCATAGTGGCCCTCCCTTATGCCTGGAATACATTCTTTCCTCACTTTCTCATCTTAGAAATACTGGTTTCATTCATGATTGAACTTAAATATCTTCATTTTCTAGTTATCAATGTATCCCACAGTTGTTAATTCCCCTATCTTTCCCTCCTGATTACCTAGTATCTCTTTTATAATTTTTAAAAAGACAACTATATATAGGCATGTTTTTTTTTCTTGTTAAAATATAAACTGATCGAGAGCAGAGATTGTTTTTTTCTTTGTATCTGTAACATTTAGCATAATGCCTACAAAGTATTAGGGTCTTAATAAATGTTTATTTTACTGCTTAAATGATAAATGAGAACATTTTAAAACTATTTAGAAAATTATTTTCTATATTAAAAACAAAAACAATCTATAACCAGAACTTTATATGAATTAGTATACATGTACATTCATTCTATTCTGTGATTTTAATGTGAATCACCTATCATTAGAACATGATAAATTATCTCAGTCACCTTGATCCTCACTTACATAGAACATGGAGTTGCCAGCTTAAAACTCAAGAGTCATTCTTATATTCAAGTGCTTAGCAGTGGCATATGTAAAGCCAATCAGCAGTAGATTCCTGAGAGAATGCTACTGTGAAGAGCTTTTAAGATTCGGATTACATAGTATTAGTGAACACTCTGTTTATTCCATTACAAATCTTTGTTCAGTACAATGTTCACAGTTTCAACAGTTCAGAATATTATATACAATCTTCAGAACAAGAAAAGTCTTTATATTATATCTTATTTCAGAAAGACACGATATTTAGAACAAGGAACAAAAGAAGAATCAGCTGGTTTCCCTAAGGGAGAAACCAGTTTAACACTTAAAGATTCAATCAATCTAATCAGAGATCCAATCACTCACTTAACAAAGGAATGACCT
>CM053593.1:298937703-298984323 GCA_028646575.1 Pseudocheirus occidentalis
AAGGAACTTATCAAATTTGAATTATTTACATGCCAATATGGAAAAATGATAATAGTAATTTATGAAACTTTTCTTACTATGAGGATAGGTGAAGGGAGTAGAAATGGATATATATGTATACTCACACATATGTCTATATAGGAGGCTATATATGCATATGAATACATATCTGAGCATGTGTATATATGGGTTTATACAGGGCATAGGATCAATTGAATATGAAGGGATGATACTTTAGAAGGCAAATTCTGAGGTGGGAGAGGACTAGAATGAGAGGAGACAGGGAGAGACAAAGTGGGGCTTATCCGTGTGGAAGAGGCAAGGGATAACTGTTACAACTTTAGTTTCATTTACTCTCATCGAATCTGGCTTAGGGAAGAAAAGACATAAACTCTAAAATGGGCATCATGCCGCGCAAGAGAGTGGGGGGGGGATGAGAGAGGGGATGACGGAGTGGAGGACAGGGTCTGCAGGAGGGATGCTGGATACTCACACTTCAATAAAGGGACAGGGACAGGGTAGAGAACAGAACAAGGGGGGGAGGGATAGGAAGGAGGGACATATGATCACTGTCACAATATGTTCACTATGAAGATGTCTTGTATAATCACAGCCACATAGCCTGTACTGAATTGGTTGTCCTTCCAGTGGGGGTGGGTGTTAAGGGAGGAATTGAAAGAATCTATAATTTAAAGCTCTGCAATACCTGCAACTAGGAATCAAGATATACAGGGGCTGGCATAGGGAAACCCTCCCTGCCCTACCAGAAAGTTAGAGAGCAGACCAGGGAAGGGGCTTTACCGTGTGGACTGCTGTTTCGGGGGTGGGGTAGTGGAAAGACGGGGAGAAAATTTGCAACTCAAAAATCTCATGAAAATGAACGATATAAACAAAAAAAACAAATAAAATTTATTACATTAAAAAACAATTAAAAATTAAATTTGACTGCATTAATTTCATTTGTGCAAAACCTTTTTAATTTCCTGTAACAAAATTTATCCATTGTACTTCCTGTGAACTTCTCTAACTCTTGTATAGTTAGTTATAAAATCTTCCCCTAGCCATAGAATGGACAGGTCCATTTTCCCATGCTCTTCTAATTTATTTATGTCTTTTATGTCTTAATCATTTATCTTTTATGACCTTATCTTAGTATATGGTGTGAGTTGTTGACATGCCTAGTTTCTTCCAAACTCTTTTACAGTTTTCCCTGCAGTTTTTGTCAGATGGTGAATCCTTACCCCTAAATTTGATATCCTTTGGTTTATCAAGCACTAGAGTACTATGGTCATTTACAACTGTGTATTTTGTATGTAATCTATTCCACTGATCTACCACTCTATTACGTGGACAATCCCAGATTGTTTTGATGGTTATCATTTTATAATATAGTTTGAAATCTGGTACTGCTCAGTCACTTTTTTCACGTTTATTTCATTGATTCTTTTTATATTCTTGGTCTTTTGTTCTCCCACTTTAATTTTATTATAATTTTTTCTAGCTCTATAAAATGATTTTTGGTAGTTTGATTGGTATAGTGATAAATAAGTAAATTAATTTAGGGAGAATTTACATTGTTATTGCATTGGATGGGTCTACACTTGACAATTAATTTTTCTCTAATTGTATTGTATGTATTTGTGCAAAAATTGTCTTGAAATTGTATTCATATATTCCCTGAGTTAGTCTTGGCAGGTGGACTCCCACGTATTTTATATTATCTGCAGTTATTTTAAACTGAATTTCTCTATCTTTTGCTGTTATGTTTTGTTTCTAATATGTAGAAATGCTGATGATTTATGTGTGTTTATTTTATATCCTGCAAATTTGCTAAAGTTATTTTTTTAAACTAGTTCTTTGTTGTTTTTTTTGTTAGTGAATTCTGTAAGGTTCTCTAAGCATACCATTATATCATCTTCAAAGAGTGATATTATTGTTTCCTCATGGACTGTTTTGATTCCTTCAATTTCTTTTGTCTTCTCTTATTCCTATATCTACCATTTTCAGTATGAAATTGAATAACAGTTGTGTTAATAGACATCTGTGCTTCACCTTTGATCTTATTGGAAGGGCTTCAAATTTATCCACATTACAGATTAATGCTTATTCTTGGTTTTAGATAGATTCTGTGTATTCTAAAAAAGACTACATCAATTCCTATACTTTCTAGTGTTTTGAATAGGAATATTGTATTCTTTCAAATACTTTTTCTGTACTTATTGATATAATCATATGATTTCTCTTGGTATTGTTATTCACATGTTCAATTATGTTGGTAATGTTCTGAGTATTGAACCAGCCCTGCATTCCTGGTATAAATTGCATTTGACCAGAGTATATGATCTTTTTGAATTATCACTTCAGTCTCCTTGCTAGTAGTTTTTTAAAAATGTATTTGCGTAGATATATTTTTAAATTAAATTTCATGTTTATTTTTAGTTTACAACATTCATTTCCACAAGATTTTGAGTTATAGATTTCTACCTATCCTTCCCCTACCCACAACCCCACAACAGTGATCCCACTGAACACCTCTTCCCCCAATCTACCCTCTCCTATATCCTCCCCCATACCTCCCTCTGACTTTCCAGTAGGGCAAGATGGATTTCCATGCCCCAGTGCATATACATATACATATATATATATATATATATATATATATATATATAGGTATGTATATCTTATTTCCCAGTTTCATGAAAAAAATAATAGTATTTTAAACGTTTGATTTTAAAACTTTGAATTCTAGATTCTTTCCCTTCTTCCCTCTTCACCCACCCTTAATGGGAAGATATATTCATATAGGTTATAAATGTGTAGTTATGCAAAACATTTTCATAGTGGATATATTGTAAAAGATTGACTATGTTTCCCTCCATCCTATCCTGCCCGCCACTTGTTCTATTTTCTACTTTGACTCTGTCCCCTTTCAAAAGTGTGTGCTTCTAAATACCCTCCTCAGCAGTCTGCCCTCCTTTCTATCATTCCCACAGTTATCCCCTTCCAGCCCCCCCCCCACTTTCCTGTAGGGTAAGATACCCAATTTAGTGTGTATGTTCTCCTGTCCTTGAGCCAAATTCAATGAGAGTAAGGTTGACCCATTCCCTTTTGTCTTCTTGTTCTTCCCCTCCATTGTAACATTTTTCCCTTGCCTCTTTTATATTCAATAATGTACCCTACTTTGTCTCTCCCTATCTCCTCTCATTATATTCCTCTCTCACCTCTTAATTTTATTTTTAAAATATCATCCCTTCCTATTCAATTTATCCTGTACCTATTCACATATATATATATACACATACTCACATATGTGTTCATATGTGCATATACCCTCCTATATAGACTTATGTATGTATGTGTGTATATATACACACACATGTGTATATATATACATATATGTGTATATATGTATATGTATGTATGTGTATATACACACACACATTTATATTCCCCTCAACTATCTTCATACTGAGAAAAGTTTCATGTGTTACAATTATTGCTTTTCCATGTAGGAATGTAAATAGTTTAATTTTGATAAGTCCGTTATGATTTCTTTTCCCTGTTTACTTTCTTATGGTTCTCTTCTTTCTTATATTTGAATGTCAAATTTTGTATTCAACTCTGGTTTTTTCATCAAGAATACTTGAAAATCCTCTATTTCACTGAATGACTATATTTTCCCCTGAAACATTATACTCAGTTTTGCTGGGTAGGTGATTCTTGTTTTTAGTCCTAGTTCCTTTGATCTCCACAATATCATATTCCAAGCCCTTCAAACCCTTAATGTAGAAGGTCCTGGATCCTGTGTTGTTCTGATTGCATTTCCACAATACTCAAATTGTTTCTTCTTGGCTACTTGTAATATTTTCTCCTTGACCTGGGAACTCTGGGACCTGGCTATAATTTTCCTAGGAGTTTTCTTTTTTGATACCTTTTTCAAGAGGTAATTGGTGTATTCTTTCAATTTATGTTTTGCCCTCTGGTTCTAAAATATCAGGGCAATTTTCCCTGAGTATTTCTTGAGGGATGATTTCTAGGTTCTTTTTTTTGATCATGGCTTTGAGGAGTCCAATAATTTTTAAATTATCTCTCCTGGATCTATTTTCCAGGTCAGTGGCTTTTCCAATGAGATATTTCACATTGCCTTCTATTTTTCCATTTGTTTGGATCTGTTTAATAGTATCTTGATTTCTCATTAAGTCATTAACTTCCAATTACTCCATTCTAATTCTGAAGGAATTTTTCTCTTCAGTGAGCTTTTGAAATTCTTTTTCCGATTGGAAAATTCAGCTTTTTAAGGTGTTTTCCTCATTAGCTTTTTGGGCCTCTCTTTCCATTTGAGTTAATCTGTTTTTAAGGTGTTATTTTCTTCAGTCAGGTTGTTGACTCTTTTTTCATGATTTTCTTTTTTCATTCTCATTTCTCTTTCCATTTTTTTTCCTCTACTTCACTTACTTGATTTTCAAAATCCTTCTTGAGGTCCTCCATGGCTTAGAACCAGTTTGTATTTTCCTTGAAAGCTTTTGGTGCTGGAGTTCTGACTTTGTTGTCTGCTTCCCATTCCATGCTTTGATCCTTTTTGTCCCCAAAAAAGGAATCTAAAGTTTGATTTCTGTGCTTGCTTTGCTTCCTTTGCCTGTTAATTTTGCCACTCAATTATTTGACTTTTGAGCTCTTTGCCACAGTAGAACCCTGCTTGCAGAGAAGAGAGCTATGTCCCTAATCAGGGGAGTTTTTGCAGCTACTGGAGCTATTAGTTGGGTGCCCTCTCTGTTGCACCCACAAGCTCTGGATCACTGGTCATACATCTCAGGACTACCGCCTAAGACCACAATCCCGATCCAGGCAGATTAAAGCAAAATCAATTACCCTCTGAATGTTGGCTTGGTTCCCCTAAGATCTGCAGGCTAGGAGCTCTGAAGCAGTCATGTGGAGGTGCCACACCTCTGCCTCTTCTAGCTCCAGGGGCAGAGGCTGGACCCTGCTCCATACCCCCCAGTTGTAACAGAATTTCATACTGACCTTTTACTTTATCTTTAGAATTTATGGGCTGATATTTTTGGAAATGACCACAGCTGCTAGTGATCCATTCTTGTGAAGTGTGCTCCAGTCATTCCTGTTCATGGCCACCCTGGGGCTAAATCTGCGGGCTCCTAGCATTCTGCAATGGACTCTTCCTGTGTGCCTGCTGGGCTGCCTTCAGCAGGAGATCTGTTTCTTTGTGTCACTTTGTGGATTCTGTAGCTCTAAAATTTTATTAGAGTCATATTTTATAGGTATTTGAGGTGATTATTTGAGGGGGAGCTCATGGAGTTTTCCTTCTATGCCACCATCTTGTTTCTGTCCCTAAGGAATCTAGTTCTGCATAGATATTCACTAAGGGAATTATTCTACAATTATCTTTTTCTATTTTTGCTCTACCCAATTTAAGTGTCAAAACTATATTTGTTTCATAAAACAAGGAGTCATAGGATTCCTTCTTTACTTATTTTTCAAGCAATTTATGTAAGTGGGATTAATTGTTCCTTAAATATTTGGTAGATTTCACTTACAAATCTATCTGTACCTGGAACTTTTTTCTTACAAAACTAGTTCAATGATTGTTAAATTTCTTTTTCTCAGCATTCTGTTTTCCTCTTCTTTTTCATCAGCTTATTTTTTTTTGTAAATATTCATCTATTTTTCTTATATTGTTAGTTTTACTGGCATGTAAATCATGTAAAATAACTCCCAATCATTGCTTTAATTTCTTCTTCCTTTGTGGTGCATTTATCCTTTTAGTTTATGATACTAGCAATTTTATTTTCTCTTAAAAATAAATTTAACCAGTGGTTTATCTATTTCGTTATTTTTGTCCATAAAACAAGCTTTTAGTTTTATTAGTTTTTTCAATTTTATTAATTTCTCCTTTGATTTTCAGGTTTTCTATTTTGGTGTTTAATTAGGGATGTTTTCTTTTTTTCTTTTTCTTTTTTAGTTGAATGCTCAATTCACTCATCTGCTGTTTATCTCTTTTATGGATGTAAATCTTTGAAAATATAAATTTTCCCTAATTACTATTTTGGCTATATCCCATGAATTATGAAATGTTGTCTCATCATCATCATCATCATCCCCTTTAATGAAATTATTGATATTTTCTTTGATTTGTTATTTGACTCATTATTTTGATTAAATCATTTAGTTTCCAATTAATTGTAAGATGTGCTTCCATGGCCATTCATTTTTTATTGTATTATTGTCTGAAAAGGGTGCTTTTTTATATTTCTGCTTTTGCCCTTGTTTGTGAGGTTTTACCCATTTCTATTTCCACTGAATTTTCTCCACAGGTTTAGCATAATTAATATTTTGAAGATTTTATTAATCTCCTTAGCTTCTTTCTTATTTATTTTGGCTGCACTTATCTGTCTCTGAGAGAAAGAAGTTGAGATTTTCCACTTGTATAATCTTATTGTCTACTTCTCCCTATAATTCAATTAATTCTTCCTTTAAGAATTTGTATGCTATGCCATTTAGTGCATGTATCTTTAGTACTGACATTATGTCATTGTGGTACCTAGGAAGATATTTTTTCTGTCTTTATTTTTTTAGTTAAATCTATATTTGCTTTTGCTTTTTATGAGGTCATGATTGCTATCCTCTTTGTCTTTTCCCTTGCTTGAAGTGTAATAGATTCTGCTCTAGTCTTTTAAATCTTTGTCACTTTGTTTCCCTTGTGTTTCTTGTAGAAATCATATTGTTGGATTCTGGTTTCTAATCCATTATATTATGGGTGAGTTCATTCCTTTCACATTCAGAGTTGTGGTTGTAGATGTCTCTTCTTCCTGTTTTATTCTATTTCTCCTCATCTTCCTTCTCTTCCTCCTCCTTTTTCTTGTTCTTCTTTTGTCTTTTCTCTGTCCTCTCTCTCTCTGTCTCCTCTTCCTCTCTGTCCTGTCCCTCCTATGAAGTCTGCTTTGCTTCTGACCATTGTCTTTTTGTAGTCATTTTCCCTTTTATTTTCCCGTAACCACTGTCTTATTCCCTTCCCCTCCTACTTTCTTTTGAGTAAGATAGATTTCTATTACCAAAAAAGTGTGTGTATATCTATTTATCTATATTTGTGTCTGTATGTATTCTCTCTTTGAATCAATTTGGAGGTGAATGAGGTTCCAGGATTGCTCAAACACACACACACACACACACACACAAACACACACACACACACACAACAACACTACCACCACCACCATTTCCATCTCTTTATAAAAGGACACCTCTTCTATGTGATATAATTTCCCCATTCTTCCTCTTCTTCCCCTCTTCTAATCAAGTATACCTCTTTCTTACCTATCCATTTTTACATCATCCCAAATAACTTATTCACTTCTATACCCTTTTTCTATGTAGAATGCTTCTAAGTACCACCACCACCACCACCACCACCACCACCATCATGATGTTCTTAGATGTGACATGTATCAACTTCTCATATAGAAGGGTAAATGGGGGTGGCTAGGTGGTACAGTGAATAGGGCACCAGCCCTGGAGTCAGGAGGACTTGAGTTCAAATCTGGCCTCAGACACTTAACACTTACTAGCCATGTGACTTTAGGCAAGTCATTAACCTCAATTGACCTGCCCCCCTTCCAAAAAATAGCAGAAGGGAAAACAGTTTAACATTATTGAGTTCTTTGTGATTTCTCTTTTAAGTTTACCTTTTTGTGCTTCTTTTCAGTCTTGTATTAGAAAGTCAAATTTTCTATTCAGCTCTGGTCTTTTTATCAGAAATTTTTGAAGGTCCTCTATTTCATTAAATATCCATTTTTCTTTGACAGATTATACTCATTTTTCTGAGTCAGTTATTTTTGGTTGTAATCTCAGTTCTTTTGTCTTCCATAATATTATAATCTAAGCCCTGAAGTCCTTCAACATGGTAATGACTAAATCTTGTGTGGTCCTAACTACTGTTCCATGATATTTGAATGATTTCATTATGACTGCTTGACATCTTTTCTCTTTGAACTTTAAGCTCTGGAATTTGGCTATACTATTCCTGGAAAATTTCATTTTAAATTCACTATGAAGTGGTGATTGGTATATTTTTAAAAATTTCTATTTTATCTTCCAGTTTTAGGATTTCCCTGGCATTTTTCTTGATTTCTTGAAATATTATGTGTAGGTTTTTTTTTCTTTGTAACTTTCAGATAGTCCAATACTTCTAAAATTGTCTCTCCTCAATCTTTTTCAGGTCAGTTGTTTTTCCAAAAAGATATTTCCCATTTTCTTTTATTTTTTCATTGTTTTTACTTTTATCATTTCATGATGTTTCAGGGATTCATTAGCTGCTACTTGCCCAATTCTAATTTTTACAGACTTATCTTCTTCCTTGAGTTTTTCTACTTCTTTTTCTATTTGGTCAATATTTTTAAGGTCTTATACTGTCAGTACTGTTTTTTGTGCTTCTTTTACCAAGTGGTTAATTGTTTTTTTTTTAATAATTTTCTTCCTTTGGTTTTGTTTCTTTACCTAACTTTTTCTCAACTTCTCTATTTTTTAAAAAAATCATTTTTAAGCTCTTCCAGGAATTCTTATTGGACTTGGACTTTCCAATATCTGATATAATTATAGACAGAGGCTCCCCTCTGCCCAAATGTCTACACTAACACAATTTATGTAAAGTTTCTCAAGATATGGAGAAATAGCTTAGTTAGTCTGTATGTCTATGGGAATCCTCTTATACACAATAAACTCCCAGATGCTTCTCAGTTCTAGGATAGCCCCCTATTGCACTTTTCTCTTCTTCAAATGAGCTAAGGGCTTACCTCTCTCATTTTAAAAGTATCTCTTGAAATATATCTTTTTTTCTGGGTTCCAAACAGTCAGATCTTTTGTAGAGGGCAACATGGGGTTCCCCTTCTTTCCTGTTTTCTTGAATCCTAAGTTATAACATAACTCTTCCTCAGGTTTCCTGAGGGTTTTTTATTGCTATTAGCAATTTATAGTTCTAGTCTTCTATATAAATATAAACTGAGCTTTGATCTACCTTAGTTCTTGTTCATTCTTTTATTTCTCTACCAATTTTAGTCAAGATAACTATGAGTTGGCAAGGTTGCTTGCATTTTTTATGCTCCATGACTCCCCCTCCCCCAATTTAGAACCTGCACCTTCATTTCATCTTCATTTCTGGGCTACCTCTTTCAGAAAGATTTTCTTTCCATTAATCTAAAAGAAATCCTTCCATGGGCTTCATGCTGTCCTAGAATGACCTTACAGCACCTTTCTTCATCCTCCCTAGGGCTCTTCTTGGCTCCTTAGGAATGATAACATATACATTGGACCTGTTATGTCCTTTCTCGTTGGTTGGCTTCAAGCAAATTCAGTAGCTGGAAGGTAAAGATGATTCTGTCTTTATGGTGAAATTCAGTTCCTTCACTTAATGTTAAAAACTAGCTTTGGGGTCTTGTTTTTTTGGAAGGCCATTCACTTTTATGGCAATGTACTGGATACCTTATTTCCTGGAGCTTATCTTCTTTATGGCTACTCCTTTCAAGGATCAGGAACTAGCTTTTTTTTTCCTTTTCAAAACCTGAACTTTCCTTTGGAAAGCCCTCTCAGTTCTTGTTTGTGGGCTGAGGGATGTTTAGTTCTAGGCTTACTTGCAAAAAAAAATGCCTGACAAGTAATAAGCTAAATAACTGATCATGCTTTCCTGCCTCAGGTTATTAGCTTTGCCCATTTCCTCCAATTATCTTTGATGATTCCCCCTATCTCCCTCCCAGTTCTCCCCCTTCCCCTCCTTGCTATCCTTTTCATTTCTAGACAAAACACCAAATGTACAACAACCAAAGCAAAATGGAAAATATCATTTTCCCCTTAAAAATAGTGACCTATTATCACTAGCAAATTCTTTAGGTGAGCTTCACTGTTTCTTTAAACACCAGTTTTTTCTTTCATTAAACAGGGAACAAGTATAACCCAGGATCTGTAGATCACGTGAATCTGTAAGACAAAAGAATAATATGCTGAGTAATTGCAGTAATTAGATGTATTCATTATAATTAGAGAGTTAAGAGACAATCTCCATGGATTGCTCTGCCACATTTCAGACAATCCCCAGCTATTGAAGGCTTTAGAGATATTTTCATGTATATAACCCAATCATACATGATAAGAGTATATACCTTATAATCATGTAAACTCAGAAAATTAACAATATTTGACTTTCCAAATATCATCTAAATAACTAAGTTTACTGTTGTTAATGTTGGCAGCCAATGTGTGCTAATCCTTAACATAGTTCCAGTCTTCATATAAAGTATTGTGCAGAATGTAGGTCATCTTTGAGTGGCATATACAAGAGCAAGAAAAGCAGGTGCTGCTGAATTATAAATTGTGTGAAGGGGAACAAAGAATAAGAAAACTGGAAATGTAGGAAAGAGGCAAATAATGAAAGGCCTTAAAAGCTAAAAAAGAAGATTTTATATTTGAATCAGGAGGTAATAGGGAGCCACAGGAATTTATTGAATAAAGGTAGGGAACGATATAGTCAGATCTGTGTTTTATAAAGTTAAATTTGACAGCTGAGTAAAAGACAAAAAAGAGGGGGGAGAAACTTGATGTAGGGAGAGAAATCAGAAGGTTAATGCAACAGAAATGAAGCCAAGATGGCAGAAGGCACTAAATATTTCTACTGAGCTTTCCCAACCTAACCGTCTAAACAACTTTGAAAAAGTACATCAAATGAAATGCTGAGAGAGATTTTTAAAAAAGTCACAGCAAGACATTTTTTCTCACAGGAGAGCTTAGTAAGGCAGAAAAAGAAATCTGTGGGTATTGAGTGATAGTGGCTAGGAGCAATGTGTGGTAGAAAAAACATCAGTTGTTGGACATGGAGGAAGTGGCAATGTTGGGAATAAAAGCAGTGGCAGTAGCAGGAGTGCTCAGAGTTTAAATATAGGGTACTAAACACAATGTCAAAAAGAGATAACAGGGAACTCTTGTGCTAGCCATGGTGTCAGGAAAATGCACCATTTGGCAGTTTTGTTTCCTATTGCTCAGTTCTGGATTGCAATTCAAGTGCTAGGAAATGGTCTGTGGTGTGGAAGGAGAAGAGCCATTATCTTTGAAAGGACCAGAGTGAAAACCAGGATAATAACTTGAAATCTCCCAAGAGTATGTTTCCCTAGCTAAAATGAAAATCTATCGACTCCAGATCTATCATAGACCTTCAGGTTGTCCAATCCTTCCCAGGCCCCAGAGGTGAGCAGAATTTAACTCTGATATAAAATAAAAAAATCAAGAAATAGGCTGGAAAAAAGGATCAAAAAACAAAAAGGAACCGGGCCATAAAAAGTTTCTATGGTGACAGGAAGTTCAGAACAGAAACTCAGAAGAAGACAACTTGAAATCATCCACAATGAAAGCCTACTCAGGTAAGACATAAGCCCTAGAAGTCCTAGGAGAACTAAAAAAGAGAAAGAAAAGAAAGATATAACAAGATTTTAAAAGTCAAATGAGATAAAGGAAAAGAAATAAGAACAATACAAGAAAATTATGAAAAGAGACTCATCAACTTGGGAAACAAGGTACAAAACAGCTCTGAAGAAAATGATTTTTTTAAAAATCAGATTTGGTCAGGTAGAGACTAATGGTTCAATGAGATCTCATGAAACTATAAAAACAAAAGACTGAAAAGCAACAGAAGAAAAACCCAAACTATCTTGTTGGAAAAACAACTGACCTGGAAAATAGATCAAGGAGAGATAATTTAATAATTATTTTGCTATCCGAAAGCCATGGTCAAACAAAAAACATAGTTATACGTCAAGAAAATTTGAAGGAAAACTCCTTAGATAGCTTGGAACCAGAGAACAAACTAGATAATAAAAGAAGCCACTGATCAACTGAATAGCTAGGTGGCAGAGTGGATAGAGTGTGGATTTTGAATCAGTAAGACTCATTTTCCTAAGTTCAAATACAGTCTCAGACACGTACTGGATGTTTAACCCTGGACAAGTCACTTAATCCTGTTTGCCTCAGTTTCCTTATCTATAAAATGAGGTATAAAAGGAAATGGCAAACCACTCCAGTATTTCTGCCATGAAAACCCCAAAAGGGGTCACTGAAAGTCTGACACAACTGACAAAATGACTGACCAACAACAAAAAGCAACAGTCTCAGATAAAGCAAGAACAAAAGCAAAAACAGACTTTATTTAAAAGAAATATTCACAGAAACTACATTTTGCCAAAATTGTAAATGTATATGTACCAAATAGCATAGTATCCAAATTCATGAAAGAAAAGTTAAATGAGTGACGGGAAGAAATAGATAGTAAAACCATCTTTGTAGGTGACCTCAATTTATCTCTTTTAGAATTGGATAAATCTGACCATAAAATAAACAATAATGAATTTGACAAGATTAATAGAAGTTTAGGAAAAGTTAGATATGATAGACTTCTGGAGAATATTAATGGGAAGAGAATGGATTATATATTTGTCTCAGTTGTATCTCGTACATAGTACCTTCACAAAAACTGATCACATAGTAGGACATGATCACATGTAAACAGATGCAAAATAGCAGAAAGTGTAAATGTGCTCTTTTCAGATCATGATGCAAGAAAAATAACATCTAATCAAGTGCTTTTAAAACATACCTTAAAATTAATTGGAAACTAAATAATCTAATCTTAAAAATGAGTGGTTCAAAGAGCAAACCATAGAAACAATCAGTTTAATTAATTACAGTGACAACAATGGGATGACATACCCACATTTGTGGGATACAGTCAAAGCAAAACTTATGTCTGTAAACTCATACCAATTAAAGAGATAAAGAGTATGAATTGAATGAATTCAACATACAACTAAAAGAAAACCTAGAAAAAATAATAATAAACGGTCATTTTTGGAAGACAGTAGCAGCTAGAGAATCAGGGAAGCTGTCATGCAAGAAATTCTACTTGAGATGAATTTTGAAAACCTTAGTTCAGGAACTGAATTCTTTATAATTAGTCTTTTGCAATAGCCTTGTGGTTGGTCTTCCTGTATCAACTTGCTCCCCACTCTGCTCCATCTTATACTCATGTGTCAAATTGATCTTCTTAAAGTAAAGGTATGATGATATCACCCTCTAACTTGATAAA
The DNA here is from genome assembly GCA_028646575.1 of Pseudocheirus occidentalis. NCBI lineage: Eukaryota > Metazoa > Chordata > Mammalia > Diprotodontia > Pseudocheiridae > Pseudocheirus > Pseudocheirus occidentalis. The sequence continues at coordinate 298,950,836 of CM053593.1, forward strand.
CTCTTGTGGTTCCCTATTATTTCAAGGATCAAATACCTTTTGTTTCACTTTTGAAACCATTAATAATTTGGCCTCTTCCTACCTTTCCAGTCTTTCTACATCTCACTCCCCTCCACATTCTCTATGATATTGTCTTCCTTACTGCTCACATAGCACTCCATTTTATAACCATGGGAATTTTCATTGGTTGTCCTCCATGCCTGGAATTTTATTCCTTCTAAAGGCATATGTTAATTTGATTTTTCATGATTTCATTGGATATTACATAGAATTTCTCCAATGATCACTCTCTGTAACAGATGTTGGTACTGCAGTATGAAATGATCATGTCTCATGCAGCTAAAGTTCTTGTTTTTGGAAATGACTTTGATTTTTCAAAGAATAACTATGAACTAGACTTATATTTGGCTGTAACTTAAAATCTTTGGGACAGCTAGGTGGTGCAGTGAATAGAGCACCAGCCCTGGAGTCAGGAGGACCTGAGTTCAAATTTGGCCTCAGACACTTAACACAAAGCTAGCCATGTGACCTTGGGCAAGTCACTTAACCCCAACTGCCCTCCCTTCTACCCTCCAAAAGGCAAAAAAACCCAAACATTTTTGGTTTTTAACCTGGAGCCCCATGAACTTTCTCTATATATCTATATATGTGTGTATGTGTATGTATGTATTTACATATACATATACATGTATGTATATGTCTGCAACATTATTGATCTTTTTGGGGGAATTCTACTTTTATTTTATTTTATGCATTTCAAAACATTATTCCATATTTATTAGATTAACCAGAATATAAAAGGGACTATGACATTAAAAAGTTAGCCATTGCTTTAGTAATATTCCTATTAATTGGTTAGTGTACAATGATTTCCCATCTAAAGTAGTGATAACTAAATTAATTTATAAATAAACTAATAATGGTGATTCTTAGAATGCCTCAATACCAATTCTGTGACTCTTCTACTGCCATTGCAGAAGTGAAATGTGGTTAGAACTAAGGGCCAGTTTGTATTTTTCATTGTTTCATGGCTTGCCATAGATGAGGAATTCATTACCAAATGGTCAGTTGACTAGAGAAGAAACTCTCTGTGACTATTAGGTAGAGTTGTTTTTGCAAAACAGATTGTCTCTTGCCAAACCACTCAAAGTGTTTTTAGCATAGCAAAACCTACCAGAGCTTGTCATCTCCTGACAGAATCTTTAGGAATCCAGGGCTCTCTCCATGCCATGATTGGGTACTGGAGCAGGACTTTGCAGAAGATATATTAGTAAACATTAAAAACAAAACCCATAACACTGATTATAGGTCCAATTCAGGTTTGGGGGTAAACTGTGACCCTTATTTGAATATATTGCAATAAAACTGTGACACAAGTTAGCAACCCATCACATCCATATTAAGCTCTTTTTTTTAACTTTATGGAACTCATTCTCATTCTATAACTAAGGAATCATAAGTATTCATTTAAGCCCTCTAGTATAACCTCATGCATATTGTTTTAGACAAAATTGGAAAGACGGCATAGCTCTCAAAATGCACAGCATGAAGAGGGTTCTAACTTGTTTCTAAAATATGTAGAGTTCCAGGAAATTATTGTGCAGTATGCAATCCAATTCAACAGAATTGAAATCATAAAGCCAAATTTGGTGGATAAAATTTAATGTCAGCAAGTAGGTTTTTTTGCAACAATTTAGTTAGACAATTATGTAAACTTGGATTTGGTAGTGTGACTGTAACCTAAAACACTTTTCCTGTCATGCTAAAGTACAAAACCAGTTATATACAGAGCTCCCAAATTATATTTTAAATGAACAGGTGTGTAAGCACAGCAAATTAACACTTAATTTTTTTCATTTTTACCCAGCAACAACCTGAGGTTTGAGAACTCAGATTGGAATTTCAACCTCCTACAATCTCATAATCTTCCTTCTCCTCTATGACTGTTCCTTCAACAACACTTTCTTTCTTTCCTACAGCTTCAATCTCCCCTCTACAGGCTATTGACCCTCATACTGCAAACATGCTCAGGTTATTCCTATCTTAATCATCTTCATCACCACCACCATCATCATTCAAACTTTGTTGTTTATCAATGATATCTAATTCTTCATGCTCCTTTTGAGGTTTTCTTAGAAAAGATTTTGGAGTGGTTTGCCATTTTCCTTCTCCTACTCATCTTCCAGATGAGGAAACTGAGGCAGACAGGATTGAGTGACTTGCTCAGGGTCACCCAGGTAGTCAATGTCTGAGGTAGGATTTGAATTCAAGTCTTCCTGACCACAGGTCAGATGTTCTATCTGCTGTGCCACCTAGCTGCCTCAACATTAATAATTACAAATATCTTTCTTTGGCCCTGATGCCTCCTTAAGCAAATATCCCATTTCTCCTTCCCATCACTGCCAAATTCCAAGAAACCATAATATATATTTGCTTTCTCCACTTCTTTCCAACCCAAATCTTGTAATCAGATGACTATTTTCTTGTCTATTGAAAAATTTTCTTCAAGATCACCAGTGATATGGTTACTGTCAAACACAAAGGATGTTTTTTCTGTCTTCTTTCTCGACTTCAGTGGTTTGACACTGTGAATTATATGCTTCTTCTTGATATCTTTTCTTCTCTTGGTTTCTGTAAAATTTATATTCCTTAAACATAGATCTGACTACATCACTTACCCACTTAAGAAGCTCCTGTGACTCTCTATTGACTCCAGAATAAAATACAAACTCCTCTGTTTCATATTGTAAACTCTTTACAATCTGACTCCAATCTACCTTTCTAGACTTACTGCAAATTTTTCTCTTTCACACATTCTACATTGCAGTTAAATGAACTGACCTGTTTGTTTGAAATAAAACACATTCCATCTTCCACAGCTTTGTAAAAACTATTCCCCATGTCTGAAATGTGCTCCCCCCCCCTCCTCTCTGCTTCTTAGAATCCTGAAATTCATATTCCTAGTTAAGATGTCAGTGTGAAAGGTTACATTGAAGCCTGACTTTTCCACATATGCTCCATCAAATTGGAAAAAGACTCCAGATTGAATAAAGATTAAGAAATCAAAAGAGAAACAACAGAAAGCTCTTTCTTTCAGTTCAGGCCTGCACATAAAGATTGTTAGAAGCCTGAAGGACAACACTATTAGGAAAGTCAGTGCAAGCACAGGTAAGGAAGCCAGAACTCTGCCCATGCTCTGACCAGAGATCTTCCAATGGCACCTGAAAGCTGTATTATTATTATATTCCTGGGGTGGGGGTGGGGAACTGGAACATCAAGTGAAGTCAGAAACGTGCAGTGATCTGACCAGTCTGATCCTAGACATAAGGCTGGAAGTTGGCAGTGGGACACCCTGGATGTGTATATTTGTGGTATGGGGGTAGTTAAGAAAGAAGTCTGCGGTATTCTGACTGATGGCACTCCTGAGGACCGTGAAGACTAAACTACCCCACACAATAAAGTAGGATCTGACATCTGGTAGTCCTTTCAATATGGAAGTGCTGTGTCTGTGATGGAATGGGGAGGGGAAGAAGACAGTTACCATAGTCCAGGAAATCCATGTCACAACCAAATGCGACATGGACAACCAATACAGTAATACAGAATGGAGGCAAGGCCTGACATTTATATAATGTCCCAAACATGAAATTATAACTCTGATTAAGCAGGAAACAAAAACCATATGAAGGAATATTGTGGATAAAGAAATAACCAAAAGGTAAACACAGACGAATAGATTAAGTCTGCAACTATAGCCAGATCCTCTCTCTCATGGCACCACTTTTTTATAGTAAAGAAATAGAAACTTAAGGGGAAAGAGTGTCTGTGTACTAGGGCATGGCTTTAAAACAATGAGTATTTGACTGCAATGGAATATTACTGTGCTTTAAGAAATGATGAAAATAATGAATTCAGAGAAACTAGGGAAGCTTTATGAACTGATACAGAGTAAAGTAGGCAAACACAGAAAAAAACAATCTGCAGTGATCACAACGTTGTAAAGAAAAACAGCTCTAGATGATCTAAAATCTCTGGCCAATGCAATGACCTTTATTTTAGATGACTGGTAATGAAATATGGTTCATACCTCCTGAGAGAAATGACTGTTAAATGAAACGTAGTTTAACATTGTCACTAAATAGAATCATTTTCTTTAGCTATGTCTGTTTGTAAAATGGAAGACTTCAGGGTTTTTTTGGGGGGGGTGTGGGGTGGAAAAGAGAGATGGTGATTATTGATAATAATTCTAAAAACAACAAAAAAGAGGAAATGATAGCCAACCATCAATCTTCAAGGAATGAACAGATGGAAATGGGAAATTGAGAAGGAGAAACACATAAGCACAATAGCTTTAAAACTAATGTGCTGAATTTATTATATATGCTTTTAATACAAAAATAAGAAGGATATAGTAGAGACTTACAGTTTAATATGTAATTCTCTTCACTTTAAGAGTGGAAATAATTGTTGGTACTTGTAAAGTTGAGAATAACAAAAATTAAAATTACTCAAAATAATCTCTGGCCCCCTTTAACTTTTAGCTCAATTGCCACTGTCTACATAAGACCCATCCCAATTTCATCTATTGCTATTTTGTATTTAGTTTTTATATATTTTCATTTACTTTTCATGTATGTTACTTTCCTCCAAGAGAAGATAAGATCCTCATGGTAGGTACAATTTTATTAATATCTTTGTATCCTCAGCTTCTGGAAGAGTCATGGAGCATATTAGCAGCTTAATAAATTCTTGTTTAATACATTCATGTGTAAGTCACAAAATCTAATTCAGGGACCTCAGATGACATCAAATCCAAACAATATCTGGATAAGACCTCTAGTGAGAAGAATCCCACTTCCTCTCAAGGCAGCACATTTTACTTTTTCATAGCTCTAATTATTAAGATTTTTTTTCTTGTCTTTTTGCAACTTTTACTGATGAGTCCTATTTCTAGATTCTAATACCAAACAGAACAGAGCTAATCATACTTTCACAACAGCCCATTGAGTACTTGAAAACAGCTATTATGTCCCTTCTAAGTTGTCTCTTCTTCAAGCTAATTATCCTTCACCTCTTAAATTTATTCTCATAGGACTTGGTTTTAAATCTCTTCATCTTCATTGCTATTAGCTTATATTTTTTTTTCTAAATTGTGGCACTCAGAAATATACACCACATTTCAGATTTTGACAGAATAAGGCAGATATTAAAGTAGATCATTGAATACTTAGTCTTAGATATTATAATTCTTGTAATAAGGTCTAAAATGGCTGTATCTTTTTTCAGTTACCTAATCATACTGTTAATAAAGTTCATGCTTATAGTCTGATAAAATTGTTATTCCCTCCAACTCTTTTAAGGCAAACTCCTATTCAGTCCATCTCCAGTTAAGTTTCCATTAGCTACTGTATGTTGGCTAAACTCTTGACCTTGACTTCAAGACCATTACAAATTCAATCTATTTTACCACATACACATAGAAGAAGTATTCTCCATTTTGGTCAAACTATACTATCCCACATTCCCATTTTGCCATATATTTCTTCTTTTCTAATGTAATTCCTCATATTCGGAATGGTCTACATTCCCTACCCTAACCTTTATTTCTATTCACTGAAATCTCTTTTTTCCCATTCAAGGACCAATTTAGGTACTATATCCTCCATGAAATCCTCTCTGATACATACTATGATTTCTGTCCACCTCTCTTTCCATTGTCCTATCACAATGAGTTATACTCTCATACTTTTATACATACATCTCTTCTTCCTTCCATGACCTTTAAGTTCCTCATGATACTATAAACTCCGTAAGTGTGGAGACTATTATTTTTTTATTTTTGTAGCTTTAGTGTTTAGTATCATAATTTGTTCATACTTGCCAAAGAAAAAATGGAATATATAGACAGAGTGAGAAACATTTTTACACATGGCCACTGTGGAACTTTATTTTGCTTGACTGCATGTTTGTTGCATTAGTTTTATATTTATTTTTTCTATTCTCATTTTGAGTGAGTGGGACCAAGAGATAGTAGATGCTTATTCATTGAAAAAAATAAAATCCACATAAATAATCAGTATTAATGTGTATTTGCAAGAAAGTCTAGTGGCAAAAGATAGAGAAATTCCATTAAAATAGCTGTAGAATATTTATATATTTTGGAGTCTATCTTCCAAGGCAAACACAGGAAGTATATGAACACTACTACAAAATGTTTTTCACACAAATAAAGTCAGATTTAAACAATTGGAAAAATGTCTATTGCTCACAGGTAGGCGAAGGTATAATAATAAAATGATTATTTACTTAAATTAATTTACTTATTCCTTGCCATAACAATCATAGGTACTAAAAAAATTATTTGTAGAGCTAGGAAAAAGTAATAACAAAATTCATCTGGAAGGACAAAAGGTCAAGAATATCTAGGGGTTAATAAAAAATGCAAAGAAAGGTGGTCTGGCTGTATCAGATCCAAAAGTATACTATAAAGCAGTAACTGGAAAAACTATTTGGTATTGGCCAAGAAATAGAGTGATGGATCAGTGGAATAGTAGTAAATGACGATAGTAATATACTGTCTGATAAATCTGAAGACTCCGGCTTCTGAGATAAGTACTCATTATTTGACAAAACCTGCTGGGAAAATTAGAAAATAGTATGGCATAGATGAGGTATAGACCAACATCTCACATGGTATGCTATGATAAGGTCAAAATGGGTATATGAGTTAGACATAAAGCATGATAGCATAAGCAAATTAGGAGATGAAGTTTACCTGTTAGATCTGTGGGAAAAGGAATAATTTAAGACAAAACAAGTAATAGTGAGAATTATGAATCACAAAATAGTTTTGAGTACATTAAATTAAAAAATGTTTGCACAAATAAAACCAATACAACCAACATTAGAAGGAAAGCAGAGATCTGGGAAATAATTTTTTTACAGCCAGTGTTTCTGATGAAGGCCTCATTTCTAAAATATATAGAGAACTGAATCAAATTTATAAGAATACAAATCATTCCCCAGATGATAAATAATCAAAGGAGATGAACAGGCAATTTTCAGATGAAGAAATTAAATCTATCTATAGTCATGTGAAAGAGAAAATGCTCTAAATCATTATTTATAAGAGAAATACAAATGAAAAAAATTTGAAAGTACCATCTCACACCCATCAGATTGGTTAATATGACAGAAAAGGAAAATGATAAATGTTGGAGAAAATGTGGGAAAATTGGAACACTAATGCATTGGTTTGGACTTGAGTGGAATTGTCATGGTGGAGTTGTGAACTGATCCAATTTGGAATGATGTCAAAAGGGCTGCAAAACTTTGTTACATCCTGTCATCCAGCAATAGCACTACTAGGTCTGTATCCCAAAGAGATTATAAAAAAAGGCAAAAGATCCCACATGTACAAAAATATTTATACCAGTTCTTGTTGTTGTTGCAAAGAATTAGAAATTGAGGGGATGCTCATCAATCAAGGAATGGCTAAACAAATTGTGGTATATGAATGTAATGGAATGCTATTGTTCCATAAGAAGTAGTGAGCAGGTGAACTTCAGAAAAACCTGAAAGACTTAAATGAACTGATAGAAAGTGAAATAAGCAGAACCAGGACAACATTGTATGCAATAACTGCAATATTGTATGTTGATCTACTGTGATAGACGTAACTCTTCTTAGCAACACTATGATCCACAACAATTCCAAAAGACTCATAATGAAAAATTCTATTTACACCCAGAGAAAGAACTATGGAGTCTGAATACAAGTTGAAGCATACTATTTTCACCTTTTTTTCTTTTTTGTTCTTTCTCATGATTTTTCCCTTTTATTCTGAATCCACATTGACAGTATGACTAATGTAGAAAAATTTATAACATGATTGTATATGTGTAACCTGTATCAGATTGTTTGCTGTCTTGGGGAGGGTAGAGGGAAGAGAGAGAGGGAGAAAAATTTAAAACTCAAAATCTTATGAAAATGAATATTGAAAACTATCTTTACATGTAATTAGAAAAATAAAATATTATTAAGTGGTAAAAGGAAAAAAAATAAAATAAAACTTACCTTTTCTATAGTAGTCCCTTAATAGAGGTGGCATGGAATAGATGCTGATTTAAGGGAATTATATTATTTGCTATTGTTTTCATTCCGTCAGTTCAGTTGTGTCTGATTTTTGTGATGCCATTTGGGGTTTTCTCAGCAAAGATACAGGAGTGTTTTGTCATTTCCTTCACGCACTAATTTTACAGATGTGGAAACTGAGACAAACAGGATTAAGTGACAAGTCACACAGATACTAACTGTCCGAGGTCAGATTTGAATTCAGAAAAATGAGTCTTGCTGACTTCAGGCTTAGTATTCTATTCAATGCTCCACCTAGCTGCCTTGGAATTATATTGTAGTACTATATTAATCTCCTGCTTTTTTCTAGTTATTCACCACTAATTCTTCTAAGGAAATTCTTTTGTAGTAATAAAGTTCCCTTGTGCTACTTAGAGGACAGAGATACAATTATTCCCCTCTGGACTAGCTACAAAACCTGAATTACAAATTAAGTTGGTCACACTTTTCAACAATGAGTATATATCCTTTGTTTCTGACATTTTAGAGTCGTCATAGAAAGAGTACATCATACAATTAATTAAATGATAGATATGTCATTGTAATAAAAGTTATTAGGTAAGATGTCTTTTCCCACCAGGGTATATATGTATATAACGCAGGATTCAAACCTAAATGTTTGTCTAAGAATCTCCTCAGTGGTGGAAAAAATACTATTACTTGATTCTCTATACCTATGTGAGCAGTTGACTTAATGAAACTTGATGGGAAGAGAGTTGAGCCTTCAGATACAGCTTTTTTAGACCCTCCTTACCTGTTAAGAGATAGTATCTAGAAAAAGTGCCTTCAGTCTAAAAGATATTTCCTCTAGATTAGTAATTTGTAGAGAGCAGATAGGTTTAGTTCTAGCCTTATACTGCCTCTCCAAAGATAGCAGAGTGGTTAGCATCAAAGCCCCAATATCCTGCTCTCCTCCTAAAAGGAATCAAAGTTTCCCTTGGAGTGGTCAGCAAAGGTACCTATTTATATCTCTCTGCAAATTGCATTTATACAAACCTCTGTTGACATACACCTAACCTACAGGGGCAACACAAACATACCCTACATGTGTACATATTTGAATCCTCATGTCTTAATGGACAAAACTCATTCTTCTAAAAATTTAATTTTTTCAATGAACAAAAATCTATTTTCTCTCCTGCCTGTCCTATCTATTAAAAGAGATTAAAATTAGCCTCATTAACTGATGAAGAGTCAAGTTAGTAGAACCAAGGAAATTGTTTGTTTATAAAAATAATAGTGAAAGATGAATGACTTTAGAAGACTTAAAAAACTCCCATGAAAAATAATAACCAACATGATTTTAAAGGACTTGGGGTGACAGAGAAGTGATAAACTAAGAATGTAGAAACAGGTATTTTTTGTACATGGTTAATACAGGGACTTATTTTGCTTATCTATGTATTTATTGTAAACTTAATTGTATTTATTTGTGATTCTCCCCTGGTTAGATTGTAATATGCTATTTGTTATTAGTTGTTGCTTAATCTTTGTAGTTCTACATATGACCATAAAGGCAGGTGCTTAATAAATATTTTTAGACTAGACTTGTATTTGTGCATTCAATAGGGCAGCAGATTATATTTTTACCGACAGCATAAAGTGGAAAATTCTACCACATTTCTGGTTTAGCAAAAATATCTTAAACAGTTTTTCAAAAGATTTAGATTTGGCCAAATCCAAAGCATGTTTTTTTTTTGGCCAAGTATTTTCCATTCAATAGTTTTAAAATTCATGGATTTCAAGGTAAATGTAATCCATATGACTCTGATTCATTTACACTTAACTTATTATAATGTTTTGTAAGGGCAAGTTGGTGTCCAAGAGCCTTTACTCTTTCAATCAGGAAGTCACATTTTAACAGCACTGAAAAGGACCTTGAATCTGGAAAGGTTTAAATTTCATTTTAAACTCAGAACCCATGGAATTCGAGTGGGTTCAAAACTTGGCAAAATGCCTTCACCCTAGTTAACATATTGATGGAGTTATATATCCGTGTACATACAGGTTAAAAAGTAGAGATGTTAATTCTGTTTTGATATTGACACTAGATATATTCATTTTGACCTTTTAGTCTGCTTTCCATAAGGAAACAATTGGCCACTTGTTTAATATTTTAAAAAAATATTTTATATATTGACCCATATCCTTTACACATGCAATAAGTGTTATCAAACATGTAACAAAGCTGGTGTATGGAAAATGCATAATTTTCCCTATGGGTTATTTGCTAATATGGAACACAGGCCACTAAAATGTGATGAAAGGAAGGGCTGTGGAACAATGGGTCATGATGGCTAATTTTATAGAGAACACATGCATACAATATAATTTAAAACACATGCTATAGCAGTTATGGTAAAAGGCTCAGCGAATTATGAAGGAATTCTGCCTCATAAAAGAGAAATCTGTTCCTTTCTCCTAGCAAAATTACATTTCTCTTCTAGGAAAACAATCTCATTCTCTAATGCTTTAAAATTTGCTAAGCCCACCCACCAATCCCACATCTCCTCTCTGCGACCTCTGCCTTCTTCCCTTTATTCCCTGCCATTGCACACTACCATTTGTTTAGAGTTCTCTAGTAATACATGAGTCACATGGAAGCCATATTTATAGATTCATAGACTCCTGTAGCTGGAGGAGACTTTAAAGATCATTTAGTCTAGGCCTATACCTCAATCTGTCTATAAATTTTCCTAGAAAATCCTCAAAAGCTATTTTTTTCACCATTTAATTTTTGCCAGTTCACTGTACTGAGGGACATTGAATTATATCTTATTAATGTAGAACTATATCTTTGGAAAGGCTATGAAGGAATCATCTGCCCCAATCCTCTGCTTCCAGGAAAGTGAATGCCTAAATCATGCAAGACAGATGATGAGCCTGTTTTGAAGATCTCTGGGGATGGTGAGCCTACAAACTCCTTGGCAGCATGCTCTGGTGTTTCCTCACTCATGGCCAATGAATTCTTTATGTCTAAACAAATTCTCCTTTGGTACAATTTAAATCCATTTCCTCTTCTTCAGTCCTCTGTGGAGATGAACCACTTGCTAGTAGCCTCTTAATAGCTCTTTACAGACTTAAAGATAATTATTGTCACCATCATCAATCAAAAGCATTACAAAATGATGTTTGTTGGGCACATTGGTGTGCTGGACTTTTTCCAAAGAAAAAGGCAGAAACATGGTTCCTGCCCTTGGCCTTTTCTTCTCCAGGCTAATCAACCCTAACTACCTTCTCACCTCTTTAAACCTTTACTATTCCTCTTGTCTAGTAAATAATTAATTTTCTACTTTTTTTAAAGGTATGAAGACACGAGTTAGAGCACATATGCCAATAAGTTTTATAAACATTTTGGCAGAATTACTTAAGTCTTAACATTGTGTATTTGTGGTATTTATATACAATATGACATTTACATCAATATGACAGTTACATTTAAAGTAATGCTGGCCATTGTTCCTATTGTGTTTTTCATCCATTTAGCTCTGGGTTCAACATTTTAGGAATGTCTCTGACCAGGTAGCAAGTTATGAAAGGCAGGAAGTTGGAGATCATGACAGTTGGTGATTGCTTGAAGGAACTGGTAATATTTAACCTGGGGAATACACATACACACACATATGGGGGGGGGGAGTAAGGGTGCAGTATTCTAGAACTCTTTGAGTATATAGCAGACTCTCACATCTATGAATGATTATATTTGTTGTCCTTGATCTAAGAGAGCAGGGTCTGGATGAATGGGTGGAATACATGAAAATATTCGGTTTAGACTTAATGCAAGGGAAAACTTTTACAATTAAAGCTACTGAAAAGTGGAATGCGTTGTTCTGGGAGGTATAGATAGTGCCTTCCCAGGAGGTCTTCAAAGTAAGCTTCAAGGAAGATTTGTTGAGATGGTTTAGAAGGAATTATTAGTGATATGTAAATCAAATTCAATTGTTTCTGTCATCCTTTCAAACTCAGATTTTATTATTTTGTTTGTGAAGCAACAAATTAAAAGATCAACAGTTCCTGCTTTACAGTGGTTCCTATTGTTTAATCCTGATACTCTACCAACTAACTATATTTGATACTTTCCTTGTCTGTCTTCCTCCTCCTCTACTCGGTCTGGATATTAATCTCATTGGTGGTCACTGAGCTCATTATAGTTGCATGGCAATGAAATGAGCTAGTTGGACTTGTCATTTGAAATGAGTGAAATCTGCTTTCCCAGTCTATAAGAAGATAGAGTTCTGAACCCATGCTATGACTTTTTCTTAAAATATTTTTATGTTTGGTTATCTTGGGATCATTCCTTCTGACCCATTGCCTATGACTTGAGGAAACTTATACAAACTCTTCAACTTGGCATCCAAAAAAGGTAACTATTGGGTCTTACTTCACTTTTCTATATCTCTTTCAAACTATTCTGCTAAATGCACCTTTTATTACATATAGGCTGAGCTATTCATTGTTCTTTCAAGTAAGTTATTTTTATCTCTAGCAATATACCTTTGTTTCTGCTACACCTTCCCTGTGTAATATCCCTTTCCCCCTTCTTTTATTCAAATCTTATTGAATTTCCAAAAGATACCTCCGTAACCTTTCCTGATCACCCATATAGTAACTTTCCTTTCTCCTGAGCTTCTGTAGGACAAATTATCTGAAATACTCACCTGGCAAAGTATCATATTCTACTTTGTAATAACGGCATGGCTGTAGGCATAGAGTAACAGACAAGAGATAGAAGGAAAGAAAGGAAAAGAGGAAGGGAGGAAGGAAGAAGGAAAGAATGAAATGAAGAACAGAAGGAAAAAAGGAGGGAAGAATGAGTCTTCACAAGCTCTCTATTTCTTACCTTCCCAGTATTATTACACTTTTCTCTCCATGCTATACAATCCAGTTACATTGACTCACTGTTTATCACTATACTACATATCCTGATTATGTTGCACCAGCTGTTTCTCTATGACTGGAATGATAGCCCTGCTCATCTCTCTCCTAGCTTCTTCTAAGACTCATCTCAAATATTACCTTCCACAGGAGACCTTTTTTCTCCTTCCTCCCAACTCAGTTTTCTCTCTGAGATAACTTTCCATGTGCCTGATATATATGTGTGTGTCTGTGTGTGTATGTTTGTATATAAATGTCATATATATGTAACCTATACATATATCTTTTACATGCATAGTTATTTCTATAGTTGTATATTGTTATTAGAATGTAAGTTTCTTCTTTTCTGGTGAAAAAGAACTGGACATTGAGGGATGTCCATCAATTGGGAGATGGCTGATCAAGTTGTGGTATATGAATGTAATGGAATACTATTGTGCTGGAAGAAATGAAAGGCAGGATAATTTCAGAAAAATCTAGAAAGACTTATATGAACTGATGCAGAAACAGGAGAATATTGTAAATAGTAAAAGCAACATTGTGAAATTATTAACTGTATTTGACTGAGCTCTTCTCAGCCATACAGTGATCCAAGACAGTTTCAAAGGACTCATGATGGAAAATTCTGCCCATATCCAGAGAAATGATGGTGTTCAAATGCAGATCAAAGCATACTCTTTCCACTTCGTGTGTGTGTCTGTGTATTTTCTTTTATTATATTTCCTTTTTCACAACATGACAGATAGCAATATGTTTTACATGATTGCACATATATAATCTTCATGAGATCACTTGTCTTAAGGAGAGGAGAAGGGAGAAAAGGAAGAAGAAAATTTGGAACTCAAAATTTTACTTAAAAAAATAAAAAATGCCAAAAATTGACTTTATGTAAAACTAGAAAAAATAAAATACCATTTAAGAGGGGGAAAAAAGAATGTGAGCCCCTTGCAAGCAAATATTATGTTTCCCCCCTTCATTTGTATACCAGTGCTCCATACATCATAAAAGCTTAATAAATGCTTGTTGATTGACTAACCTTAGAAATCACCTAATTTATATATTTTTAACTTGGGGTCCACAAACCCTTACAGGTGTATATTTCATGGATAGACTTTGGGGAATATATGAACTCTGGATTAGGAAAAATGCATCTTTTGGCATAGTTGGTTTGTAATTCTATGCATTTTTAATGCTTTAAAGAACATTATTTCTAATAAAGGTTCACCAGACTGCCAGAAATAATTTATAACACAAACATGCACACAAACTATTAAGAAGCTCTGGGTTAATCCAACTCCCTTAATTCAAAGACAACCAAACTGAGGTCAGAAAGATTAGTTGAGTTGCCCAAGGTCACTCAAGTTTCAGATAGCAGAGCTATGGTTTAAGTCTAAGTCCTTTGATTCCAAAATCAGTCCTCTTTCCACTATTACTCCACCTTCCTTGGGGATATAAAGAACTTGGAATGTTAATGGTAAAAAGTACTAGTCCAATCAAATTAAAGAAAAGTATTTCTGTAGAGGAGAAGCAGGCTGTAGGGAATAGGAAAAGATTGAAAAAAATAGATTGGGATTAGACTTTGAAGACTTTAGATAGCTGGCCAAGGAATTTGCAGATTAAAGTGATGAGAATGTTGTTTTAAGATGATTTATCTGGCATAGTACATACCCCATAATGACTAGCACTAATGAAGCACATATAGTAGGTATTTAATAAATCTCTAAAAATCACTGTATTGCTAATGTGTCACCTTTAATAATGCTTTTTAACTTGCTTTAAAGCAGATTTTTTTTCAAATTCAAAGGATATTTTTGTTTTGTAAAATATTTAAGAAAAACATTGTGTACTTGAAATGGTCACACAATAAGCATATATATCATCATGGAATAGATATTTCTCTTGTTAATTTTATTTTTAGAAAATCTAGCTTTTTAGAAATTATTTATTTAGGAGAACCTAGTTCAACTGTTCCTTCAAGAGAAATCACAGTATCTTAAATTTTTGTCTAAGATATGTGGTAAATGAATCAATGCATAATATTTATAAGGCCTTCAAAAAGTACTCTATATACACTAAGGGTAACAGCTTAATAATAAAAACATGGATTATAAACAACCTTTCCAAAGTTAAAACCATGGAAGAAAATTTCTAGTATTAGACCACTATATCATCTAATTTTCCTAGAATGCCTTCAGGTATTTGTACTTTATAAAGAACATCACATATCTACTTCAATAAAATTAAATGAAAACAGAGTCAATAAAAAGAAGCATAAATAAGAAATAATGATTCCTGAATTTTCTCAACATTTGGAATATGAATATAATGAGAAAGAAAATAGAAGATTTTATTTCTACAAATTCCCAAGACTGAACACTCTAAAATCCCAATATCCTTTGTTTCAGAGACCCTGCAGATAGACAAAAGACTATTATAATTTAACAAGTGGTGACAATCAATAACCTGACCATAGCTCACTGATATAGATTATTGATATTAGATATTTTATTGATGATATTTTCTTTTGTCCTAGTTTATTGTCACTTTCAATTGAATCCTTCATATCTACTTCCTTTCCCCACCCCCATGAATCTTAGTATATTCAAACAAAACAAATCAACAGATTGGTATCTTAATTGTTAAGATGTTTCTGAATAAGTTATAGCCAACTGGTGGGTCTTTTAAATGCCCAGATAGCAGAGTAGCTCCATTAATTAAACACAGCTATCAGATTTGCCTCTTTTTTATTTTGGGTTGGTCCTTAAGAAGAAATTTTTGTTTGTTTGTTACATAGGGAAATTTTCATAGATTATTCAAGAAAGGAAGCACCCTCCTCCTCTATTTACTGTCATCTCCCAGTTTCCTAGGAATAGGATAGTTCTCAGTCAGTTAGGATAGGATAAAGAGAAGAATTCAGTTTCAAATCTCTTCTTTCCAAGGACTCAGTGGCTATTTATATATTAGAGGAGGGGAAAAAAGGCAAGCAGAAGCATTCCTAAGCTGCTTAGGCCTTAGTGAAACTAAAAATAGGCCTAGAGCTTTCCTCTCTCCATTAAGCAAAGATTTTATTTTTCAATCCAAAGTTTAAATGGCTGGGATTTTGACTTGAAGTAATCTTTGTATTCCTTCTCTTACATTTGACTCTCAAAAGAAATAGGAATTTTGACTTACTATACTTTAGAGTCTGCTCTATATGTCATTCTTGCTTTCTTATTTTACCCAAAATGGTAGCCAACTGTAACAGTCCCTCAAGAGGACCACACAGTAATCCCTGAAATGCCTCAAGGAACGTGTTTTCAACATCAGTAAAAGAACTCCTGACTACCACTATTCTCAGAAGATATCAAATAACATACTTGCTATATACATTTGTATGTATCTATCTATACGAGTATATGTATGAATGTATATAAAGATATACAGGTCCATAGCTTCAAAGCAGTCAGTTGTGCTTATATGTGAGTACGCATGTGTATATCAACATTCCATTGATATATATATATATATATATATATATGTATATATATATGCATACACAGGTATAAATACATGTGTATAAATACATACATACATATATTTTCCCTTTCCCCTCAGTTCAAAAAGTGGTATATTAGTAATTGTATTCTCTCGCTTCATGTGCCTTAAATAGTCTTCTCCCTTTTTTAGCTTCTTCTTAGTTTTGCCCCTTTATCTCCACTGGCAGTGTACTTACATGAAAATGATCAGATTTCATCACTGCAACCACTCCATTCTCCTTTGCTCTTTTTTGCTATATTATAAAATATATAAAAATATTTTATTTTACATAAAGATTTATACTCAACCAAGAATGTAAACACTGAAATCTTTCTTTCAAGCATATAATGTAAGACTGCTGCATAATAAGTATCTTAGAACCTAGCACTTACGCTTTTCTCCTTAAGGTCTTGATTCCTCCATGGTGACTAAATGGGTGTTGGGTGAACTAATCAGTGAGAGCAGTAGCATTCCCTGGTGACTTTTCATATAGCTAAGTGAATACAAAATATGGCTTTACAGTACTCAGCATGTCAAACACTGAGGAGTTGGAGAGGATATTCAATTACAGAAGACCAGGGAAAAATTTCCCCCCCCCCATAGGAAGAGAAAGCTGATAACAGATGAAAGTGAAGAGGCCGCAGCCTTTTGAATGCTTTTTCACATCCCTCTTCCTCAAAAAGATCAACTGTGGCCTGTTAACTAGAGAAAGTGACCCTTGTGATGAGAGAATAGGCAGTCATATTAGAAGAAGGAAACAGAGTTGAAAAGTACTTAAAAAAGGCAGATGGACTCACAGCAGCAGGGCTGGGAGACATATGTCTTAGGGTGTTTAAAGCATCAACAAATGATCCTGCAGAGAGAACAGAAGGGTAGAGCTACTAGGAGGGCAGGGCATTCAGGCATTTGCTCTGTGATCTGTAAGGGAGCCATAGGTGAGCATAAAGCATGAGCTGGATCTGTTGGGATAGCCCAATCACACTTTATACAGGCTTACTGTACTGGTTTAGAGTGATTGGTGAGGAGGTCAGGGATGGCTAACTGCCAGCCTCTATTTCTGTCCATGGCTAGCCTGCTAGTGCCATCTTCCAGAATCGGATCATTCCCTAAGGTCTGTATTCAGAAGACTTGCCTCCCTAGCCACCTCAGCATTGGAAGCTCTACATAATCACCTGGCATCATGGGAATATTACCAACTTATCATTAGCTATTTATTATCTAGGAAACCTCATGGAGAATGAGAAAAGTCCCTGAGGATTGAAAAGTATCATTGTATAGCATGTATAAATAAGTATAAATATGTATAACATATAATATAAAATATATAACATATATAAAAATCTTAGTGTTAAGGCCACACAATTATTGTAAATATCACCATGATTCTTAAGAAACATTGGCTGATATTCAACAAATATCAGTTATTCAGCTTATGCTTTAGTGCCATTATCAGTCACCTGGATAAAGTTGAGAAGATAAGTAAAATCTTAATAGATCTATAGAAAACCTACCATTAAATCTAATTTTAAAATGCTTAAATGTAAAAACTAAGATATTGTTCACATTCTTATAACAGAAGAAAATAGATTAAAAATTGGAAAGGACTTGAGACATCTACTTGAATACCTTTTTATAGATGAGGAAACTGAGGCCAGAGGGGTTACTTGGCTTTTGGAAAAACATTTAGGTGGAAAGAATCCCAATAACCTCTCTTTTGTGGAGTCCTCAGGCACTTTGGTCATGTCTCTATTACACTTCTAACATCTCACTTATGGTATTGAGAATTAGGAGGAAGGAGTAGACAGAGCAGTAGTGGCAGAACCAGTAGCACCTTTACACTCTTTGACATGAATTTGGAGAGAAAAAAAGATATCTTTGGGTGGTAGTGAGGAGGTAGAGTAATTTCTAGAAGCTAAAGGTAAAAGCATACTGGGGAAATGTTTAACAGCAATTCCTCTAAAACAATGCATTCATGATAGCTTTTAATTTTAATCTGAATTATTGACATTTTTTTCTATCACCTTCTTAGGTCTGGACAATCAACAAAACAGTAAGCCAAATCTTGATTCATAGTATTTTCCTGGTTTCCAAGGTTTAAACACTTGCAGTGAAAATGTAAGAATTTGCTTTCAGGGCCACTGAGCAAGCTTCAGCATACCATTGTCTATGAGGAACCAAAGTGATAAGAATCACACTCTGAATTGAACATAACAACAACTAATGAGTCCCAACTGAATGTGATCAAGCTCAGCTCTTATCACACTCTAGGAGAACCAAATCTCACTACTCTGGTCACTGGAAGCCAAAACAGGGTCAAGTAGATGACTCCTTTCCCCAGATAGCAATGGCAGAGGTACAAAGGAATAGAGGCAACAGTTAGAATAAGTAGTATATTTGTCACTAATTTGCTATGCTACCTTAGACATGTCACCTTCCTGCTCCACATTTTAGTTTCCTTATTCATAAAATAAGGGATGTGGACTAGATAAGTCCACGAAGTTCAATAAATTTAGATTATTAAAATGTGTTAGTAAATTACTATTTATTAATTAATTCAATTACTAAATTACTATGGATTACTAGAATTCAGCAAAATATATCTCTTTAATTTTTCTTCAATTTTTAAAATTATTTCAGTGGTTTAGAATATTGGATCACTGCAACAGCCAAATCATCAAAATTGTCGTTGATCCAAAGGTCAATGAAGTGATGAGTGGTAGGAGTACATTTGTTGGATCTTATTTCCAAAGATAACCTTTGTGCAAGAAATGGAGCAATGTATGATTAGAAAAGGTGAGTCACTCATGTCTCATAGACATTTTAAATTCAACATAGTAAAAACAGAACATGTTTTCTTTCTTACCAAACTCTCCTATCTTCTAAATTCTCCTATTACAATTGAGGGCATCATTATCTTTCTACTTTTCCAGATCTGAAACCTTGGTGACATTCTCCACTCCTGTCTCTTACTCACCCAGCATGGCTAATCATTGCCAAATCTTATAATTTCTGGGTCTACAATATTTCTCACTCAAGTCTCCTTTTCTCTACATACCTTTATTCATCACCTCTGGTTTGAGCTATGGTAATAACTTTCTAATTTGTCTCTCTGCCTCTAGTCTTTCCTCATTCCAATCTGTTTTACCATGTCACTCTCCCCTCAAATTCAACAGACTGTGATGGCTGCCTATTACCTCCAAGATTAAATTTAGAGCCCATCAACATTTAAAATTCTTCATAAGGTGATCATTTGTTACTACTGCTACTGCTGCTGCTAACTACTCCTACTACTAGATAAAATAGATGCATTTGTATAGCACTTTAAAGTTAGCAAAAAGCTTTTATATGTTGCTTAATCCTCACAATTGTGGGAAGTGGGTGCTATTATCATCCCTATTTTATAGACATAACTGAGATTAAGAGAAGTTAAGTGGCTTGTCCAGGTTCATATATCTAGTTAGTATATGAGGCTGGATTTGAGCCCAGGTCTTTCTGACTCAAAATTCAGTGCTATATCTCCTTAGACTTTCCATATACTCTATAGTGAAGCCATACTTGCCTATTCAATGCCCCTTGCACACAAAACTTCTACCATTTCATTGGCTATTCTCTGTGTCTTGAATGCTCTCCTTTCCAACTTTGGAGTCTTAACAATTGCTGGTTTCCTTTAAAACCTAGCTCAAGTGTAACTTTCTCCAATAGGGCTTGCATCGAGACTTTGGAATACACTGTTTACAATTCCTTTAACAAATAAAAGCATTACATTATAACCAGAAAAAAGTGGGCTCATGTTCCAGTTTTCATCTAGTCCAAAGGTATATACTTACAGGTTCAAATCTTCTGCTGAATAAAATGAACTGCATGCAATTGTATGTATATAGTATATTTTTCCAGGATCTTTGACTATTAAAGCTAGAAGACACCTTGGAGATCGTCTGGTACATTTTGCTCATTTTACACATAAGGAAATGGAGACCAAGTTAGAACCCAGAGAGTTTATAACTTGCCCTTTGTCAAACAGGTAGCAAGTGAAAGGGGCATGATTAGATTCAATGTCCTTTCCACCACATTTTGTAATTTCACAATTACTTTCCAAATAATTGAAACAAAAAAAAAGAATTATAAGATTACGCAACTCATAGATTCATAGACTATTGGAGCTAGAAGGGACCCTTGTAATAATTTCACCCATCACCCTCATTTTAAAGATGATGAGATTCAGGTCCAAGGAGTTAGTGAGCTGCCTGAGATTGCATAGTTTGCAGAGTTTCTTTGTTTGTTTTGGTTTTTTTTAAAATGTCCTTTGAAGTCTTGACCAAAATTGAACTATGATCTCATCTTCATAGTAAAAATCTTTTCTTTTCCCAAGATAAAAAAGCCTCCAAAATATACTCCTAGACCAGGTACAGTTAAGTGATGTGTTATTTTCCTTTGTCTTTTCTTTTTTCCCCTTTCCATGGCTGTGTGATCCCTCTCCCTCCCCTATTTTAGTTCATGTCACAAAATAGCAATGAAAACTATATATACTTCCCTGTATAAAAACACCGAAAGACTGTTTTATTGATGATATTTTGTTTTCTTTGTGCTAGGAATGCCAAAGGAATGTTAGGAAACACACACATGTACATGTAATACACAGATAATACATACATACACACATGTATACACGCATGTATATATGCATATATGTATAGATACGTATATATGTGCATACATATATTTGAATTGAGATTGTATGGATATAGAATATATCTAGACTCCTTAAGATACTTGGATATTATGAGGGGGTAGAAGAGGTAGAGAATCAGGTTCCGTATTTGAATCTGTATACAAGCTAAAGCTTGAAATCATGTCGTTATTTTCCCAGTGTCAAGCACTTCATCTCTTCCTCTCCCTCCACCCCACTCCCCCAAAGTGCCTTAGGCCCTTCTTCTAATAGTTGCTATTCCTTTCATGTCACAAAGGGTGAGCTGGGACCTGGATGCCTGAAAGTAGAAAACAGCAAAGGAGGGGAGAAGGGCATGTAATCTGAAACTAGAAACTGTTGCTTCCTCTGGCCAAAGCCCCTTTCTCTACTTATACATTTTGGAGGATAAGCAATAGTGATAAGCAATAGTGCTTACTGACACATGATTTTTCTTTGTTCCAACTATTTTATTTTCATTTTTTTAGTCTCCCCTTGGAGGGGTAAAATATTCTGAGGATTGGAAGAGAGAGGACTTGGCATCAGAGGATGCAATTCCTTCAATTTCCACATTAATACAGGCATCATATGCCCTCAAGGAGGTTGACACAACTTTTTATGAGGTATCAATGATTTATTAGAAATCTAGATGTTCTTTATTCCCCAGAAACAACCAACATCTTTCACTGTATGACAGGAAACAATGTGGCAGTCTGATTTGTGGTGTTTTGGGTAGTTATGTCTTGTAAATTATTTTTATTAAGAATTATTAAATTTTGGGATTAAAATTATTTTAATAGCATAATATGTCTAGTTTGGCATGATTTCTTCAGTGGTGCTATTCCCACCCCACCCCCCAGAATGACAGCATAAAGAGATTCCCCAAAGTTGGGATCAGACTTTGACATACATTGGTGGAGCTGACATAGCAACATAAGATTATCTCTCTGAGGTGGCTTCAGGGTGTCCTCTTAAACCTGTCATGAGGCTCTTAACTGATTTGCAGAAAGAATTAACGTAATTTAGAGCTACAATTTATATTCACCGATTCTAGACTCTTTCACTTGTATTGCTAAGCTCCTGTACTTGGGATGTGGGATCAGCTGTGAATGTAAGGCTTTCTATCGAACCCTGACAATATAATGGACCAATTCTGTAGTTAATTCACGGATGTCTGGTATGTCTCCAGCAGTTTAACAGATGGATCTCTAGTCAAGCTTCTCTCAAACTCTTTGTTAAATATTCATGGAGCCAGCTTGCAAATAGGCCCAGCTATGCCCCTGGAGGCGTCGGCATGGGCCTCTGAACTGGGAAGGATATAAACTTGGCCAGTGTAGCTATGAGATCCAAAATGTTTTTTGTAAGAAGCTCTCCTCAACTATAGGGTGTCAGGGACAAGCTCATGCATAGTAGTGATTGGGAGTGTGCAGTCTGTGCCTGCTCATTCAACTTATTAATAAGCACATGGTAAACAGAATGCTAATCTGAAAACATGAGCAGTTATTAATATGGAAAGATGGAAATGAAAACCAAACTAATGAGTAACTTTGAGCATTCTAGCCTTTGTTTTGTCACCTTAGCAGACAAGAAGAAGTAGATAATGGCACCTTTACCCTAAATATTGCATCTACTTGGGAACTTGCCAAGTTAATATGTTAATGAGATAACATTATGACTATAGACTTTAAAATGCATAATATGTATGATAAATATCTACATCTTATTTATGAGATATAGTGATATATTTATGCACATATATATATATTAATATATTATCAGGTCTGTTTGAAGATAATGCCAAAGTGAAAGTATTAAAGCTTCTTATCTCATCAAATGAGGGCCTGCATGTGGTATAGTAAAATGAACAGTAGGTTTGGAGTAGGAAAACCTAGAATTTACTGAGTGATCTTAAATCACTTCAACCCTCTGGACTTCAGTTTCCTCATCTGTAAACTGGGGGATTGGACTAGATGACCTTCAAGGTTCCTTCAAGTGCTCCTTCTATGCTTCTGTGATCCCATATCAAAACATATGCCTATATTCCCAATATTATAAATCTGCTGTCTGAGAGTACTTTAGTTGCTCTTTAAAATTAACAAAGATCAAATGGGATTATAATTAAAAAGAATGATGATAATAAAGGTAGCTGCAAATTCAGCAATGTGATAAAAAAAATCTCTTATTCTTCATTTCAAGCTCTCTTCTGTCCTTGTCTCACATCAGTCTTTTGTCTTTCTCCTTGTTCTTTCTCTATGCCTGGACTTTGATGGTATTACTAACTAATACCGCTTCATCATGGATAATTTCCTTTCATACTCATTCCATCTTCTGGTGCCCATAGAAACCATACTTTCTCTAGAAGACATTTCATTCCTAGTCAATACTGCTTCTTCTTTTTTTACGAACTCCCCCCCTTCCCAAAATGCAATAAAAGTCAGTGTTTATGAGGAGAAATTTGAATTCTCTTTGCTGTCTTCTGTCATTTTAAATCCTTTTTCTCTTTCCATTAGTTTTTCTCTTTTGATGTTAATTTCATCTACCTATTTGACCATGTCTACTTACTTGTTGTAGACATTGACAGACTCCCAGATGGTATTCCCTCATTTCTCAAGGAGTTTATTATGCAGTTAAAAGTCTTCCTCCCTACTTCAACTTCTGTCCTTACACATGTGTATTTTAAATTTTATTCATGTTAATGACTCCTTTAATATTCCAACCCCATGATTTCTCCGCCTCACTTCCCATTATATACATATATATACACACACATACACACATATAAGTGTGCATGCATACACACATAAAACACACACACACATAGTCTATCTCAGTCATCTACAGGTTACTTAAAATCCAGTACCTAAAAAGTACTGACGATATGGTCCTGAACTATGAAATTCTCCCTTCTGACTCTAATCATTTGTCTTTGCAAGGTGCACAGTTTTGTGATGGAGAAATGGAAAAAATGTAGAGATAGAAAGATTTGGCAACCAATTAGAGTGTGCAAGAGAGAAGAGTAAAAAAAAAAGTCATGCTTTTAAATCATCCCTCCAAAGTATTAGAGAAGTTCAGAAGAAAAGCAGGGTTTTTTAGGGAAAAAAAGCCAACAGGCTCAATTCATACTTGATGGAGAGTGGAACCACAAAAGAGTTGACTGACACATTCTTTACCACAGAGTTTGTATTTAATAAATATTTTTCTTAAGTCACATATGGGCACAGTAAATGAATTTTTGAAGGAAAAACTCTTTTCCCTTGTGACTCTGAAAACAAGCATGCTTGGTTCAAATGACTTTTTGTTGTATCAGTCTTTTCCTTTCTTGTGAAAACAATTGGGTTTAATGTAGAAGCAACTGAGGAAGTTGAGGTGCCCAACCTTACTAAGAACATTGGGTTTATGCTACTTAAGTGTTTTAAAGTCAGTGCTTTAAACTGCATTTAAACTGTATTAAAAATGTATTTAATTCTCCTATGGATGAATAGTCCTTTGGTGTAACATGAATTTGGAAAGATTCAAATCTCGGTGAGATGGGGGCTGAACCATAAGAGATTTTTGAATTATTATACCTATGCTTATCCCTTGATAGATTATATGAAATTCATTGAAGGGGGTGTATAATGGCTTAATACTGAAATCCAGGAACTGCTTGTGCACTCATGAAAGAAATGAACTAGAGCTCCTTGATCTTGCTATATGACCTGGTAGCTAGTGGAGATATTGAACACTAAATATGAATTTCAGCAGTACTTTCTAGGGGGTACATAGAGTACTCACTGTCTCTCTATTTGAGCACACGTATTTTTCATGTTTCTATGTATGCTTCTATTCCAAACTCAATGGAAATGATTGAAAGAAGTTGCAAACCTATAATGACTGGGTTAATTATCTAACCTCACCCAAGCTCTAACTGTTGCTGACCCATATGTTTTCTACCTCTTATTGATTTCTTTTCACACTTCATAATGAGGGTGTTTTAAAATTTCCCTTCTTTCTTAAGCCCCCATCACAACCCTAAACCTCTTTCTCTCAGTAGAGGATCTCACCTCTGCCTTATGGAGAGAAAAATGTATTATTTGTGTATTCCCCCATTTACCCACAGAAATATTGATACCTCAGTATCTCTCTATAACTTTACCTGTCCTCACTTTCCATGCTCTTGTCTATAAGTTATACACAGCTAAGACTATGTATTTTTTCTTGCCAAGGCTAATCTTTTCACCTGTGTCGTTAATCCCATAATTTCCCATCTCTTGTGGGAGTTTGTGCCTTCAATAATTCCTTCTTCACCTCATATTCAGTATCTTTCTATCTGTTGAGTCTTTCCCCATTGGCCAGAAACATATTCAGATCAGCTTCATCCTACTCCTATCCACCCCTGCCCCCCAAATAAAACCATACACTTACCCTACTATCCCTTCATTTGTCATCCTATATATTCCTGCTTTCAGTGCCAAATCCCTTGGAAAAAATTGCTTCAACTCATTGGTTTTACTTCCAAACAATTCACTAATTCTCAAGTCCTTGCAATCTGGCTTAATATCAGGCAACTGTACTAAAATAACTAATTCCAAAATTTCCTGTGATTTCTTAACTGCTAAGGTTAATGATGTTTTCACAGTCATCATTCTTCTTGACCTTCCCAAAGCTTTCAAGACACTGGACCAAACCTTTTTCCTATATGATCACTACTTTACCTGTTCTCATTATGCTGCTCTCTCTAATTTCTCTCTTATTGGTCTGAATTCAGTATCTTTTCCAGGATCATCACCCTCTTTCTACCTTACAAGTATGAATATTCCCTAAGACTCTGTATTTGCTCTTCCTGTTTTTTTTATCTATACTCTTTCTTTAATGATCCCACATTCATTTTTATGGTTTCAATTATTATTTCTATTCAAATTGCTCCCAAATCCATACATGCAGTCCCGATTTCTTATAAGAACCCTAGTCTTTTATTAGCTATCATATTAGATGTCTCTTCTTGACATCTCAAACTCAATATATTCAAAATGGAATTATGTTTTGTAGATTAAATGTTTTATTCACTAAATTTATTCTTTACCCAAACTTCTATATTTTGGTAAAAAAAATACCACTATTCTTCCAATCATCTTCCTTAGACATTAGACCCACATCAACTTAGTTGATATGTCCTGTCAAGTCTAATGCCATAGACTCTCACATCCATTCATTTTTTTCTACTCATATGGCCACTACCCCCTATCATCTATTCTGTTGTACTAGCCTGCCTGCTTGCAGTCTCTGACATAATCAATCAGTCTCCATATTACAGTAAAAATAATCTTAAGGCACAAATCAGAACATGCCATTCCCCTTCTGCAGTTGCTTATTACCTCAAGTGTAAAGTACAAATTCATAAGGCTATCATTTGATGCCCTTTACCCACTAACCTTTGTTCAGTTGTTTCAGTTGTGACTTTTTGTGACAAAATTTGGAATTTTCTTGGCAAAGACTGAAGTGGTTTGCCATTTCCTTGTCCAACTCATTTGACAGATGAGGAAACTGAGGCAAGCAGGGTTAAGTAACTTGCCAAGAAGAACATAGCTGTTAAGTGTCTGAGGCCAAATTTGAATTTAGATCTTCTGACTCTAGGCCTGGTTCTCTGTCTACTGTGTCAATTAGCTCCTCCTTTTTTTTATATAATCTAAATTCTTGTCAAACTGGAGTACTGAGGTAATATAAAAAGCAATGGATCTGCAGTCAGAGGACAAAGATATGGACTATCCCAGTGTAATGGTAATTGATTTAAATTTGAATATCCCTTTTTGTTCTGATAAGTAAGCAGGGACTTAGCCCTTAGTAATTAATCAAACGTTTGTGAAAGAAAAAGGAGGTATGAACTCTTGTCTCCTGTTACTGATGTAACATGAAAGGGCTGGCAGAAACAGGAAGCTAATTCTGTGTGTATATAAAAAAAGCCCCAGAGAGGCATGGTCAGAATTTCTCCTGACAAGAACCTGGTGGGAGAAGCTGTTCTGCTGAGGACAGAGAGCATTTCTCTCAGCAGCATATGGAGTCTGGGCTGCTACTGCTGGACTGAGAACTGAGTCAGAATTTTTTTTTGGACAAGAATAGTAGAGACTGAAGTTGCTGCTGCCAGGAAGGCTGAAGAGGAAAGCCCCATCTACACTGGGGAAAACAATTTTGATTTTGAAAACCTGGGAGGAGTGATTTTGTTTCCAGGAGCCAGCTGAGGTTTCTTCTGGGTCCTAGGGACAGCTGAACTGCTGGAGGACTGAGGAAGCATCTTAGATTGAAACTGAAAAAGATATTAGAGATTACACTCCTTTATTTTATAGATGATGAAATAGAGGAATAGAGAGGTAAAGTGAGTTATCTGCTGAAGATCTGAAATAGAATTTGAACTCAAATCTTTCTGACCTCAAGTCTAGTGCTTCATCTACTACTACTCCATAATTCTATGATTTCTCCAGGCTCATTTCACATATCACATTAACTTCATATCTTCATATCACATTAACTCTGAAATCAGCCTTCTCTTTGTAGATGATCTCAGTTCTTTCTACTTCTTCAAATAATGAGTAATTATGGGAAGGCTCAATCAGAGGTTCCAAGTTCAACAGGATCCTTCAATGCACTTGATGTCATTGGAGGAATTTCAGAATCTGAGAGAGACCACTCATAATCATATCGAGGAAATATCAAGCTAATTCAAAGGCTGAAAACTCTGTGATTTCATCTTCCTTATATTATCTCATCAGAAGAATGCAACCAAATTTTATTGTTGTCAAAAAGACTACTGAGCATGTTAATGGGAGTTATGGAGATATAACAGGTATTTTTCATAAACTTGCACTCTTATTATGAAGGGGGAAAACAAACTTAAGAAAGTATGTGGTAAGTGCTACAGGACCATAGAGAGTGAAATGACTAAATTTAGGTTGAATTCCTAGGAACATAGATTTAGAGTCTAAATAAGTTTTAAAGAATATCTAGTCTAATGGGCAGCATTCAGCAGAGCCAGAATTCAAGCCTGGATTCTCAGACTCCAAAGCTAGTGTTCTTTCCAGTGCATACAACAGCTGCCTCCACTTCTTCATCCTATCCCCTTTTTGACCCAGGAAGTGGCATTCAAATTCAGAAGCTCTTTCAAAAATTCTGGTATACATACCAGATAGGGGCTGAGCTCTAGCCACCTCCCATGGCAGGAGAACTGTAGAAACTTCCCAGAAACTGACTTGTTGGTCAATCAGCCCAAGAGCTGAAAGGATCCCTTTAACTCACCAGTGTCCCCTTCCTTGAGTTACAAAGTGTCCTTGGATCAAATACCAAAGCGATTTGTCAATAAAATCACTTTGAATGCAAAAAAAAAAAAAGAATATCTAGTCTAACACCCTCATTACAGACATTCAGAGATTGAGGCTAAAATGGTTAAGTGATTTGCTATGGGTCACATAGGTTATAAGTAGCAGTGCTAAGAGTCAAACCTTTAACTTTTGATTCCAGCTAAAGGCAATTATGCATCACAGTAGATAGAACACTAAGCCTGGGCCTGGTGTTAGGAAGAGCTGAGTTAAAATTTGACCACAAACATTTACTGTGTGATTTTCAGTAAGTCATGTACCCTCTACATGCCTCAGTTTCCTTGAAGTGCAAAATCAGGACAAAAAGGCACTTCCCAGTATTGTTGTGATAATCAAATAAGATAATATTTATAAAGCCCAGGCACACAATAGGCTCTTTATAAATGCATGTTTACTTCTTCCAGATCCAGCGCTCATTCCATTATAACACATTGACTGATTTTGTGAGTTATGCCACCAAGGTTTAAGAGTTTTCTTTGAAAGATGTGCTGTTCCATTGCTTAGTATTGTGCCAGATGCAATGCTGGTACTGCTGCTGCTGCTGCTGATCATAATGGAGACGATGATCGTTTATATGGAATGAACACTGAGTTGTTCTTCAGCAAAACTCATCTCCTTGTATTGCCATTTATTGAACATCTGACCTTGGAAAAGTAATTTAATGTTTATGAAACTCAATTTTCTCATCTGTAAAATATAGATAGTTGAAACTATTTGCATTGGGTATTTATGAATTCACCTTCAATATGGTAATCTCCAAGGAATAAGAGAGGCAAGAGGAAGGGTATTACTGATTTGGCTAATGATGGACAAACTGTCCCAGGTTGAAAACTGAGTAGATCAAAGCTCTTGTACCAATCATTAGGGGGAACTGACTTTAGAGTTGGCCTTTTACTTGTCACATGGGTGAAATGGGGAAACCAGGATGAGGTAAAATCTACCTCTCTCAACTTAAAATGTCACTATTCTACTTTTTCTTTTCCTGGCAGAAAGTTGTTGAAGAAGTTGAGATGAAAAGGGAAAAGATAATGTGAAAATAATTTTGAAAACTTTGGAAGTGAGAAAGTCAGATTGAATTTGGGAAAGAAATTTAGGAGAACCTGAGAAAAATTAAAAAAACAAAACAAAACATGAAGCCCTGAAACAGAGGAAGAGGTTTATTGGAATGGAAGAAAAATGGCTGAAAGAAGGGAGGAAAAGGGGAGATACACTAGGTGAAAGAGGATTCAATGGAAAGGAAATTTAATCAAAAATTAAGGATGTTACTATATGCTAAACACTGTGCCAAATGGTGAGAATCCAAATATAAGCAAAAGAGAACACAATCCCAAGCTATACAGAATCTAGGATAAAATGTTATAGATAGTGAATAGAAAGTATTTTATAAATTAAATTAGATTCATTTTTGTTATATTTTAAATATTAAAGTATCTTCCTCCATACCACTCAGTAGAGAAGGCTACCATTAGACATGGATATACATTTGTATACACCCCCCCACACACACACATACACACATAAACCATACTGTGCATACTTCTATTTATTATTTCTTCCTCTGGAGGTGGGTATCATTTTCCTTTATGGGTATTTTATAGGTGATTTGAATATTTATAATTCTCAGAATAGCTTAGTTGTTCACAGTTATTCTCTGAAAGATATTATTGTTACTGTGTACAAAATTCTCTCTACTCTGCTCATTTTAATCTTCACTATTACATGCAAGTTTTTTCATGTTTTTCTAGAATCACTCTCCTCATCATTTCTTACAGGACAGTAGAATTTCATCACAGTTACATATTACAATTTGAAGCATTGCCTCAGTTTCCAATTCTTTGATACCAGAAAGAGCTGCTATGTAAACCCTCAGATAAATAAATGGACTGCCTAGACAGCTTCCTGCCTGGCTTGTGTGTCATCATTCCACACTCTCACGTTCAGCCTGAACCCATTAGGTGGAGGCATCACAACTGTCTATGGTTCTGTTTATCTTCTGCTTTTTAAAAAATTGCCTTATTCTAAATGTTAGCTTTCTCATATTTTTACACATACTTGCAACCATTTTGTAGTTAGTCTTAGATATATACATTTTCTTCCATCTTTGGTTCTATCAACAATGCAGTACAAAGCTTACAGTAATGATAAATATGCTGATATGGTTCTTAATCACAAAATGTAACAGGCTCTCTATATGAGAAATATAGCTAGAACATTTATTTAAATACAAGAAAACTGAGTCCCAAAACCAGAAAGTCAAAGCCAACACAGTAGTTAGGAAGTTGGCACATGTAGTTAAAGTAGTAAACACCCACATTCTCAAACCTTCAAGACAGGACAGGCTACCTCAGGCAAAGATCCTCCTCTGCTCACTCAAGACAACTGCTTAGCATCCAGGCAGCTTGCTCCCAGCAGCTCTGCCTCCCCCACCCCCTTGGAGTTCCCATCCCTGGCAGTCCTCAGCAGGAGTTCTTACCAGAGATTCTGGCTGGCTCAAAAAAAAAAAAGATGGTGTTCGCGCTCAACTGCAGCCACTGCTGCTGCCACTGCTTCCAGTCACCAGGCACAGATGCTAGCTTGGTTTTGGCTTTTCTCTTGTTCTACCCCTTCCTGTTTAGTCAGCAAGTTCAAAGGCCATGGAAGATCTTCAAATCCCAGTATCATTGCATTGGTATAAACCCTTTTAAAATTAATACCAGTCGTAGTGCTCTATGTGTAACCATATTGTCTTTTGAGATGCTTTATTTTCCTTATTTCAACCATTTGTGATTATATTGTCAGAATTTTTTTTGAGAGTCATTCTTCTTGATATAATTTTCAGAGGAAGAGCAACAATAAACAAGTTTAGTCCCATAATATGATTCATTTCTACTGTTTTTCTTTATTTCTCTTCCTTCTTTCCTACCTTCTTCCATCTCTCCCTCTCTACTTTTCTTTTTTCTTTTTTCTCTTCCCTCTCTTCCTTCTTTCCTTACTTCCTTTTTCCTCCTTTGCTTCTTTCCTTTCTCCTTCCATTCCTCTGTTCTTAACTCCTCTTTCCCTTCCTTTTTTCTTCCCTTTGTCTTTTGCCATCTTTTCTTCCTCTTTTTTCCTTCATCCCTTCCTTCTGAATAAGATTTTTTCCCCTTCATTCCAAACCTGCCAATACAGTAAAGAAAACCTTTGGATTTGATCTACAATTGGAAACTGTCTTTTATATTTTATATGCTAAAAGGACCACTGAGGTGTGTCAACTTTATTGTCCACAAAATCAAAATAATAAAATGTGAAAATGTTTTCTTTCCTCAAGTTGTTGAAACTTATGACTTAAAAAACAAATTTAAAAAAAATTACATTTTGTACTCTTTTCCTTTCAGATCTCACCAGATAAGACAGCTTGAGCTGGACCATTACCATTCTCATCAGTTTAGATTTATATGGTGCATGTATTGAAATGAACATCTGGGCAGTTACAGAATGTATTTCAATGAAGCCCCCTTGTAGCATTTTCCACTTTTTTGTGGTCGGTGGAGGGAGGGCTTGCTTTGGAAAATATTGTAAGTTAAAAAACAGTGTATTGCAAATGGAAAACACTTTAAAATATAAAACATGCATACGGTTAATAGAAACTAGAATATTAATGAGGAATTTCACTGCATATATTTAAAGCCCCAAATGGGATCATAAAATAACAAACAGGAATAATTTGTATTGATTATTTATTCTTTTTACTGTATCGAGAAAAGCAGTGTATTTGAACACATATGGGACCTCCAAAGCCAGTAATTTTAAATAAAGCACTCTACTGACACATCCATTAGAAGTATAGCTTTCCATGTATGAGTCATCCAAGGAGACACTTGAATTGGGTGCTTTATTAAGCAGGATGAATGATTCAGGATATGACATTTAATAATCTGAGTCAGAAAAAACTGATGTCTCATTATTGTGAAAATGTATTCTGTCTTATGAATCCCTAAGGAGAGGGCTTACTTTTGGCCATTCATAGTTAAAAAGAGGTTAAGTTAATAATTTTAATACATGAATCTGTTTCAGTTAAGGTAAACAGCTTGCTTATCTGTAGTTCCCTCAAGTTGATTTTTGGTATTAAAGAAGTAGAGAATAACCATTCAAGTTCTAGTTTCTAATACTTATTGAGTATACATGGGCAAGTGACAGTCTCTTTCAATCTCAATTATCTCATCTTTAAAATTAGGGTAATAATAATTAAAAATAATCAAATGAGTTTGTGATCACAAAGGTATGAGTATTTCATATATCATCAGTCTCATTTTCTCCTCCAGAATCATTGAAGTCCAGTGGCAAGACAAAGGTCAAGATACCTGGTAATGGTCCAGGATGCAGTGGTAAACTTGTCCTTCCTAAATTAAGCTTTTTTCACAAGTCTCTGCATCCTGAGTCGTTACCAGTTGTCTTGACCTTTTTCTTGCTATTGCTGATTTTCCACAGCTCTGCCCCACTTATATCTAATTCACATATGCCATTGGTCTTCTTTCATAATAAAGAACAACAACAGGGTGTAATGGTAATCAATTTGTTTGATATTTACAACTAAGTGGATAGGATACTTAGGGCTAAGTAGATCAGATACTTAGGGCTAAGTAGATCATATACTTAGGGTTAAGTAGATCCTAGTAACTTAGGGCTAAGTATAGGACTCTGTCCCTTGGTGAAAAGGTGTGAATTCTCCTGTTGACGTGGAAGACCGCTATTGGCTGAGACACTCCCCTGTTGACTTGGGAGAAGGCCAGTGCTTATAAGGAATAATTTTATAGAGACAGACAGATTTTGGATTTGGTTCCTCAGTGAAGCTGACTGCAGATATGAACAGGATGGGACTTTGTTTGTTGGTGGCCTGGCTGATCCTTGAGTTCCAGGCAAGAGAAGTACTGAAGGGTTTGAGGTGTGCTGAATCTTGTGAACTTCAGTGTGTGCCG
>CM053593.1:298984823-299008612 GCA_028646575.1 Pseudocheirus occidentalis
AGCTCTGTCCCAAATCGCTGGGGCCCTCACAGCTGCCGAAGCTCTTAGTGGGGTGCTGCAGCCCCACCTCCCAGCCTTGTCTCACTGAAAGCGCACCCTGGGACCACCACTTAAGACCACCATCCAGATCCGGGCCACTCAACGCAAGAGCCCTTGGCCCTGATGGATCGCGTCAGCCCCCCTGCTATCTGCAAGCCGAGGGCTCTGAAGCAGCCCATTGGGGGCCGCTGCGGCTCTCAGCCATTCCTGCTGCTACAGCCACCTCCCGCTGCCTCCTTGCCCTGGGAGCAGTTTGGCCGGACCCACTCTTCTCCTCCCGAGTTAGCAAAATCCAGTGACCTTTCTCTTAGCCTTTTTTTCTTCTGGCCTGATAAATGTGGTAATTTTGCCTCCAGTGCAGCCCATCAGCTCTCCTATAGCTGTGGTTCCCCGCCCGATGCCCCAGGGCTTGACCCAGCCGAGGTTTCAGCTGCGGGTCCCAGACTGCTGTGAAGAGCCCTGACTGCTGCTCTGCCTGTAGCAACAGATGTTCTTTCTGTCTTTTGGAGAGTTTTGGAGCTGGAAAATCTGTTTAGCGTCCCATTTTATGAGTTTTTTAGCATGTTTGTATGGGAGCGGCAGTGCTTTGCTGCTTCTACGCTGCCATCTTCCCTTCCAATTCTAACATTTTGTTATTACATAAGACTGAGGATATCATATTGGGTCAGATCAATGTTCTTTCCAACCTAGCACTGTCTCTAATAGCAGCACCAGTGGATGAGCATGCATGGTTTCCCTATATCCACTTAAAATTTAGAAATAATCCCCAATTTATTTATCACCTCAAAGAACCTCACAAATTATGAAGGCATCAAATCCCTCCTCCAAACAAACAAGCAAGCAAACAAACAAAAACCCTCTATTGACTTCTCCTCAATGGTGTATGTGTTTTTGTATGTTCATTGATCTTGTTATTATAGATTCAGTTAGCTTATCATGTATGCAAAGGAGACTAATCAGTACCTTCAGTTTTGTTTATAAACTAGAAGATTTATCAAGGTCATCGTGATAAGTTACTATGGTAGCAGAATCTGATGTAACAAAAATTTATTCAAATCATATGATTGAGAGATTCTTAGGGCCAGAGTCATTAGTAGAAGACCAGAAAAGAGGAAATCAGAAATAGTTAACACAACCCTAAGCAGTGTAGTATTGTGGAAGAAACACTAAGTCTGGAGTCAGAAGACTTAAAATTAAATCATGAGGACCTGGGAGGATGATGATATCGGTGATGATGATGATGACGATGATTTTAGTGATGACAGGAATGTTGTTAATCATTTCAATCATGTCTAACTTTGTGACCCATTTGGGGGATTTTCATGGTAAATATACTGGAGAGGTTTGCTATTTCCTCCTCCAACTCATTTTAGAGGTGAGGAAACAGAGGCAAAGAGGGTCAAGTGACTTGCCCAGGGTCACGTAGCTAGTAAGTGTCTGAGGCTAGATTTCAGGTCAGGGAGCTGAGTTTTTCTCTCACCAGGCCTAGCATTCGATTTACTATACTACCTATCTGCCCTAAAGATAAAAATATGTATATATTTCATATCAAATTTATAGTAAACATTGTATTTAGATTAAATATAATTATTATGTATATATTATAACACTATTTCTATTTACATAGTGCTTACTATGCCCCAGATTCTATGTTAAGCACTTAATTAATTATTATTCTATTTGATCCCAACAACAATTCTGAGGTAGGTGCTATCATCATCATTCATTTTACAGATGAGGAAATTGAGAGTCAAAGGTTAAATGATTTGCCTGAGGTCACATAACTAGTATGCATCTGAGGTAAAATTTGAATTCAGATCCTCCTGACTCCAGGAACAGCACTCTCTCTAGTGTACCACCTTTATGTGTTTACCTGAGGAAAGGTAGGCCTCAGTTTCATCATCTATAAAATATCTGTACGGAGTGAACCAAGAGATCCCTAAGTGGTTTTCCAATTCTAAAACCTAAAGTCTAGTCTGTATTTAGCTTAGGGTTATAACTGTATGTCCAAAACTTTCCATACCTAATAGTAATAACTATCCTGTCAACTCATTCCCTGTGTATCACTAAAAACTGTCCATGAGCTGAGAAGCTAAAGCAACTTTATTGATCAAACATTTATAACTCTTTTTATTCCCAACAACTGATAGAACATTTCCTCACTACATTCCTCCCAAGTCCTTCTTAGTGTTTCAATTTAACTAATTTAATAAGCACTAGTTATATGCCATACACCTTCATTTTTCACCACCAAATTTGATAAGTCTTAAATCTGACATCTGGTCTCTTAGGACCATTAAACTTCCCAAATGATGAGAGTATGATCTGTTCTCTCAGAAACAGAACGTCTGTTGCATCAGCCATTCATGTCTGTCTTTGGGTCTCAACGTCCTTATCTGTACAAAGTTCCTTCCATTTAAAATTTCTATGAGTTTGTATCTCCATGCCATTAAAAAGCAAAACAAAACAGTGATTTATTTGATTAAAGTCAAAGACCATGCATAAATTTTAGACAATAAACTCCTCGAGGGTAGGGTTTATTTATATTTGTATCTCTCTTAGTATCCAATGTAATGCTTTCCACAAACAACAAATGTTGATTGAATAAATTAATTAACCACTTAATAGCCTTTCCAAAGATATAACACAGCTCAAGTATATTTACTATGACCTGTAGTTGAATCACTTCCTCCAATCCTCTAATCTGAAAGAATAGGATCTTGTTTGGGCTGATACAATCTTTATTGCCAGATGGGGGATCCTTACACTGTTAACAACATTGTAATAACATCACTGTTGGCCTAGCTAATTTTCCCTCCAAGTGGACAAAAATAATAGTCTTTCTAGAAGGCTAAAGTGGGGCTAGAAGAGCTTCTTTGATATTAATAATCCTGGATCCCCAAGGGGAAGGTCCTGAGACTGCCTAAAGGGTGTTTTCTGAAGATTCACTTTAATCCAGATCATTTTGGTATTCAGTAGTTGATAATGACAGAACTTTCATGTTTCTACAAAAATGTCATTTACTTTAGAAATCGGATCTTATCCCATCCCTAATCACTAGAAATCCTAGAAACCATTACAAATGATAGCATAGATTCTGAACTTGGCAATAAATTTGATCAAGCATAGGAAAAAGTAACTTAAAGTGACAGTAGACACATTGAGTCAGCATGTAAGAGTGGAAAAGTACTGCTGAATGTTGGGGGGACGTATGATAATATTTGTAAAGTATATAGCATAGTATCTGGCACATAGTAAGTAAATCCTCCTCTCCCATGTATTGCAAAACCAGATTTTGGATCTAGGATCTGCCATTTAACAGATATGTGGTTTGTAGGCATTTTCACCTCCATGAGCCACAATTTCCACATCAAGAAGATAGAAGATTGTATATCTGCTACTCCAGAATTATTGTAAAATTTGAATAAGATTATATATAAATATAAAATACGGTGGGCAAGGCAATTATTATTTGCAGCATATTATTATCATTGCTCTGGACAATGCATGTACATATGTATGCACATATGTATGGATACATACATATGTGCATACATAGACACACACACATATGTTTAATTTTCTGCCTAAATATAGGGAATTTGGAGATTTGAAAATATGACCTTCCAACTCAGTTTCCATGGCTCTATTTTTCAAATATCTTCTTTCTCCAGGCTTTCTATAAACAAATGTTCTAGAAGACAAATGCTAAAAATGGTTGTGGTTTGGCCCATTAGCATTTGTTTCTTCTGTCTCTCCTTCCCTCCCTCTCCCTCATTCCTACTCCTTGTGGAATGCTAGCAAATTCCTCCACTAAAGTTACAGAGTTCTTACTTGTTAGAATACGTATTTTCAAATTCAGCAGTTGCTAAGAAAGAATATAATGTGAAATCATGAGGAAACCTCAGTGGCATTCCAAGTATCTGGGGCAGGGGGAAAGGAGAGTGCTGTGGTATTTTCCCTAAAAAAATCTATGTGCACTTAAGCAGTTTTTTTTAAAAGACAAGGAGTATTGCATTTATTTCTTCTTAACCAAAATTCACTGATATTTTTCCAATAGATTTTTATTTATTACATTAACATTTTTCCAATTACATATAAAAATATCTTTTTTTAAGTTTCAAATTCTCTTCCTCTTTAGCACCCTCCCCGCCTCATTGAGAAGGCAATTTGATATCAATTATACATGTGAAGTCATGCAAAACATATTTCCATATTACTAATGTTGAAAAAGAAAATAGACAGAAAAATAAAGCAAAACAGGTACGCGTCTTTCACAGTTGATCATCCTTACCATATTGCTGTTATTATGTATAATGTTCTCCTGGTTCTGTTCAATACACATTAAATTAACTCATATAAATCTTCCCAAGTTTCTCTGAGACCATTCTGCTCATAATTTTTTTTATACCACAATAATATTCCATCATATTCATATCACAGCTTGTTCAGCCATTTCCCAATGGGAGGGCCATCCCATTGATTTGCAATTCTTTACCACCACAAACATAGCTGCTGTAAACATTTTTTAATAGCAATACATCTTTTTCCCTTTTCTTTGATATCTTCAGGAAACATACCTAATGGTGGTACTGCTAAATCAAAGGGTACACACAGTTTTATAGCCCTTTAGGTATAGTTCTAAATTGTTCTCCAGAATGGTTTGATCAATTAATTCAAACTGTACCAACAGTAAATTCATGTTCCAATTTTTCCACTTCCCCTTTAATATTTATTTTCCATTTTTGTCATGTTAGTCAATTTGAGAAATGTAAGGTGGTATCTCGGAGTTGTTTTAATTTGCATTTCTCTAATCAGTAGTGATTTACAGCCTTTTTTTCATGTGACTATTGATGTTCTTCCAAAAACTTCCTGTTTATATTCTTTGAACATTTATCAACTGGAGAATGTCTTTTCTTTTTATAAATTTGGCTTAGTCCCCCATGCATTTGAGACACAAGGCCTTTATCAGAGAAACTTGCTGTAAAATTATTCTCCTATTTTCCTAGTTCTCTTCTAATTTTGGTTGCATTAATTTTGTTTGTACAAAAATTTTAATTTTATGTAATTGAAATGATCCATTTGACCTCCTGTTATCCTCTCTCTCTCATTTTTGGTCATACACTCTTCATGTATGCATGGATATGACAGGTACACAGTTCACTGATATTGAAGTAATGAATATGAATAACATAGAAAAGGAGAAATAGTAACAATATTCAGATAGTGGTTTAAGGTTTGCATATGATATCTCATTTGGTCCTTGCTACTACCCTTTGAGGTAGATTCTATTTTAAGCCACCTTTTCAAAGAAATATTACTCTCAATGGAAAACTCAGTTTTATGTGAGGATATATGTTTTTATGTGAATAGAATAATTCCAAATCCACTGTATATATCACAACTTGTACCTCCATATTTTCCCAAGATAATCATAGCCATCTAAATCTAGGCCACTCATTTGTCCCAAATTTGTCCTCAATTAACCCTTATTTTGTAAAGGCTATGTGGAGCAGGGAATAGAACTCAGGAACTTGGAGCCAGAAAAACCTCCATTCATCTAATTACAGAATCTGAGAATTGGAAGGGACCACCATGGCCTACCAAAAGATGAAGCACATCTCCTACAACTTACCAACATATGGTCATCTAGCCTCTGCCCTGCTTCTAGTCCCTCATCTGTCACACACTAGCTATTTGATCCTGCACAAGTCATCTAATCTTTCAGACAATATGCAATTTTCTAAGATTACAAATTACAGAGGAGTCATTGATCTACAGTGGTACAGGAAGTTTCTTCATAAGGACTTCCCCATACTAATAAAGGTACAAGGCAGGTATAAATCAGATAAAATGAATAAATGAATAAGTGAATATTATATATATATTTTTATTTATCCTTTCAGTCTTTATTTGGTCTTAGCCAAACATGGTATAGTAGAAAATATGATACTGGACATGCAAAATGATGGGTCTAGATTAGGTAAACTGTAAGGTACCTTCCAACATTCTGTTCAGAATATAATAGATGATAATCTTTTAAAAAACTATTTCTTTCACAGCTTTGCTTGATACTATTTTCAATAAGATGGAGCTGGGGGAGTTGTTCAGTTGTTCTTTCTTTTCTTCTTCTACATATCCTCACTTCCTTCAAGTCTCAGATAAAATTGCACTTACTGCAAAAAGTGTTATCTTGTCCAAATTGATGTTGTGCCTTTCCTCTTAGATTATCTCCAATTTATCCTCATATATTTTGTGTTTGCACAGTTTTTTGCATATTGTCTCTCCCATTAATTAGATAGTTCCTTGAGGTCAGGGACTGCTTTTTTTCTGTTCTTTGTATCCCTAGAACTTAGAATTCTCTAATAAAGTAAGCTCTTAGTAAATTCATGTTTATTTGACTAGACGATATCTCTCCCATAAATAAAAAGGGAATACATAAATCACACACACACACATCTATGTATATATCATATATATGTGGGCATACACACACACAGAAAGATAGTTCACTGTTTTTCCTCAGGGATGAAAAGAAAGGAGTCTGCAGAGTTACTCTCATTGTATAACCAAAGGGAATAACAGAAAACCACAACAACACAAATTTATGAAATACTTGATCATCTCCCTTTTCAATGTTTGTGACAACCATAGGCATGAATGGAAGGTAAATACCGTTTATGTATCTGTTTCAGATAAGGAAGTAAGGACATGTTAGAAATGATAACATGATTTTTTAAAATGAAGTTTATATTTTGAGCCATGAAAACTTCAGCAAGAAAGTAAGCATGATGTTACACAACAGTGAAAACATTTTGGAAAATCCGAATCAGGTTAAAGAAATAAAGATGTAAGTATGGTATGTACTGTACAGCTAGATCATATAAGGGATAGAGGGCTAAATGGTCAGGAAGACTTTAACTCAAATCTTGTCCCAAGTAGTTACTAGTTGGTTGAACTTGGGGGATAGTGAAGATAATAATAGCGCCCACCTCACTGGGTTGTTGTGAGACTCATATAAGATTGTTGTGTGTATGTATATACACATGTGTTTATATACATGTATGTATGTACACATGTATGTACACACATATGTATGTATATCTATATCTATGTATATAATTATATATATAGTGTTTTGCAAACCATAAAGTGCTATATAAATGGATAAATCCAAGCACAAGCAGCTCTCCAGAGGACTGCTGCTGTGAACAGCTTTCAAGGTTCTAATTATACACTATAGTGAACTCTCTATTTATTCAATAACAAACTAACACAAAACATTCACAGGAATCAAAGTAAAGC
Source organism: Pseudocheirus occidentalis (assembly GCA_028646575.1). Taxonomy (NCBI): domain Eukaryota; kingdom Metazoa; phylum Chordata; class Mammalia; order Diprotodontia; family Pseudocheiridae; genus Pseudocheirus; species Pseudocheirus occidentalis. Next base: position 298,992,168 of record CM053593.1, read on the forward strand.
ACTCACAATGTTATGACAAAACATCTTATTACTAAAATGGCCACATAGTTTTCACCAAGGTGGCCACATAGTTTTAAACAAAGTACATTCATTCAGTAACTCAATCATTTAGTAAGTCCTTAATTCAGTCACAAAGTATAAAGGTCAAACTTCTCCACCCTTAGGTTGCATTGTCTTAAGCTCTTCAATCAAAGTCTTCTTTTTTCTTAAGGGGAGAAGTCCTTAACTCAATAATCGAAATGTAAAGGTCAAAGTTCACCATCCCTAGGCCACAATAAATCATGATGTTCTCAGTTCACATTAAATACCCAAAGAGATGTCCTTTCATCTTGACTCAAGGCTGGTTTTCAGTTTCCATGGTTCTTCTTCCATGGTCACAGCTCCTGCCCAAATCTATCCAACCATCACCTGAGTTCAAAAGTCGACAGCTCTCAGTTCCTTGTTCAGCTTTTTGTGCAGTTCCTGTTCCATTTTGACGTTCATAATGTCTAGTTCACCTCAAGTCCTTCACAGTTTCTGTTCCTGAGAAGACAAAGCTTCACAAAGCTATAATAATATTCGTCAACATTGCTGACATCCTCATCAATTCACTTTCTGCCTGTGAAATAAACATAGACCCAACAACAAGGTCTGAGGAATCAACAAAAATCATCGGTATAGTTACATCAACTCTAAAAATGTCAGTATGACCCTCCTTGAGGATTTCTGTAAACATACAACAAGAAAATCCTCTTTCAGGGCTTCTGAACCAGCAATAAGGTCGAAGGGCTTCTGTAACAACAGCAATGTCCTCTATCAACAGACAAATCTGAAAAAGTAACAAAATACAGACACCACAGTCATTCTTCCTCCCTGTTCTCCTCTCTTCTCATTTCTCAGTTCTTCTCAATTCTCTTCTCAGTTCTTAGTTCTCAGTTCTCCATTCAGCAAACACAAGTTCTGTTCTCCATTCTGTTCTCAATTCATAGCAGTTCTCAGAGGTTCTTAGGGTCCTAGTAGCTTTATCTTTTTCTCAGCAATTCTGGCTCTCTAGCTCGGGCTTTTCCTTATATGTGGTATTAGCTTATCCCTGTCCCACCCCTTCCTGTTACATCAGCAACTTCCTCCCACCATGGAATTCACAGGTTCTGGATCTTAATACTTGATACAATCATGAACTGAAACTGAGATGTTAAATACCTGTTTGCCAATACAAGGGGCAGGGAAGATCTTCAAATCCCCATTACCATTACAAAATTTTAGCTATTATTGTCATATTGACTAAATTTCTCCAAGAAACAGTCAAAATAAGAAACAATGTTTTTATTTTTATCTACTTCTATTTCCCAGAGACAAAAATTATATTTAACTATGGAATTTTGAACTGTTGAAATGAAGTATTTTCTCCTTGAACTTATTTTTTTTCTGCTAATTTGAACTCTACTCCAATAATCTGATGGTTTCAGTGAATATACACAGTAGATTTGGAGGTGAGTTCCATGTTACAAACAAATCATTTTCTGTCTCTTAACCATATAAAAGTTGTATTTATTTTGACTTTGGTGATCATCATTTCCAAAATCTTTTTTCTTAAGGGACAGGGACAAAGGAGAGAATAGAACAAGTGGAGGGGTGGAATAGGAAGGAAGGAAACATACAAGTACTGGGGTGGGGAGATCTATCTTCTCCTACCAGAAAGTCAAAGGGGTAATTGGGGAGGATATAGGAGAGTGCTGATAGGGGGAGGGCATATATAATGGGATTGCTGTTTTGGGGTGGTCAGAAAGATGGAGAGAAAATTTGTAACTCAAAATCTCATGGAAATGAATGATGTAAATTAAAAATAAACAAAAGAAAAAAAGGGAAAACATTTTTTTCTTCTAGAAAAAACTCATTAAATAGCTATGTGAGGCTTTGGAATAATTTACCAGGCTTAGATCTTTATTTCTTTAACCTGATTCACATTTTCCAAAATGTTTTCACTATTGTGCAACATCATGCTTACTTTCCTACTGAAGTTTTCAAGTCTCAAAGTATAAACTTCATGCAAAAATCATGTTGTCAATCATAACATGTCCTTACTTCTTCACCTTCTGAAAGAGATACATTTGCCTTCATCATAGCATTCATGTATATGATTTTCATCAATATCAAAAAGGGAGAGATCAAGTATTTCATAAAATCTGTTGTGGTTGTTGTTGCTGCTGTCTTTGGTCATACAATAAAAGTAACTCTGCAAACTCCCTTCTTTTCATCTCTGAGTTAAAACAATCAGCTATCTTTTAATATATTTTATATATGCATATATAAATATAATTTATGTATTCTATTTTTATTTATAGTAAAAATTTCAAGACAAGCCAAATCAACATGAATTTACTAAGAGCTTACTATGTTTGGGACTCCATTATAAGTACTAGGGATGCAAAGAACAGGAAAAAAAATAGTCCCTGAATTCAAGGAGCTTGAAAACTAATTAGAGAGACAATATACAAAAAAACACTGTGCAAAAAAAAAATACTTAAGGATAAATTGGAGGTAATCTAAGAGGAAAGGCACCATATCAATGGGGACAAGATAATGCTTCTTGCAGAAGGTGCAATTTTGGCTGAGGGAAGGAAGTCAGAATGTGAAGAGGGGAAGAAAGAACAACTAAGCCACAAGTTTAACATCACCTTCCCTACTCCCCCCATCTCCATCTTATAGGTAATATTATCAAAGGAAGTTGTGTCCCACAGTCTGGCAGAGAAGAAATGTGAATGTAGATCATCTGCTTTCAACTCTAATATTTTCCCACCATAGTACCTAGGCTGTTTCTAAGACAACAGGCTTTGGCCAGATCGATAATCAAAGTCTTTCCAGATGGGACAACTAATCAACATTTGTATTTTGCTGTCACCGATTTGAGAACACAGGGTCATTTCCTAATGATGTTTTGAAATTTTATAATACTTATTAAATTTAATTTTCATCCTTAACAATCATTTAGTGAGAACCTACTATGAGCAGAACATTGTTAGTAACTACAGAGGGTTATGGAATGTTTCCTGCCCTCAAATAAGGAGGAGGTAAATTGTGAACAGTCTTGAAAATCAAACTGAACAGTTTGGAGTTTTATCCTTTTGGTAAAAGGGAGTTGTAGACAATTTTTAAGGAGGGTAGTAATATGGACACAGTAGTGTTTTGATAACCTAATCTTCCATTAGAAGAGCAAAGAAAGTTTCATTTTAAAGAGACTATAGTCATTGCAATGACAGGAGCCACAAGTGCACAGAAATGGGATTATGAATGTGTTAGTAAGAGGAGAAAGAGAAATGGCAATTTGATAAAAATAACATCATATTTGATATTACCATTTACCTTTTTAACATGACACGTTAAATATTCTCAATCACATTTCAGTGGGTTAAAGAGAAAGAATATTGAATTTGGAATCAGAGAACCAAGGTTTCTACCTTGGATCTGTTACTGACTACTTGTTTCCCATTAGCTAAGTCACTTAACATCCTTGTGCCTCAGTGTTCTCATCTATAAAATGAGGTGGTTAAGTAGGTGATCTCTAAAGTCCCTACCAGCTCTGTGTCTTATGATCATAAATTCCTTGAGAGCTTAGATCACTTCTCTTATATCCCCCACAGTGCCAAGCTCAATGAATCCTTGTTAAATGAATGATTTTAGATAATTATATGGGTACCCAGCCTATCTGTGGAGAAATGTAGAGCTAAAACATGAAATTTGTATTCTTCCAAAGCAAAATCATCTTCTCACTTTATTTAATTGAAGAAGCAAAACACGCAGTAAATTAAGTCCAATTTGCATGCAATTGTGAATGCAATGTAGATCTTGGCATTAACTAGGCAAAGAGCTGTGTATAAACTTAGGCACCCTTATATTTGATTTTAATATTAATTGTTTACTTATATTTTTTCAGTGTCCTTTAATTCTTTTCCATCCAAAGGAAAAAATACCAGAGCTCTCTATTTTCTAATTTAATGCATGCAAAATCCATAAGTGATTTTTAAAAAGAAAAACAGAATCTCCAGGGACTAATGAATTTCTCTGGGTCTGCAATGCTAATACAGACACTGGAGGAAGCATGCAATTTCTTAAAGAATTCCACATGGCTTTTATTCATGCAGATTGGTTGTATTTAATTACATTTATCATTCCAAAATATTCTGCACTTATAAAAATATTGAATGATTTGTTCAAGAAGCAATGTGCAATGTCATATTTTAGGAAATTTTGCATGCCATATGTATTGATCTTGATATAAACCTAAGAACAGATTTTAAATAAAGGCTTTAAATTCAATTCTCTATCAATTTTGTTATCTTACTACCTTTAACATATGCATGCATGTGTGTATGTATATATTCATATATACATTTTGCAATCATGGAAATTGTATCAGGGTTCATTACTCATTTATACAAACTTTATTTTGATTCACATAACCAATCATCACACTCAGCTAGATTTAAGTTCTGATCTTGCAAGCCCTAAAAAGGAAAGGCTTTAACTTGATTGGTCTTCATTGTTTAATTTTTTTTCCAGTTAAGTTGGAATTTTTCCTAACAACCCATTTTATCATATCTAATATTTTATCATAGAATTATTTATCTTTTAAAAATAAAAACCACAGCCAAAAGACAGTCTCATAAATTAAAGCCTGATTAGACCCAAGTTCAAGACTCAAACCAATATTAGATCTTCCAAGAAGACATGAGAAAGTTCATTAGTCCTCTATGTGTCACTAAACTGACAGTATATATCAGTTGGAGCTAATGATGCCCCACAAAAAAGAGAAACAATGTTCTTCTAGAACCTAACGATGAAATTAATACCTTTTTATAAGCTACTGAAGTACAGAGGGATAAAGGTGAAAAAAGTGCTTGTTCTTACATTGATAATATATAAAATAATAAAAAGCATAAAAATGAGCTTTGGCGTTTGAAAAAAATAGCTTAAGGGTAGTAACAACACCAACCAACTGTTCTGGTCCCAAACTTCCCTACCCCAAGTTCTATTTTTTCTATATTCTTTTTTCACGGAAAGTATTGCTCTGTTTCTTAGAGGCAAGAATCATAAAATCTTAAGGGAGAATCTCAGTGGTCTTATAGTTCAATTTCCTTCATTATATAGATGAAGAAACTGAAGTCTAGAAAGGTAGAAAGATTCACTTGTTCATGTTATTCATTTGAGAACACTTGGTTTTGATAGCTTTAAGGCCATAGTCATCACCAGACAAGAAGGAGTTATCTTACTGTGATCTTTTTTTTTAAAAGGTTAAAGAACAATTTAAGATCCTTGAGGATATAGACTGTACATGATTCTGTCTTCCCGTTGCCAGTGTCTAGAATCATTTTTTGTATATATAAGGGTCTGATTAAGAGTTGATGAGATAAATTGATTACATGAGCTATGCTCTTGGTCCAGTATCTAAAACAACCCTGTAATTACAGTAAAAAATCAATCAGGTATCTAATAAGTGCTTACTCTGTGCCAGATATTGTGCTAGGGAACCAAATAATCCCTATACTCAAAGAGTTTATATTATCTCAAGACAACAGGTTCCTATAGAATGAATACAACCTAAATAAACAGTAAATACAGAGTGGTAAAAAGGAAGGTACTAGCAATTAGCAGGGACAAGGATCACATAAGGAATCATGTAGAAGGTGAGGCTTAAGCCATATCTCATAAGTGTATCTCATATTGTGTTAGGAACAATTTTGAGTGAAAAAGTCATTTTGACTATTGCAAATATCCAAGTTAACTACAAAGAACCTATGAAGAAAGATGCTATTTGTATCCAGAAAAAGAACTGATATATTGAAATATGTATAGAATGATTTTATACACACACATATTTGTGTATAATGGTAGCCATCATCTCCTGGGGGAGAGGGAAAAACAGCAAATTATACATAACAGATTTGGAGTTTTATATACAATCATCTTTAAAAAAATTTTTGTTATGTCTTTGAAAGGTCTGTTTAATTTTTGAAATTAAAAATGAAGAAAATTTAAAAAATAAAATAATTCAATGAAGGTCACTGACTTCTTGTAGGCTTTTTAGTCCCATATGACAATAGTTCAGAAATAGTTTCTGCACACAGGTTAAGTCAGACAAATGGCTCCTTTCATAATACTGTTTTATCCAGAAGATGAAATCTCAGCAGAATTCTAAAATGGACAGAATTTGTTTTGACAACTTTACCTCTCTTTGTCTCCTTCCATATATGGGATTCCACCTGCCCCAAGGTTCTTATCTGAAGCTCATTCTTATAGATTTATGGGCCTAGCATTCAAATCGCATTTTCTGTTCTCTACTCCCTTTTATTTACTAGCATGAAAGCTATTGAAACTTAGTTCATTTATCATTTAAATATTCAACAGGGGCCTACTATGTGCAATAGACAATATTGGTATTAGGATACAGATTAAGGGGCAGAGCCAAGATGGCAGCACAGAAGCAGCAAAGTTTCGCAGCTCCCACACAGCCACCTTAAATACCCATAAAACATGACCCTAAACAAATTTTAGGGCTCCAAAACCCACAGAAATACATAAAACACATCTCTTGATGAAGGCAGTTCGGCAGGAGGGGCTCATCATGGCAGGCTGGGAGCCGAGGCCAGCCCAGCCTGAAACTATATCCTTGCCCCAGGGCAGTCAGGAAAAGCTGCGGCTGGAATCTACAGGAGAATGGATTGGTGGCAGCTGGGGCAATCTCCACATTTATCAAGCCAGGAGAAATAAGGCTAAGAGAAAGGTCAGTGGAATTCAAGCTAAATTTGGGGAAAAATAAGCAGTTAGGCCAAACTACCCGCAGGAAAAGGAAACAGACCAACCTGGCTGCCTCAGAGCTCCTGGCCTGCAGACCCCAGTGGGCAAAAGAAAATTGATCAAAGGTTAAGGGCTCTTGCATTGAGTGGCCTGGATCCAGATCCTGGTCTTGGGTGGTGGTCCTGGGGTGTGCTTTCAGCAAGCCAAAGCTGGTGGGAGCTTCAGCACCTCACTAATAGCTCCAGCAGCTGTGAAAACTCCAGCAATTGGGGACAGAACTTTCCCCCCTGGAAGCAGAGTTCCACAGAGCTAAAAAATCAAGCAATTAATTCACTGGCCAACATGAGGAGAAGGAAGCAAAGTGAGAACAATAATCAAACTCTAGAATCTTTTTTGGGGGACAAAAAGAATCAAAGCATGGAGAGGGAGGAAGACAACACAGTCAGAACTCCCATATCAAATGCTTCCAAGAAACACGAAGATTGCCTACAAGCCAGAGATCTACTTAAAAACTTTGAAAACCAAATAAGAGAAGTGGAGGAAAAATTGGGAAGAGAAATGAGAACGATGGAAGAAAGAGTCAACAACCTGACTGAACAGAATAACACCTTAAAAAACAGATTAACTCAAATGGCAAAAGAGGCCCAAAAAGCCAATGAGGAGAAGAATGCCTTCAAAAGTTGAATTTGCCAGATGGAAAAAGAATCTCAAAAGCTTTCTGAAGGGAATAATTCCTAATATCCCAAAAAGAAAACTCCTAGAAATGTTATTGCCAGGTTCTTGGATCCCCAGTTAAAGGAGAAAATATTACAGGCTGCCAAGAGGAAACAATTTGAATACTGTGGTAACACAATTAGGATAACCCAAGATCTGGCAGTTTCTACATTGAGGGATTAAAGGGCCTGGAATATGATATTCCAGAAATCAAGGGAGCTAGGACTAAAACCAAGAATGACCTACCCAGCAAAACTGAGTATAATTAATGTTCCAGGGGAAAATATGGTCATTCAATGAGGTGGAGGACTTTCAAGCATTCTTGCTGAGAAAACCCGAACTGAACAGAAAATTTGATACTCAAACATAAGAAACATGAGAAGGTAAACATGGGGAAGAAATCATAAGGAACTTATCAAAGTTGAACTATTTACATGCCAATATGGAAAAACAAAAATAGTAACTTATGAAACTTTTCTTAGTATGAGGATAGGAGAAGGGAATACAAACACATAGATATATGTGTTTATGTACACCTATACATATGTTTATATAGGAGGGTATATATGAGTATGAATACATATCTGAGCATGTGTGTATATGTGTACATGGAGGGTACAGGATCAATTGAATACAAAGGGATAATACTTTAAAAGATGAAATTCTGAGGTGGGAGAGGACTAGAATGAGAGGAGACAGGGAGAGACAAAATGGGGTTAATCATCCCATATAGAAGAGGCAAGGGATAACTGTTACAACTTTACCTTCATTTACTCTCATTGAATTTGTCTTAGGGAAGGAATGACATAAACTCTAAACTAGGTATCATGCCACACAGGAGAGTAAGGAGGATGGAGATGAGAAGTGGGGTTATGGAGGGGAGGGCAGGATCTGGGGGAGGCTTACTGAAAGCACATACTTCATTAAAGAGAAAGGGACAGGGGAGAGAATAGAACAAGGTGGGGGGAGGCAGGATAGGAAGGAAGGACATATAATCAGCATCTCACAATATGTACAATGTGGAGATGTCCTGGGTAATTACACACGTACAGCCTGTATTGAGTTGCTTTTCCTTCCAGTTGGGGTGGTTGACAAGGGAGGAACTGAGGGAATCTAGAATTTAAAGCTCTACAATCAAATGTTAAGAAAAAATGTATATAGATAGATAGATAGTGTGTGTGTGTATGTGTGTGTGTATATATATAGATAGATAGATAGATATAGATATAGATATAGATATATAATTATTATCATTAACTACATGCAACTTGGAATTAAGATATACAGGTACTGGGGTAGGCAGACCCTCCCTGCTGTACCAGAAAGTAAGAGGGGCATTGGGGGAGGACATATAAGAGATCAGATTGGGGAAGGGGGTTTACAGTGAGATTGCTGTTTGGGGGATAGGGGAGTGGGAAAGATGGGGAGAAAATTTTGTAATTCAAAATCTGGTGGAAATGAATGGTGTAAACAAGAAAATAAATAAAATAATTAATTTTAAAATAAAGGATATATATATATATATATATAGATAATTAAGACATAATGATTGCCCTCAAGGACTTTAAATTCTAATTGGGGGAATAAAACATAGAACTACATAAAAGTAGTAAAAAAAAATACAATATACAAATTACATAGAAAGAGTATAAAATGAGGTGATTAAAAATTATTTCATATGGGAGAATCAATGAAAATTTTATGAATGAGGGTAACATCCCCTCAAAGGAAGAATCATAGATTTAGAGTCTGAAGGGACTTCACTGGTCATATTATCCAACTCCCTCATTTTACAGTGAGGGAACTGGATCTCAAATGTTTTTCAAGAAAACATACTGTAGATCACAGAGCCAGGATTTAAATTCAAGTACTCTAAATCCAAATCCAATGCCCTCTATACAATACCATGTTGCCTCTTTTTTTTTCACAGAGGTTGAGAAGATTTTAGGAACCAGAGATTGTTGGGTAGGGGCTTGGAGTAATATGAAGCACAGGAAATGTCACATGTGAAGAAAGAGAGGTGGGAAAGTAGAGAATGTGTTATAGTGATTTTTATTCACTAATACAATTCTGGTATCTTAGAACTCGCTTTAGTTTATGTAATGCATATATGATCCTTTGACGCTACTATGCTGTGTTTTTGAACTCCAAGGATATGCATGACCCTCAGACATTTCTTTTTACATACTCCATAGCTTTCCTGTTGCTGCACCTAGTAAGGGTTGCCCTACACACCACCATACTTTTTTTGGAGGCATCCATGGTGGACGTCAAAGAAAAAGCTCCCACTCACCTGACAGATGGACAGTATAATGAATACAGAAATGTTGTCACCCTTGGACCTCCTTAGGGAAAGCCTGGTTCAATCAATCTAGAAAGCAGCTACTAGAACTCCACACTCTAGCCTGTTATCCCTGGTAGAATTTGGCCCTACCCATAGTAAAGCCTTAAAAAAAAGTCCCTATGGTCTCCATTAAATCAAGAGTTCATATCTATGACCACAGGGCCATGAGCATGCTCTGTACTCTATCTGTTATGATTTAGGACCTAAACTGAGGCTGTGTATGTCAAACCTTTGCTCCAATATCAGGGAACTCTTCCTTCTTTATCTCATAAGTTACTGACAAAGATTGGAATTAAGTTTAGGTGCTCTCAGTCAGGAATTCCTGCACTAATCCCTATGTGCCCCTAAAAGAGGGACTCAGCTCCTTGAGAATCATCAATTAGCACAGGAAACAGTCAATACCCAAAACATTCAGCTAAATATCCAGAGTTCCCTTCACAAGTCCTTTTATAGCTTGAATTTAACTCTTCACCATCCTGTTTGTCCTCTTTGAACTGTGGCACCTAGAATTGAATCCAAACATGGCTATTGCTCTAAGTTTCCTTGTAATCTTTAGATATTATCTTTTCCTATGTGAAGATTATTGAGAGCTCAGAATCAAGACATTAAGGCACCTAATCAGACTTATCACTGTCATCATAGCCTCCCTAGTACTAATGTGGCTATGCAGGGGTCAATGGATGAGGGAAGCTTAGGAAAGAGGGACTAGGAACCAGAACATAGCACAGACCTCTATTACAAACATTCACTTTCACATAGAAATGCTACTGAAGGATTGACTTATCTTTTGTTCAATGAATGGATGAATGAATGAATTTTTAAAAATTAAGTGTTTACTATATGCTCAAAGCACTATGCTAAGAGCTAGAAATAAAAAGAGGAAAGTAAGACGGTCCCTGTTCTCAAAAAATTTACATTGCAGGGGGAGGCAACACAAATGGAATGTTTCCATTAAATCAGATGGAAAGTCTCATGGTTCTTAAGTGCAACAGCAAAGCAGATGGTAATGCTTCTTTAATATTATTTCCACTGATTAAATTCATATTATTTTCTAATATTAAATCATTTCACAGTGTCAAGGACTTGCATAGAGAGAACTTTCTTTTCTAGGCCTTCAGTAGTTATGTCCAGTTGTGTCTTCAGAGGGGTTGCTTGTCAGGTAGACGACTATGGGCACCAGGTTGGAAATATTTCTCTTGGGTTCAGTACTGGGCTGTCTCCAATAAGTTCTGAAGGACATCATACTCCAGGTGGTGGTGGTGTTTTGATTTATCTGGAACCTACTCTCTCATTTCTTGCCCTCAGGGTAAGCCTTGCTGCTCAGCTAAGCTGGCTTGCCTGCCCTGTGGGTGACAGATAGCTGGGAATTGGTTAATGTAATTGGTCCCTTCTCCACTGAATCTGCTTCACTGGATAATGGCTGTGAGTACTGGACTAAAAGCAGTATCAATGGTATGGGATTAATTTTGAGGATAAGGATGGTGCTACCACTAATAGGACTCTCATGTTTATCTTTCTGTTGGTGGCAATAATCAGCTTAGAATCACTAAAAGTCCTGTATAATTTGCCAGATATAATATAAGCAATTTCCTTCTCCCTATTTAGTTCTACTTCCATCTTACTGCCAAACTACAGAAATTTTCCAACATGAAAACAATGAAAGATGAATTAAATGAACTCCCTTTTCTATTGCATTTTATATTCTGGCAATATCTATTTCTCATCCACTTAGTTTTTCTAGGTAGATTACTACTAGTAACACTTTTCCCCCCACTGATGAGTTTCCTAGGGTTCAATAAAATTAGCAAAATAAAATATTGAAACAGGCATATCTGAAGCAGATATCTGATTATCTATAAAGAATACCTTTTCATGCAGACTTTGTTCAGGACATGACACTGGGGAATACCTTTGGAAAGCATGTGTCTTTGTACCACAGTGAGATGGAACGAGGATAATATCTGCATTTTATGTCTCATAGGACTGGTTATGAGAAAAGACTTTGGAAACTACAAAGTATTATATAAAAGTTCTATCATTATTATCATTATCATTACTATATATGCTAAAGTGATAGGATATTACATAAAATCACATCATTCTTCTTATTATTCTGTATGCTCATTGTTGTTCATTCATTCAGTCATGTCTGACTCTTTTGTGATCTCCATGGACCATAGTATGCCAATATTGTCCCTGGCATTTTCTTGGCAAAGATATCAGAGTGTTTGCCATTTCCTTATCCATCTGATTAAGGCAAATAAAGGTTAAATTATCTGCCCAGGGTCACACAGCTATGACATGTCTGAGACTGGATTTCAACTCAGGTCTTCCTGACCTCAGGGTTATTGTTCTATACAGTGCACTACCTAGTTGCCTTATTATAGGTTTAAATAAACAAGAGGACTCAGGAAAGACATTAAAGGTTGAGGGTTTGTTTGTTTTAATTTTGATGACACTATGTACGCCAAAGCACTTTGTTAAGTATTCTATGATTATTGTTACTGTATTCCAAATCACATTACAACTATAAAGTACTATATGAGCTGTATTATTCTTATTTTCATTTATGCCAAAGTACTTTGTAAACTGTAAAATGCTATAGAAATGTAAGGCATAATTAAAAATAAGGTATCATATGACCAAAATAACATGTAGTTCCTCATATCACTTAGCAGAGGCCTTCTGACATTGTCTCATCACCAGGATACACAGCTAGTTAGTCCCTTCCCTTAGAGTAAAGGTGAGGGTTAAGTTCACTGTGGATAAAATTTTTTAAAAAGAGTATTTAGTATAGTTGAAGTTAATGACCAGAATTATTCTTCCTCAAAAGAGGACAAGAGGAGTAAAAATGACAGGGGCAAGGATCATTCTATTAGAGATGATATCACTTTGGTCAGGAAGTAAAGTATGCCCTAATGCTTTTTAGGAGGAAAAAACCTAATGGGATTCAAAGGAAGCAGAGTTTATCACCCTTTCATCCATTTCACTTCACTGTTGTGCATACTGAAAGCTGGTTTTCAACAATGTCATTCCCTGGGTTTAGGGCAGATGCTTGCAGGCAGTCACTTAAGTTTTTAATTTTACATTATGAATTGGGCATGAAATACACACCCGAATTCATGCATAAAATATCCTTGGCAAAAATGACATCCCCAATGTAAGTCAATTATTAATGAGCTTGGCTTCTAAGTTACTGAGTTTCAATTGCACAAGAGCACTGCTACGGTTCGGTGTATCCAACAGCAAATGAATGACTGTTGTTGCATTCCCAGTAGTCTGAGGAAAGCATCAGTCACAGCCCAAGTTATTTCCTAGACCTGGATGTAACTAGCGAAAGGTTTCTATGTATTATGAAGCCACTGCCCTAAGGGAAAGAGATAAAATTGCATAGCAATAGAAGAGTCTAGCAGCCCTGAAGTCTAGGCAAACCAACCCTAGGCTTTTGAGAATTAATGAGATCTTTGGAGGATTAGAGAGACACTTATGCCTCTTCCCCAGAATCTTAGCCATTTTTCAACAACTGAATGCCCATATCCATGTAGTACATAGGCCTGTGTTTTCAAAATAGTCTTTCACACTTGTTTTTCTATAAAGGATTTTGAAACTCTTAGATGAAAGGATCTAGACATGAGGATGCAATGTGACTGTTTCACCTTTGGTTAAAGCAACTGAAGTCAGTTTTCTTTTTCTTCTCATAATCATGCTATAGTATGTGCTACTTTAGAATGACACTTTTTTTTTAAAATTCCACAGAGTAAATGTGAAACAAGATCATAAACAGTTAATACCAAACTACATTGTTAGGGGGAATTCCTTGACCAGGAAGTCCCTATAGCAATGAAACCACCCATCCAGTTATTAGCCCTATCCCTATCCTAAAAGGGAAAATAGGACCACTGAAGGCATATCCCAAGACAATTTAAGGATGATGTAGTAGAGGCCAATTTACCATGACCCACTACAATATATATCCTAATAGAAGATTGAGCTAGTAGATTTATCTAATCTGGACATTTTGATGTTCTCAAATCTAAGAGCACATACCTATCCCTTGATGTTTTAAACTCTGTCTTAGCACAATGCTTTCTACTATATTATACATTTTCCAGTAGTTTCTGAAAAATACAATTCCAATTATCATTATTCCTCTTAAGAACTCACTTTGAGAATGCTCCCAAATGGAGACATAGTGAGACACAGAGATTTTACGTTATATTGTAATAGGAAATTTAGAGTTGTAGCATTAAATAGATGACAGACATAAAAATTAGTGGACATAGCATGATCTTACAAATGTTTTACTTTTATTTATATATTTTATTTCATACTATAGTTTAAATAGTAATATGCTATTTTAATCTACTGTGTTACTTTGAAGCAAATTAAATGAACTCTCTACCTAACCAGATTTTCTGCTTTAATATATCAATTCTTACTGATTAAGCACATATACTTTTTTAATATTATTGATCAAATCAATTTATGTGCATTGTGTCTATAGTAGAAGACTATCAGTTTAATTTCGATAGGGAGTATTTTCTTCACTCTTTCAATTCTTTTCCAAAATGGGCAATATTCATAAGAAAAGACTTATCTGTTATGGTGGCTTATTTTAACATATTGATGGCTCTCTGATCTCATCCACATATTTTCTCTATAAATACTGATTAGAACACATTCATACCTCTTGATTCTGTACAATTCCTGCCTATGCCAATCCATAAATCCTTTATAGAGGATCAACCCAATGTACTTAAGCCTTTTCTCTAAGTCTTTTACTTTTTCACAAATACTATTTCATGTTGTGAAACACTCAGGCTGTGTCCATCCTGATCCTATTTATATAACTATTTCCCCTCTTTTCCAGTCATATTTGTCAAGGTAAATGGCTGTTATAACACTTATTTTATGCAAATTACTAATTATGTAAAACAGCCTACTTCCACCCATCATGAGCCTTTCATTGCCATTTAGGTCACCAAGGCTTTTTAGGCTTCTGAGATTGCAATGTTTTTATGAGGAATGGGGAAAAATGTATTAAAAAGACAAACTTTTTATAAGGGGATGTTACAGATCTTTGAAAAGCTACACAATTTCTCAAATTCAAACCTGCTATAGAAGTCACATCGGAAGTGATTCAACCTTAAAGGCATTTAGTAATTGATTTTCAAATGTTATCAAGAATGGAAAGCATCTTGAAGAGTAGAAATTCTTTATTTGGTAGTAATGCACACATGGAAATCCAGAAAAGACATCAGCAATTATCAATTTATATTCCTACTATAGGTAATTAGGTGGTACAGATGGCAGAGCAATAGACCTGAAGTCAGGAAGTCCTTCCCTCAGCTCAAATCCTCCCTCAGATACTTATTAACTATGCAACCATGGCAAGTCATATAACCTTTGTCTGACTCATTTTCTATATTTGAAAATGTAGATAATAATAAATACCGGCTTCCCAAGGTTGTTAGGAAGATGACATAATATTTATAGTGTGCTTTATAAATTATATAAATGCAACTTATTTTTAGTTTTTCATCTTTACAAAACTTTATGAGAATGATCTTTGAACATATCAGGGGTACCAATGATAAAAATGCTAAAATGAAAAATAGGCTTCATCAAACTACCAAAGGAGTTCATGACACACACACAGGAAAAGTTTAAGAACTCCAGCTTTACATAGGAGCTAGAAGGCTGTCACAATAAATTTTCCAGAGGACACCACATCTTTATCCAAAATTGATTAAAAGTTTTAGAAAATACAGAGCTCTATATTTTTGTTGGTTACAAAAAGCACTTGATCATCAGAGAAAAATGATTATTGGTCACAGTTTGGAAAAAAAGTGAAGAGGGTCCAACTTACTATTTTATGTAATTAGGAAGGTAATTTGGATAACTATCAAGTGGCTTGAACATTCTTAATCCTAAACCATCACCAAAAAAAAATTCCAAAGAAAGGTTTTTTAAAAAGATGAATAGTTTGCCTGTAAACAATGATTTGGATAAGACCTTGACAACATCCCATGAACTCTATATCATCTTCTTCTAAAGGAGAAGCATTGCTTAGCAGGAGTTAGCCTAGGGTGCACAGACTCCTCAGGTGATCAGTGAAATTGAATGAAAAAAAAAGATGTATCCTTATTTTCACTCTCCACTAACTCAGTGGTTCTCAAGCTTCCTAATGCCATGACCCTTTAATACTTGAATGTGGGAGTATCTGCATGTGGGCAGACCTGCCTGGAGACAGATAGAGGAGCAGTGTCTCAGTTCCTAAGACCATCCGAAAGATGTGTTTTCCAATGGTCTTAGGTGACTTCTTTGACCCCTATGAAAGGGTCGTTTGACCCTCAAAGGGTTTGTGACCCACAGGTTGAGAACCACTGCTCTAACTGAAATTCTACTTCCATTATTTAAAAACACTATTCCAAGAATGGATCCACAAATTCCACCAACCTGATAAAGGGGTCTATAGCCTGTAAAGCCAATCAGCAGTCGATTCCTGAGAGAATGCTACTGTGAAGAGCTTTTAAGATTCGGATTACACAGTATTAGTGAACACTCTGTTTATTCCATTACAAAATCAGATTCAGTACAATGTTCACAGTTTCAA
>CM053593.1:299009112-299048198 GCA_028646575.1 Pseudocheirus occidentalis
GAGAGAGAGAGAGAGAGAGAGAGAGAGAGAGAGAGAGAGAGAGAGAGAGAGAGATTCTCTTGGCAGCATCTGGAAGATGGGCTGCTACTGCTGGACTGAGAAATGAGTTGAAGTTTTCTTGAGACCAGAATCTGGAGAAGGCTGAAGCTGCTGCCTGGAAGGCTGCCTGGAAAGCCAGAGTTGTTGCTGCTATGTGGAAGGTTAAGATTTCTTCTGGGTCCTAGGGCCAGGTGAACTGCCAGAGGACTGAAGAAGCATGACTGAGATGCTAAGACTTTCTTTGTGGCTTAGGTGATCCTTGAATTCCCAGGAACAGAAGTGCTGAAGGTTTTGCGATGTACTGGACCCTGTGAACTTCAGCATGTAGCAGGAACTATCCAGAGGACTGGGCAAAGACCTGCAAACTATCTGCCTCTGAATTCAGGTGATTGGTAGATTCAGGTAGGAGCTGGGACCATGGGAGGGGATCCAGGGAATCTCAGAGACCACCCTGAGTCAAAATGAAGATAAGGCGTCTCCTTGGATATTGAATGCTATGGTGAAATTGATGTTTACTAGAGACCTAGGTGTGGAGGATTTGTGTATTTTCTAATGATTGTATTTAGTGATTAGTGATACTTAGTAACTGATTGCTAAACAAGTGACTGATTAAATTAATCTAGTTGCCCCATGAGTGGCAGACTGGCTTGTATTCTGAGCTGATTGAATGACTAAGTAAGGAGGCAAACCTCCTTCTTTGTTCTAAATACTATGACCACTTTGGTGAAAACTATGTGGCCATTTTAATGATAAGCTGTTGTGAACACAATATTGTGATTTTCTGTGATAAGATGTAATGTTGTGAATACTGTATCTTCATTTATTGTGAATGTTTTCCTTTGATTTGTTATGGAATATACAGAGTGTTCACTATACTGTGTAATCAGAATCTTAAAAGCTATTCACAGTAGCATTCTTTTGGAAAGCTGCTCATGCATGACATTACAGTTACTAGCTTGGTGATCCTGGACAAGTCACTTAATCCTGGTTGCTTTAAAAAAAATAAAAGAAATGACTTTGATATTCTTAAATAAATATTATTAAAATGTAAAAAAAAAACCTACCTTTGTTAGCTCCCTTACATACAAAAATAAGCAAAGAATTTGGCCCCCAGGACCTAGTTTTCTGACTCCTGTATAGCAAAATACCATCCTACAGTATGATGGAAAGAACAGTGGATTTAGAGGCAAATGACTTGGATACAAATTCTGACTCTGTTCTTTCCTACCTTTATGATCAGGGAAATCATAGCTGTCTAAGTCTACCTTTCCCCATTTGTAAAATGAGGAGAATGGGTGGTGTAGGATGGAGGTACTAAGTGTGGAGCAGAAAGACTTGGATTCAAATCCTGCCTCAGATACTTACTAACTATACAATCCTGGGCGAATCACTTATCCTTTAGTCTTCTCATCTACAAAATTGAGTGTGATAGACTTGTTAGATTCAAAGATTGAAGGAACCTTAGAAACTATGATGCTATGATCTTTGAGCTTCCTTCTAGCCCAAAATATATAATCCTACTACAATACTTTAACAAAGCATTCCAGAGGAAAGAAACAGTATTTTTTATACTTACAGTTGTGTTTACTAGTCAATTCCCATATGAAATGAGTTTTGGCTATCACGTACATAGAGCTCATATGAATAGACTGTAAACTCTTTAAGAAGTGACTGTATCTTGAAAACTTTCCCTTGGCAGTCTCTATGAGCCGCCATTTACAGCACTCTAAGAGTTGTGGGCACTTAGTAAATTTGACCTGTCTGATTGACTGTTCTATTTCTTTCTCTTTGCCCTTAACTAGTGTTCAATAAATCACATGAACTCCTATTGTTTGGGTCTTATAGCAGTCAGGCAAAGACAGATATTCTCCTACCACTTAAACACTATTTTATGCTAAGATCACAGATTTGTTGAGGTCTCTGGGTGATAGGCATTACATAAATATATAGATAGTTAGATAAATAGCACTGACAAATAACCATATATTATCTATCTGTATGTGAACATCAAAGTGCTACAAATACGAATTTCAAAATATTTTACCCACTGTCTCTTAGAAATCTTTTCTGTATCAGAAAATGTATTTCTTAATTCGAAATCATAGAACATGGAGTCTCTCCTTATTCTTATAAAGCAATCAGTTTATAAGGTGAAAATGTATGTGCTAAATACCAATAATTTTTAGTATAATAGATTTAAAACTAGAAAGGATCTTAAGAGGCCATGGAGTCCACTCCCTTTGTTTTACAGAAAATTAATGTTAGTTCAGAAAGTTTAAACCCTGGAGAACACAGTTAGTGTCTGGGGAGGGAATTTCATCCAGTTTTCGCTGATTCCTCCTCCACTGTTTAATCTACTATGCTACACTGCCTCCTGCATCACATTCAATCAAGAAATCAACAAATATTTACCAAGTACTCACTTTGTGTACTCTATTAAGTGCTGAGAATACAAAGAAAAAAAAAGAAAAAGAATGTCCCTTTCCTCAAGGATCTTATATATTCTAGTGGTGGAGACAAAAAGCAAATAACTAAGTTTGTGCTGTTTTACTTTATAAAGTAATTTAATTGAGGAATATAATTTTAGTTGCTTTCAACATGCCGTAACTAATTCAGTTTTATTTTTAAGGTAATCTCATAGGGAAAGGCACTATATACATCATTGAAGTATACCATTCTTTTCTCGACAGTGATAGGTCTAGACATCTTTAAAGGACTCTAGAAATTATCTAGTCTGACTTCTTTTTGCAAATGAGAAAACCTAGACCCAGAGATGTGAAGTAGATGAAGGTCATCCAGCTAGTTAGTGATAGGCTAAGGGCTAGATCTTGGGTCTCCTATCTTTCAGTCTCTTGCTTTTTCCACTATATCCTATAACTTGAAATAATTATCAGGATCAACAAGCTCTGTCTTTGAAGCTGTGGAAGTATCGTAGAAGACTTCATAAATAATGACTGGGAAAAATTTTTGTAAACAAGTCAGGGCCAAGTGTCGGGAAGACTAATAGAGTATCTCTGTCTAAAGGGGCAAGAGACATTTATTTTATTACAACTAGGGTAGGTAGAAGGTCAGAGTGGAAGTATTTGTATAGAAATCAAAGCAAGACTCATAATGTTCCTTATGGACAGACAAGTGTTACAGGTCATAAGAGTAGCACTGTGACGACTTAGAGAACAGTCGTCACAAGTAAAAGACTCTAGCTTTGGCCTTATATCATTACAAGTTGATAGGAGACTAGTCATTTGTATTTGAGGAACAATTCTACATGTTGTCTTGTAAGACCTGACAGGTCTATTGGCAGACATGCCTGCTGTTCTTATCCTTGATGTGACATAGACTGTAAAGGTATCAGGATGTATATAAGCCATGAGAAATTCCACTGAGTGTCATTATCATGAGAAATGCAGAATATAGCCGCTCTTGACAGTCAGTGATGCCATTAGCTGGCCTTCTGGAATTGTAGCAGGAGAAAATTCAGTCAACATATTTTAACCTTCAGAGCTATTAGGCACATTCTGATCTTACCAAACGGGCTGATAAGAAGCAAAGTACAAACTTGGCGTCAAACAGCTGTTTCCAAACAACCAATAGGAGGCATGGCCAGTCTTTACTTTTTTTCTGTTTTTAGGTCAAGTTAATGCCTTTCAAGGCTAAGATATCAACAACAATTTTTCCATTGCATGAAACATAAAGGAGTAAGCTTTCAAATGCATCAGAACTCAGCAAGGCAATGGAGAAAAAAATAAAGGAAGAATAACTTAGATGGCATGTTGTGAAACCAAGCAGCATCTGAGTCAGGAACACTTATGTAGACATAATATTATATAGTATATTTCATTCTGATCCAAATTAAACTTCATCTGTGGAGAGAAGAATCAATAGTTTATAAGTCATGGTTCTTTCTTTAAAATATATATAATAATTATTATCTCTTCAATTTTTTGTTTATAGGAAACTGTAATCCATTTTCAGTGTGTATGTTGAAGGGGGTGAAGAGAAAGGAGGCTGACCAAACCATAGGGTTATATTGGAACTAGATGAAGCGTGGGAGTAAGTGCAATAATTCCACAGCTTCCTACTTGGAAATGAGCCCAGTTTGGAGAAATAAAAATAGAAGTGTCTGAATACAACTGAAAAGCCCTGCCACATGGAAGTAAAATGCCTGTTTTCTTCAGAGTTGTTTTCAGACTTCAAAATTTCCAGATCCTACAAATTCCTAAGATAATATGTAGGATATTATCTCTGTGTGTCTCTCTGTTTCTGTCTCTGTCTCTCTCTCTTTCCTTTATCTTCCCACTTCTTCTCTCACTTTACTATTTCTTTGCATCTCTTGATTTTTCCCTCATTCTCAATTTTGCTTTTTTCATAATACAAATCCTGCCTCTACTACCTATATAGCTGTGATAATTTGCCACTGATAGTCATAGGCATAGATATTTGAGCTAAAAATTAGTTCTCACATAGACTCAAGGTCACATTGATTTAGAAAATAATCCTTCACATTGAGTAGTTTGCAAGCTGATTGTGCTCATTTTTCTAAAAACAATTACACACAAAAGTTTCCAAATGTATTTAGCAACCTGTTTCTGATTTACCTTCAGGGCTCACTTAGCATATTACTAGTATCAAGTATTCAAGGTGGAAGAATTGGAAATAGAAAACAGATTTGGGAAACCAAGGCCAACCACTTGAATAACATAGTAAAAATAACAGTAATGACAGTAATGTTTTCCAATCTTAGAGCAGCATATGACATATAATGCTTTCACAAACAGCAGCTGATGGGTTCTGAAGGTGTAGGTTGCAGCTTCGGCTCTGCTGCTTTCTTGCTATAAGCAAGCTTCACCAGTCCATTTAACTTTTCCATGGCTCAGTTTCCTCATTGCTAAAATTATCTTTGTTTCCTTTAAACTAAAAATTTTTATGATTTTCTCTTATCTCATTTTTCATTTCACCTTTAACCTGCTAAATTCCATTTCTGGTGATTCATAGTTACCTAGAGATAACCCAGGGTCTCAAAGGCTATGTCATTAGAAATGCAAGTTCTAATGAGTCCTATGGACCAAAAAATGCTTGAAGTACAATCTTGATGATAAATGGTATATCTGTTATCTGAACACCAGACTGGCCAGATTTAGAGAGGATCATCTCCAATTTGGCCATAGGATGATGCATTTTTTTTATTAATGAATTTAGTTTTAGTTTTCAACATTCATTTCCACAAGATTTAGAGTAGCAAACTTTCTCCCAATCTCTCCCCTGCCTACCCTGACATGGCATGCATTCTGATTATCCCTTGCCTAAGTCTGCCCTCCCTTTTATCACCACTCCATTATCAAATTCCCTCTTAGTTTCTTGTAGAGTAAACTAGATGTCTATACCCCACTGCCTGTATCTTATTTCCCAGTTGTGTGAAAAAACATTTTTAAATAATTGCTTTTAAAACTTTGAGTTCCAAACTCTCTCCCCTCTTCCCTCCCCACCCACCCTCATTGAGAAGGTAAGCAATTAAAAATAGGTTATACATCTGTAGTTATGCAAAATACTTTCATAATAGCCATGTTGTAAAAGACTAACTATATTTGCCTCCATCCTATCCTCCCCTCCACTAATTGTTTTCTCTTTTGACTCTGTCCCTTTTCAAAAGTGTTTGCTACTGACTACCCTCTCCTCCAATCTACCCTCTTTTCTATCCCCCCCTTATCATCTTCCCCCTTGCTTTCCTGTAGGGCAAGATACCCAAATGATTGCATATGTTGTTCCCTATTTAAGCCAAATCCAATGAGAGTAAGGTTCATTAATTCTCTCTCACTTCCCTCCTCTTCCCTTCCATTATGAAAATTTTTTTGCCTCTTTTAATTGAAATAATTTACCCCATTCTACTTCTCCCTTTCTCCTCCCAATATAATCTTCTCTGAACCCTTAATTTTATTTTTTTAGATATCATCCCTTCATATTCAACTCATCCTGTGACATCTATCTATCTCTCTATCTGTCTGTCTGTCTATCTATCTATCTATCTATCTATCTACTCTCCTACTACTACCCTAACACTGAGAAAGGTCTCATGATTTACAAATATCATCTTTTGATATAGGAATATAAACAGTTCAAATTTAATAAGTCCCTTACGATTTTTCTTTCTTGTTTACCATTTCATGCTTGTCTTTTTTTTGTATTTGAAAGTCAAATTTCCATTCAGTTCTGGTCTTTTCATCAAGAATGCTTAGAAGTCCATTTCATTGAATATCCATTTTTTCCCCTGAAATAGTATACTCAGCTTTTCTGGGTAGGTGATTCATGGTTTTAATACTAGCTCTTCTGACCTCTGGAATATCAGATTCCATGCCCTTTGATCCCTTAATGTAGAAGCTGCTAGATCTTGTGTAATCCTAATTGTATTTCTACAATACTCATTTTTTTTCTTCCTGACTGCTTGCAATATTTTCTCCTTGACCTAGGAACTCTGGAATTTGGCCACAACATTCGAAGGAGTTTCCTTTTGGGGAATCTCTTTCAAGAAGCAAGTGATGGATTCTTTCCATTTCTACTTTACCCTCTGTTACTGGAATATCAGGGCAGTTTTCCTTGATAATTTCTTGAAAGATGATGTCTAGGTTCTTGTTTTGATCATGGCTTTCCGGTAGTCCAATAATTTTAAAATTCTTTCTCCTGGACTTATTTTCCTGGTCAGTGGTTTTTACAATGAGATATGTCACATTGTCTTTTATTTTTTTCAATATTTTGGTTCTGTTTTATAATTTCTTGATTTGTCATAAGATCATTAGCTTCCATTAGCTCCACTTTAATTTTAAAGGAATTATTTTTCTTCAATTAGATTTTGGGACTCCTTTTCCATTTGGACAATTCTATTTTTTAAAGCATTCTTCTCCTCATTGGTTTTTTGGGCCTCTTTTGCCATTTGGGTTAGTCTATTCTTTTAAGGGGTTATTTTCTTCAGTGTTTATTTTTTGGGTCTCCTTTAGCAAGCTGTTGACCCATTTTTCATTGTCTCCTTGCATCAATCTCATTTCTCTTCCCACGTTTTCCTCTACTGCTCTTACTTGATTTTCAAAATCCTTTTTGAACTCTTCTATGGCTTATGACTACTTTATATTTTTTCTTGGTGGCGTTTGATGTAGGAGTTTTGACTCTGTTGTCTTCTTCTGGTTGTATGTTTTGATCTTCTTTGTCACCACAGTAAGATTCTATATTGACTTTTTTTATACTGTTGGCTCATCTTCCCAGCCAAATACTTGACTTTATGACTCCCTGTCAAGGCAAGACTTGCTTCCAGGGGAAGTGGGGTTGGGGGTGGTGTCCCAGGCTCTATGGATTTTGTATCAGCTCCTCCATTCCCCACAATCTGTGGGCCGAGAGCTCAAGAAGCAGCTACTGTTGCTGCTGCCACCACCTTCACCACCCTGGGGCTGGACTGCATGCATGCACTCTTTTTTCACTCAGGTCCCACAGACTTCCCCCACTGACCTTCCATGCTGTGCTTGGCATTTGTGGTTTGAGAGATCTGAAACCACCACACCTGCCAGTGAATCAGTCCCTTGAGGCCTGCTCTGACCCTGTTTATGCCCTGCATAGCCCTCACTGGGCTGCACTCTACTCCCAGCCTGATATAATATATCCTTCCTGTCAACCTTCCAGGCTGTCTTGGGCTGGAGACATGTTTCACTCTCTCATTTTGTGGATTCTGCAGCTCTAGAATTTGTTTAGAGTAATTTTTACAAGTATTTGAAGGGCTTTGGGGGTGAGCTCAAGAAAGTCCCTGATTTTTCTCCACCATCTTACCTTTCCCTCCCAGGATGCTAGATTTTTCAACCATAGTAAGTTTCAATAACATTCCATTAAATAGTAGAGATCCTAGGAAAAAAATTACCCATACGTATACCATCACTGATCCCTGAAATATCCTTTCATTCAGTCAAGTGACAGGCATTATTAAGCACATATTGTGTGCAAGGCACTGGAGATGCTCAGAAAAAAGTGAAATAGTCTCATCTCAAGAAGTTTACAATCTATCAGGTAAAACCATCTTATGAAATATGTCGAAGGGGTGACATCATTATTTTAGAGGTAACCAAACTGAAACTCAGAGAGACAAAATGAGTTGCTTAAATTATAGGAATTGTAAGTAACAGAACTGAGAACTAAAACTATGTCATATGATATCAAGTCTTTCTTTTTCATGCCACTGAAACAACCCAAGATCATTATGTTCCTTAGTTTCCCTCCTTACTATAAACCTCCATCTACCAAAAGGGGACCTTTATGCTCTCTGATAAATTCCATTGGATGTATCAACCATAGCTCATTGGTGTGGTGCCTGAATGGACCTCATTTGGGTGCCCTGTGCCTTTGGACCTCAAAGGAAGCCCTGTTTTTAAGAGAGGTAGTAAGGGTGCAAAGCAGAAGGGGAATCTAACTCAGGACATTTTAAACCTGTGTTTATCCAGAATTCATTGGTTTCATTTTTAACATATGTATATAGTTTCCACTACCACAAAACCTCACAAGTGTTTAGATCTTAGACTTGTAAACAGGTTTGATTTTCTTTTATTGAGCCTCTTCCTTCCTCACCCTTTATTGCAATCAGATGGTCCTAATTCCTTTTTATATACTTAGAGTAATGAAATATTTTGTCTGAATTAAGAATAATCATGTGTTCAAGAAGATCAATCCCAGAACAACAAAAAAGAGAATTGTTTTCAGCAGATCTATTTACAGTGACTGAACAACTAGGGTTTAGATGAATAAATAAAAAGACCAGTAATTTTATTGAATTATATTGTTCAATTTCAATTGTGTCTCCTAACATAAACAACACTTTGATTGGTGTGTTATTGAATATTTGTGGAGTGTGTCTGTAATGAATGTGTTTATGAATGACCCTCTGACAGTAAATCAATGTTAGAAAGAGACCTCTGTTGATTTGGAGTTTAGATGATTATAAATCAAATTTTTAAATGTCCAGATTCTAACTAACATTCCTTTCAAATTTGAGAGAAAAAAAAGAAATTGCAAAGAAGAATCTCAAAACCTCACCTATTTAAAGATTTAAAATAGGGATAATGATATTCATTTTTCCCTTACTAATAACCTATCTGTGACGTTTTTTTGAGGATGACAAAAGAAAATGTCAACTCTATTTCCATGGAATGGTCGATCTTTTTCTAAAGTTTATTTACAAGACAAAAGATAGGAATAGGTCATGATAGACAACAGACAGATGAGAGGGAGACAGAGAAAGAGACAGAGGGAGACAGAGAAAGAGAAAGGGAGAGAGAGAAAGAGAGAGACAGACAGACAGACAAAGAGAAAGAGAGATTCAGAAATTTCACTGGCTCATCTTTAGAAAATAAAACTTGTCAGCATTGTAGATAAAGTGAATATTTCAGAAGAGAAAATGACGTAGGCTGGTTCCCCACTGAGGGCCTAAAAGTAGTTCAGATAACATGCAGACCTATCAGGGGGGATTACTTTTATGCTGACCACAAGAATTCCAATCCTCTAAATCCTGATCCTAGAGACCCAACCAACTAAGAATATGGTCACTGAGCCAGTTAGGCTCCTAGTGCTCAGAGACCCACTACATGGCAATATTTAAAATATCTGTCCATTGTTGTCAGGGTTCTTAAATTTAACTTTCATTCTATTATTTCCTGTCTTCCATCTAATAGGTGAAATCAAGTCAAGTGGATAAGTACCTATTAAGTATATTCTATGTGCTAAATGATGAATACCAAAAATATTTCAAAAGCAGTCTTGTAATTTAGGAAGATCAATTTAACAGCTACATGAAAGCTGGACTAGAATTGGGAAAGACTTGAGAAAAGGAAACCAACTGCAGCAGTCTAGGAATGAGTTCATGAGAGCCTGAACCATGGTGGTAGCAGTGGGGGGAAGCATATATGAGATATGCTACTAAAATAGAATTGACAACTGATTGAATATATTGGAGAGGGATTGAAAGGAAGAGTCAAGGATGACACCTAGATTGTGGGCCTGGGTGTCTGAAAGAATGGAGGTACCCCAAACAGTAAAAGGAGAATTTGAATAGGGAGAAGGTTTAGGGAAAACATCATCTAGTTCTTATTGAATATTTTGAGTTTAAATGTCTAAATTATAGTTTGGAATGTTCAGTAGTATGCTGTAAACTAGAGGTGATGAGAGAAAGCATCAACTACATTAGGTAACCTAAAGAAATAACATAGAAGAAGGCTTAAGACTTTAGAGAAACCATCATGACTAAGCATTACCTGGATTTGGTTCCAGCAAAGACTAAGGACTGTTCAGATAAGTAAGAAAAGAATCGTAAGAGAGTAATGGAATCAAAATCTAGGGAGAAGAGACTGTCAAGAAGAGGGTGATCAATAGCGGCAAAAGCTGCAGAGAAGTCATGAAGACTGATAAAACAACATTTGATTTGGTAATTAAGAGATCATGATTTACTCTGGAGGGCACTGTTACAATTGAATGATAAGTTCAGAAGCCAGATTTTGGAGAGTACAAAAAAGAGTGAAAAGAAAGGAAGTGTAGCTACTCATTGTAGAATATCATCTTAACAAGTTTATCTGTGAAAGGGAGAAATGTAAGATGAGATACTAGGGATGGATGGCTCAGATTGGGAGGATTTGAGGATGGTGGTGGCATCAACATATTTGCAGGCAGTAGAGAAACAGACAGGAAGTTATTGAATATTAATGAGAGAATAATGAAGATAGAAAGGGAAGTCTGCTGCAGAGGATGGGATGAAATAGGATAATTTATGCACGTATGTCATGGCAAGGACCACCTCTTCATGTGAGACAAGGATGAAGGAAAAAATAAAAACAACAGTAGAAGGCATTTGAGAGTGATGAGATGAAGAAAAGAGAAAAAGAGAGACTTCTCAATGAATTATCTCATTGTTTTTCTCAGTTAAAGACAAGACTGAGCTGAGAGGGTGGGAGGAGGCAGAGCCATGGGAAATTTAAGGAGAGATGAAGAGGTTTAGAAAAGTTTGCATTGACTTGGATGATAAATCAATAAGGGAGAAGTAAAAGGATTGCCCTGCCACAGCAGGGGTGTGATTGAGATTATATAACATAAATTTGTAGAAAATTTGGGCAGCAAGATTTCATGATTTTTCTCTAGTTTCATTAAGTATCATGTGAGTAATAACAGGCATCAGATGGTAGGAGTACTAAATGAATGAGGCTGGGCAGGGCTACTTTGTTGGAAGGCTTATGGGTCAAGGGACTCTAGAGAAATGAGTAGCATAGAGTTGAACTAGTTTAGCCAAAGGGTCAAGATGGAGTAGGGAGGAGAGCATAGTCAATACTGGGTTGATGACCTGGGAAAGAACTGAGAGTTGGAAGTACTGGAAGTTACAATGAGGATTAAGAATGGACAAGACAAAGGGAAAAGTACAATGATAATGTATTACAATTCAATTAGGGAATTTCAGTTTATAAAGAAGGAAGAGGAAAACTTGCAAGTGATGACAAAATCAAACACTGATCAAGATTAATTATGTCTTTTCTGAATTTATTCACAAGAAGAGAAACATATATTCAGAATTTATATATGTATATATATATACACACATATATGAAAATACACATAAAAATTTTATGTCACCATACATGCTTTATATGTTTTTTATATATTATGACATGGCAGGGCATAGTGGATAGTGAATCAGCCTCAGAATTAGAAAGACACAGGTTAAAGTTCTATTGCTGACATAAACTACCTTTGTGAGCCTAGACACTCACATGACCTCTGAGTTCTTCAGATAAGTCTCAAAGGCCTGTAAGTAGAACAACTGAAAATCTGCACTGGTAGAGGAAGTTTTCTCATTAGGAATCCCCTACATTTATGAAACCACAACTTTCATTAACTCTTACAATGACAATTATCACCTTCCTATGGATGATTTCCAAATTGGAAGTGGTCATATTACAAGGGAAAGAAACCTTAACTTGGAGTCAGGATATACCACACCCAAAAGTAAACTTGATAACCTGAAAAGGGGAAAAAAGTGTTACCTAGATGAGTCAGGCCACATAATAATTATGATAATCTAATATGTTATAACAATAAAAACAATATCCAATAATAACATTGTCCATTAGATCTTCTGGCTCCCCAGCCAAACAGAAGTATTTAGCACATGCCAAATACTGTGCTAAACACTTTACAATAATTGTGTCACTTGATCTTTATAATAACCCTAGGGGATAGATGCAGTTATTAACTCTACTTTAAAATGAAGAATCTCAGTCGAACAGAAGTTCAACGTCTTGCCCAGGATCACCGAATTAGTAAGTCTTTGAAGCTTCGTTTGTATTCAGGTCTTTCTGACTCCAGGGTCCAGTGCTCTATCTGTACCACCTAACTGTCCAAATATATTTTTTTCTAGATATTATATTTTAGTATCTTCAGGTTTGAACCCATGTACCCAGCAACTGAATGTGTGAGAAGGTGTATTATGGTTAGGATGATGTGTTTTGTACCCTCTAATTTTGCTATACATTCTTAGTAAATACACAATTGTTAATGAAAATTGATAGCAACAACTTAATCAATTTGGGAGAAGCATCCTCTGGTAGGGCTTCGTGAGCATTAGAGAACATTAGAAAACCCAGCCCTGGATTACTCAGTGATAAAATTCTAAGAGGAAGGTCTGGGTGATGGCCCCTGGGGACCCAAAGTTGCCAGTGTTGGTGAAAGTTGAAAGAATGAGTTGTGTTATGGATGTTTGTATATGTATGCATGTGCATTGCACTCTCTCTCTCCCTCAAAGGATAGTTCTTTAAGTACTAGAAAACTATTAGCCATGCATCATAAATCTATGTGATTTTGTTGTTGTTGTTCAGGTTTTCAGTCAAGTCTGGCTCTTTGCAATCATAATAGGCCAAAACTGTTTTTGGAGTTTTATCAACAAAGACACCGAAATAGTATGTCATTTTCTTCTCTAGTGGAGTAAGGCAAAGAGAAGTTAAGTGACTTGCCTAATGTCACACAGCTTATAAGTGTCTGAAGACTTATTTGTACTCAGAACTTCCTGACCCCAGACTTAGCACTCTATCCACTGGGACACCTAGTTGCCTCCATATATATGTGCTTGTGTGTGGATATATGTGTGTGTGTATGTATGTGTGTGTTTCCAAATATGTATACATACACTGTGCATATGTGTGCATGCGTATGTGTATGTGTATATATTTATAAAATGTTGGGCAAGTCACTAACTTCTCTTTTTCAGTTTCTGCAGTTATAAAATGAAGGAATAGATAAAAGATGATCTCTAAGACTGCTTCATCTTATACAAATCTCTGTTTTTATATATCTAGACCCAAAATCTTTCCCAAGCTACAATCCTTCAATCTAATATCTGACTAGACATTTCCACTACTACTTCTATTTAAACGTCTCAAACTGAATTAATCATTTTCCTCTCAAGTCAATTCAATCTCCTGACTTTGTAATTTATGTTAAGATTACTTCCATTGTTCTAGTTGCACTGGCTCATTTCAACTAAAATATATGTATGCATCAAACTTTCATTGTACGCAGAGCAATGGTCTAGAAATTGAAGAAAATTAAACCATTAGACAAGACGGAGCCCCTGCCCTTTTGGAGTTTACAATCTAGTATGTAACAGATAAAAATAACTAAAATACAAAATAATATACAATAAGTGTTTATCTAATCCAACTTAGACAAAAATCCCCTCTATAACACTATCAGCAACTGATTATCCAACTTCTGCTTGAAGGCTCATAGTGACAGAGCATTTACCATCTCCAGAGGCAGCACATTCCATTTGGGAACAGGTCTAAACATTAAGAACCTTTCCATATATGAAGCCTAAATATTCCTTTTTGCAAATTCCAACCATTTCTCCTACTTCTGTCTTTTGGGGAAAAGCAGAGCAAGTATAATTCCTCTTCCAAAAGATAGTGCTTTAATTACAAAACTATTAGTATTACAAAACTATTAGTTGGATAACTTTATCTTTTTTAATGAATGTCATATTAATGACATATTGAATTTGAAAGCCACTGAAAATCCCAGATTTTCTTCACAAGAATCATTTTAAAATCATGCCTATAAGACCCTGTATTTGTGAATTTACTATTTGAAAGCCAGCTAAGTATAGTGGACTCAAATGTGCAGCATGAAGATATTGAAATATATCTGTTAAAAAAACATATGTGGGCAGCTCGGTGGTACAATGGATTGTAATAGTAATGGAATTTGAAGATATTCCATGCCCCTTGTATTGGCAAGCAACCAGGTACTTAACACCTTGCTTAAAGTTCAGGATAGTCTCAAGGATTGAGATCCAAAACTTGTGAATCCCATGGTGGGATGAACTTATTGATGTACCAGGAAGGGACAGAACACAGAGGAGCTAACACCATATATAAGGAAAAGCCCAAGCTAAGAGAGGCAAGAACTGCTGAGAGCAAGCATCTGGAGGCTGAGATGCTATTGCTGGAGAGAGAGGAATTAAGAACAGAATTGAGAACTGAGAGCTGAGAATTGAGAAGAACCGAGAAATGAGAAGAGAGAAGAACTGGGAGAAAGCATGACTGTTGGGCCAAAACATTTTCTGTCTGTTTTGATGTTGCTTTGTCATATTTGTCTGCTGACAGAGAATATTGCTGTTGTTACAGAAGCCCTGGGACCTTGCTGCTGGTTCAGAAGCCCTGAAAGAGGATTTTCTTGTTGGATGTTTACAAAAATCCCAGAGGAGGGTCTTGCTGATGTTTTCAGAGATCCTGGGACTATACTGATTTGTGCTGATTCCTTAGACCTTGTTTTGGGTCTATGATGATTTCACAGGCAAAAAGTGAATTGATGAGGATGCTGGCAATGTTATGAATGTTATTGCGATTTTGTTTTTATTTGGAGAAAAGGAGAATGAGAAAACAGATACCTGCCTTAAGAAAGGTGGTCATGTGGAAGGGGCTTTAGAATTGTCTGTGCTGCTCCAGGGATAGAACTAAGATCAGAGAATTGAAAGATATTTGGAAATAGATTTTAGCTGAACATAAGAAAGGTCTTTCTTACAATTGGAGCTGTCCAACAATAGAGTAGGTTTCCATGAAATATTGAAGTCCCTTTCACTGGGAGTGTTCAGGCAAAGATGTGGGATTATCAGTTGTCAAGGACATTGCCTAAGGCTTTCTTCATTGGATTGACTAGAATGACCTCTAAAGTCCCTTTAATTCTAAGATTCTGTGATTCATTTTTTCTCAGAAACACATAATGCCCACTGATGTGAACCAGAAGCTACACAATTATGCAATTAAAGTCTTAGAAAACACATCATGCTTCAGCTGGGTTTTTTCAACAACAGCCACAGCAGCAGCATTTCCAAATATGAATGATGATGGGAAGTTGGGAGGGAGAGAACAAGAGAAAGAAGAGAATATCAAACAAAGCAATCTACTCCTCATTTGTGAAGTAGGCTTAATGGCAAGTTTGACAAGATTAATTTAATGATTACATTTTATTACCATCAAGAACTCAAACATCCTTACAGCCAAACAATTGACTGATAGGTATGAAGAATATAAACTCCCACTGTGCTTATTATTTGTTGGCTTTTAAAAGCATTTCATTTCACAGAATAAAAGATCTTAAAAGCTTCACTCCACCAAATGTCTATCATGTGAATGTCAAAATCATCTATGATTCCTCAAAGATTTAATAAAAGAATACATTGATGAATTGCCCTCTGATTATCAATACCAATCAAGTAATAAAACAGGGAGACATATGGTACACAAAGTTGTTTGCTACTCTCAGAAAGATGTACAGCACGGAGCCCAAATGGAAGATGGATTCCATATGGATGTGGAAGTGCTTTAGACCCTCCTATTTGTGCTTGACAATGTTCTGATTACATCAAGCCCTTAAATACTACAAAGTCACCTTCATTAGATTAAGTTTGTAATCACTCAAAAGAGTTTAGTCTAACTAGAAAAAGGAAAAGAGTTCATAGATTAAAAAAATTATATCGTTCATCAGTACATATCCATGGGTAGGACCAGGTTGACAATGAGCTAAGAACAGAATGGAGCAGGACAGCAAGAGGCAGAGAACAGGCTGAATTATTTGCAAGGAATCATATTTTCTTTTAATGCCCCACCAAGACTCTCCTTGAAAAAAATGTCAGGGCACAATCTTTTTAAAAATTTCTATGTCATTCCAGTGAAGCTATATAGCTATCAGTTACAGAATGCAACAGTCCATAGGAAATTAATGTTATGATTTACATAGGGCGATAAAGATGCAATTTGAGGTATGGACAGACCATAATATATTACCAAGTTAAAAGAAAAACAGAAGAGAAGGGGACACATTCATGTTCTCTTCACCTTACAAATGATTGTATCCTTTCAGCATAATAGAAAATTCAATTCAACAAACATACAATTGCCAACTATGGTGCTAGGCTGAATCTGCTGCCAGAAAGATAATGCTGCTTTTCTCAGTAAGAGTGTCCAATGAGGCCATAAGGCATTGCTACAGAGTTGCTATAAATAAATAACTGAGGGAAATGAACCAAAACATCTAAAATCACATCACCAATTATGGTAACCCAAGCTTTGCAGCTCCATAAGGTTCCTTTGGAAAGAAGCATTGAGACAAAAAGAATAGAATTGTTTGGTTTGAAAAAATAGAGAAAGAAGAACAGTATTAATAAGCTAAACTTTTTTGCCTTTTTATTTTGGATGGCAATTGGGGTTAAGTGACTTGTCCAAGGTCACATGACTAAGTTGTGTGTTAAGCGTCTGAGGCTGGATTCGGACTCAGGTCCTCCTGACTCCAGGGCCAGTGCTCTATTCACTGCACCACCTAGCTACACCAGTAAGCTAAATTTTTAACCAAATATTTGAAGGAAGGAAAGAAGGAAGGAAGGAAGGAAGGAAGGAAGGAAGGAAGGAAGGAAGGAAGGAAGGAAAGAAGGAAGGAAGGAAGGAAGGAAGGATGGAAGGGTGGGTCTCACTAATTGATATCTTTGAGTTGATTTTAAGACTAGGAAATTTTCTCAGACATTTAGAGTTGAGCAGGAGGAGGAAATCTACCTGGCTCTCAAGTTGCTTACTGCTCTAAAACTGTATCTCTTTCATTCTAGTATTCTCCAAGTGATGCTATGTGTTAATAATTTCAATCCAAGAATCATGTAAAAAGTACCCTCTATGTGTAAGGTACTGTACCATATACTAGGAATACATTAACAAAACAAAATGAAAAAATCAAGTAAAAAAATAATCTGTTCATGGCTTCAAGGATAATACATTCTAATGAGGGTAGAGGGCATCAATGTTCAGTCATTTCAATCATACAACTTGTAAAATATGTGTGTGTATAATACATATGTGTATATGTATGTGTTCATATTTGATCATATGAGGAAAGAGAGACCACTAATAAGTAAGAGATCAAAGAAAACTGGAATGAAACTTTTAGGTCATTTAGTCTGATATCCTTTAATTTTTCATTTTTGAAAACTGAGTGATCAATGATTAAGATCACACAATTATTGTATGGAAAAGACAAGATTCAAATTCAAGTTGTCTGACTCCATATCCAGCATTGTCTTCACTGCATCATGATGACACAAAGCCCTAAGAATGAGAGGATACTCAGAAGGGAATTGTTCACAATATAAAATACTACTATATCAAGGTCAAGAAAGATTGGAGGTTTATGAAACACTATAATTCCAGAAAAATAAAAATTTCAGGTTATCTAAAGGGCAATGGTAGGATCCATTGTTGCATATGAGTAGGCTAACATATAATGCTGACAATGGCTTACATAAAAGGTTTTGGCCTTGCAGACATAATGAAGATATATATTACCAGGAAGGGAAATGGGCTTTTTAGGTAAATGTGAATGGGAGACAGCAGAATGAAAGTATGAATTCTATTGTGAAATCAATGGTATGTTAAAAGAACTACAGAAATCCTTCAATTACTTTGAGGGGGCTAGTCTATGGAAAATACAAAAGGAAAACCCAGAAAGAATCACACAGAATGAGAAATCTACATTGGGGAAAAGGGTACCCACATTGTTGAAATCATGATCTTTCTACTCTTTAAGCTCAGGATCTCTTTAATGGAGATATTCCTCAAATTTCTTCAGTTTCTCAAAAGAATTCCTACAAACACTATTTTTACATTTACATGATCAGTCTATCACATTAAAAAATTCAAAATGTGATAAAAGGCAAAAAAAGAATCATTGAAAGAGTTGAATGGATGTTTTCCCTATTTGTTAACTATATAGATCAATCATGAAAATTTTGTTAGTATATTTTAAATGAGTCCTATATATATTTTGATCCAGAATACTTATTTCAAAGAAGTAAAATAAGATAAAAAATTACACGACCATGTAGTCACCAAAGATTTATAATAAAATCCACCTCCATGCATCCTATTAATGAAAATTATTAAGTTTCTTCCTTTTTAAAAAAACAATAGGTTTCATCTATCCCACTCCATCAAAAAAACCAGGGATGTTTCCTTTATATTCTTTGCCCTCAGCTGAAATACATTCTCCTGCTTCAGACTTTTGATGGTCCTCTTTCCCATGTGTTAATTTTTTTCTCCTTGAATTTAATTTGGATTTATTGTCTATACATTAAATATTTTAATACATGCTATGTCTCCCCCATAGAATGTAAGCTTCTCCTTTGGATGAGATGAAGAAAATGATTTGTCTTTCCCGTGAAACATCCTCTGATAGATAGAA
This sequence comes from Pseudocheirus occidentalis, assembly GCA_028646575.1. Taxonomy (NCBI): domain Eukaryota; kingdom Metazoa; phylum Chordata; class Mammalia; order Diprotodontia; family Pseudocheiridae; genus Pseudocheirus; species Pseudocheirus occidentalis. The sequence continues at coordinate 299,027,929 of CM053593.1, forward strand.
AGAGAAAGACACAGAAAAGGGAGAAATAGAGAAAGAGATGTACGGAAAGACAGAGAAAGAGAGAGAGACAGACAGACAGACAGACAGACAAAGACAAGCTAATGACTTTCTCACACAGCCAGGGTATATCAATGATAGAATTTGAACTCAGAATCTGTTGACTTGAAAGCCTGCTCTTGATTCAATTTTCTACTCTCTTTCTCATTATTCATTCAAAATTTGAAATTTTATATTCAAATCTCAGGCATATATAAGATTATTTTTCTGACTTTTTATCTTTAAACCTTCCACCTTCACAGAAAAAAACATCAATTAAAAAGTCCAGAAGTTTATATTGTAGTTTCTACTAATTCCCAACTGGCTAGTTCTGTCAGTGTTATTTCATAATTCCTTTTGAATCATGGAGAATTTTGTAGATTTTCATGCTTTTGTCTCTCTTCTTTGATGAAATCAATACCATTCTGCTATGTGAGTTTGTAGAATACTGCTGACAAGAATATTTTGCATTCTTCTCCCCTTTAAAAAAATTCCAAAACAAATAAATACAATCTGAGAAGCAAATGCTTATAGGGACAAATTGTTCCAATAAGGACTGTTGTCAACTCAAGATATTAATAGCACCAAACCATGATTAGTTAAAAGCAGCCTAATATTTATACAATATAAATATATTTGTGCTACTGACCAAATCCAACTATTTAAGGGACTTTGAATGGTAATACTTGCCTCTTCGACAGCCAGTGGGCAAATACAGGTTTTAGCTAATATAGAATTGTAAGAAATATGACATTGGGATGTACCTTTCAATGTCTTTAGCTAAAGTGACAACAGCCTGGATTTTGAAAGCTTGATGTATTTTTCCTATTCTTAACATACATTTATAGTTCAAAAGATACATACAGGAAAATAACATGAAAGATGCTATACTGTGAGTAAAAGGTAATTGTATTATCAAAATAAGAGCTGTAAATACATACTATTTCAAAGCAGTCTACTGAAATCATCAATACCTACATACAGTGTCTTTTCCCTGTGTTGTTGAATCATATCACTTCTCTGTCATAGTCATCAAATCCACTTAGGGAATGTTAAGTAAACAGTTCATTGTTCTGGATTTGTTCCTTTTTGCTTTTTATCCATTAATTTATTTATTCAACAAACACGTGTTAGGTACCTAATATATCCAACATTCTGTACCCAAACCAAAGAGGATGTAAAAAAGAGTGCAATACAGTCTCTGCCACCCCCTGGAGATGTAACATTCTGAGGGAAATAAGTCTACAATCAAATTTCACTAAGCAGGAGTAGAGTTTACTAAGAAATGTATACGTGAGATGTGATGAGTTTTCAGAAGAAGTGGAGATTTCTGACATCAGGGATTTTGGTACCATAATTCACTGTGTCTTTGTCACCATCAAATAATCATCTGTAGGCATGCTATACAAAGCAAAATGAGCAGAGAGTATCTCCATCTTTCTAGCAGTTTATCATCTAGACTGAAAAAATAGGACTCATCTATATAAAAGAAAGTGATATATGTATAACGAGGCTAAGATTTTAAAGGCTTGTTAAAGATATTCACACACACACACACACACACACACACACACACGCCATATTATATAATCAACTCCTCCTGATGTCCAATCAACTCATGATGGTCTTTCCTTCCAAACCTGATTTGCCACCATTACAATCTTCTTTATGCCATTTGTTAGTGGGTAAGTAGGGTAGGGCATTAGCTCCATAAACCCAGTTTAAACCTATGTGTGATAGCTGGAGGGGAAAAGTGCACATCTAGTATCCTATTGCTTTCTATCCTCATTAGAATAGATTTGTTTAATAAGTTAACTAGTTACCAGGCATACTGAGACTGGTCCTGAGACTTGACAGCAATGCTAAGTTTTGATTTGGAGGACGTCACAGCGAAAATAAACTTCAAACTGACAGAATGAAGTTGTGAAGCCAAGGAATCTGTACCCCATTATTGATATCTAGAATAAGCATTTGGATGAGGAAGTCAAGAGAGGGCAGAAAGGAAAGAGTTAGTAGAACTCTAAAGCTTAACACTGTTCAAAAACTTGGTCTGGTTTTTTTTTTTTTTTACTTTTTGTCTCTGATTGATCCTGCTAACAATTGCTGTGAAAGGACTTATAGGTATCCCCCAATAAATAAAATCTACCTAGATAGACATTGTCATGATAAAATTTCTTGATGGAATATCCCTGTTTTTAGTGTTTTCCAGACTTTGAGATTTTCATATCTTTTACCCCTAAAAATAGAATTTGATTCATTTTTATCAACACAAATGGACTGGATATTTTGTTTTGGATAATTGATTCCTATCTTGGGGAAAATAGGAATGAAAGTGAAAAAGAGTGGCAGTAGAGAATTGGACTGTAGGAAATTAAAATTCTACAAATGAGAATTTTATATAGTATCTACGTCTTCTTGATGTAGCAAATTTCTGTATATTGAGCCACCTAGTAATTAATGATGACACCTAATAATGAAAAATTGCATACCCTTAGAAAAATGTGCTTTTTATTTTTTTGGATTAATAGCCTTTCCACAGTGATTGCCTGGTTCCAATTGGTTCCATCATCCCTTCTATCTCCTATTTCCAGTTTCCTTTTGTGTCTTGTCTTCCTCAATTAGGATGCAAGCTTCTTGAGAGTGGGGGCTGTCTTATTTTGTTGTTTTTGTATCTCCAGAACTTAGCAATAGGCCTGGCCAATAAGGACATAATAAGTATTCTCCCTTCCTTCCTTCTTTCCTTCCTTCCTTCCTTCCTTCCTTCCTGTTGTCCATCTCTCTCTCTCTCTCTCTCTCTCTCTCTCTCTCCCTTTCTTTTCCTATCTATGCTTATAATAATTACGCAAAAGTCTATACCTCTGCCTGAATGTTAGGAATTTTTCTTCATAGACCAGAGGACCATCATATTGCTCCTAGGCCTAAAAACAAGCCAATCTTATGGTGTTTAGCTGATCAAATCTCTAAAGTTTGGAGGAAAATCATTCCTCCTCCCCAAGGGAGTTGATTTGGCAGGCCAGAGAAGGACTTAGGCTCACCCTGTACAGCAGGGAGGAGAGACAAGAAAGGCCAGGTACTATCATAGATACTCCACGTGATTCTACTCATATTAAAGGGCATAGCAGTGGCAATACACCTCTAGGTCCTTCATGGTTTTTTTTCTTTTTTAAGTAACAGAGGAAGTGTCTTTTGTGAACAGTCTTTCCCTTTGGACCATCAGTAACAGTTCAATTACTTTATCATATGCATTTAATTTTGTGGATACTTTCATTCTCTCCTTCCATTTAATGGAGGTGTTAATCTCTTTGATTATATCACAGTTGGGGGAGAATGGGCCTTCACCAACTATGTAAACTCTCTGTACAAACCATAGGAACCTCTGAACTCTATTAAAACAACTGATAAGCAATCTTGGAAAAACAGTCTCCAGGAATGGATAACTGGGCAAGCATAGGAAAGCACACTATAATTACTGCTTTGTTGACTTATTCTGAGAGCAACTGTGACCAGACAACTTTCCATGATAAATGAAGTTTTAATTCATTATTCCTATAGGAAAAGTAATGGTATTTTCCCCTTGGCAAATATTTCCCAAAGCAATAGGCAACACAAAGATAAAGTGGTTTATTGAACGTGAATGAATTTATAATGTATATTCACAAATTTAATACCAAATCTGAGCCTACCTTAATGTCCATGCTAACTGTATAAAAATTTGCCAGGAACTTTGGCATCAAAATCTAAAAGTAAGTCTGAACAGAGGCTTGAATCAATTTCCTAGATATGTTTTATTAGTGGTAGCACAGAAAGTCGTTCCAACAATTTGGTTCGATATTGGTATAGACCCACCTACAAGGAAATCTTTTAAAAGACAAGGAAATCTCAAGAGTAATATATACATGACATGGGACTTAATCTTTAAGGATTTGTAGTCAAAAGAAATGGAACTAATTTTTCACATTGATATTTAAGTAGGTAGGGGAAGAAGAACTTACATTGGTACATGGGAGCAAAGAAGGACTTTGAAGTAACTAGAGCCAGCCAGGACCAATCTGTGAGGGCCTAGTGAACATAAATCAGAGTCAGAGTTGTAAAGGATGGGGGATATGGTTCAATATAAGCAGTTACTTAAAGATTGGCTTTCATTCTTTACTTACTCAATGCCCAATCCTTGAAAGTTGTCTCCTGCCCACACCTCTCTGTTAAGACCACTTTCCTAAGAGAACACTGAATCCACTTGTCTTTTATTAATCACCATTGTCCATTATTTCTCTGAAGCATTTCCTTGACTCAGAACTCTTGAGGTGGACAGGGCTTCAGAGGTCATATAGTACAACCTTTTTTATTTTACAGATGAGGAAATTGAGTACCAAGGAAGTGAAGTGAATTGCTTCAGGTACACAAATACTAAGCACCAAGCAGTATTAAACCCAAGTCTTATGACCCAAATGTCCCTATTCTTTCCATCCCTGAATTACTACCTAATCCTTCTTAAGATTCTTTTTTCTTCTTAAATTTCTGTGTCATTGATACTATTTTAGTTCTCCTTCTTTGACTATGTCCTTCTTACCTGTTTTTCTTTTCATAATTTACTATATGAAATATACAGTATTGCCAAAGGTTCTATTATTGGGCCTCTACTCCATATATACTTTGGACCTTGATGATCTTATTCAACCCTAGGCTATCACTGAATGGGGTTTTAATATATGGAGATGTAATACCAAGCAAATGCAGCTTCCAAGGTTCAAAATATTAGCATAGTAACCCTCCATTTATTCAGTGACAAATTAAGGTAAAACATTCACAGAACAGAGAAAATCAAAATACAGTTTACCTCAGTCATTTAGCAAGTTCTCAATTCAATCACAAAGTATAGAGTCGAAGTATCCCACCCCTGGGTAGGACATTCATTTAGTCAGTCACAAAGTCTCTCTTCTCAAATGGAGATTTGTTTCCAATCATAAACAAAGTACATTCATTTGATCAGTCACAGAGCACAAAAAGTCAAAAGTTTTCCACCCCTGGATCACAACTGAATTACAGTTATCATCAGTTAACACCAAGCACCTTCTCAAAATGGGCAGTGGAGAGCACAAAGACCATCTACCTCTAAGCTACAAGGTTAAGATATCATCACAACATTTAATACCAAAAGAGAGGTCTTTTCTTCATCTTGATGCAAGGAAAGTTCTCAGCAATTTCTGTTCCTGGGGAGACAGAGCTTAACAAAGCCACAATATACATTGCCAGTGTCCTCATCAATTCACTCTCTGCCTGCAGAACAGTCTCAAGACCCCCGAACTAACAGCAAGGTTTCAGGACCTCTGCAACAACAGCGCTATACTTTACTAGTGATGAATCTGGTAAAAAAACATCAAAACAGACAGACAAAATACTGGCATCACAGTTAGGTCTCCGCAGTTCTTGGCAGCTCCACATGGCAGCTCTCAACAATCCTGGGCAGCTCCAACTGGCCCTCAGCAGTCCAGGTGGCTTCAGCTGGCAGTTCTCTCTCTCTCCCAGCAGCTCTGGCCCCCAGTAATTCTCTCTCTCTGCCTCCACAATGCTGCTCCCCAAAAGTTCTTCTGACTCTTTCTGTTTGGGCCTCTCTCTGAATCCACACCACCCCAGCTACTCCCAGTTCAGCCCTCTCTCTTCATGTCAACAAGTCCATCCCATAAGTGGAATTTACAAGCTCTGGGTTTCAACACCCAACCTGAAAACCAAGTCAATACAGGGGGATCTTTAAAATTCATTATCATTACAAGGGATATAATCTATATTTCAGATCCATCTCCATATAAGGTCCCAAATTATATTGGATATCACAAAGAAGTTATACCACTGGCCCTTTAAACCTAATTTGTACAATATCAAATGGATCATCTTTCCCCAAAAACCAACTCTTTCATTTTGCTTTTATCTTTTTGTTCTCAGAGCTTAGCATAGTATCTGACATGTGATAGGTATCTAATAAATGCTTGTTGATTATTTCCCCTGTCATTTTTTTACATATGTTCTCTCTTTGAAGTTACACATGAACTCTGTGAAGTAGTGATAGTAAATACTTGGTGAGGAGAGGGCTTTATATATTTTTTCTAATGAACAAATCTACTTTTTCTCCCTTAGAACTCCTCTCCATTGAAAAAAGAAAGAAAAACCAAACCATTATAAAAATGTGCATAGGCAAGTAAAACTAATTCCTGCATTGGCCACATCCAAAATATCTGTCTCAGTTTGTGGTATAAATATTACTAATCTCATTTTACATATGAGGAAATTGAAGTTCAGAGATAATGGTGACTTTCCCCCATAGTTTATGAAACCAATCCCAGTGATCTTTCTGCTATGCTTTTCTCATGACATAGAGCATATGCTATCATGTGTCATATATTTGCGGTATCTCTCTCTGTCAATCAGATTAAAAGTTCCTTGATGAAATGGATGATAATCTGCTAATATTTTGTATGTCCATTGTACCACCTAGTGCAATACCATTGTAGGTGTTCAATAAATAACTGTAATAAAATTGGATTATGTCAATCAGGATTGAATTAAATAACATTTTTCTAAGATTATCTAGATAAGCTTACAATACTTTAGTGTATCCATAGTTCACTATTTCAAGGAGGGGTAAATATGTTTAAGGAAAGACTTTTAAGTCTACTTGAATAGAAGGAAGATATGGGCAGGCGAAGATTAAAAAACACTGACTTGGGCTGTAACAGTGTACTTTAAAGAATCCATTTTCCATTTGTTGTGGGCTTGTTGTTTATTCAACGTGGTAAGAGATAGCCTTCAGCTGCTTCGGTTCACACAGAAAATACACAGGATTCTTGGGGGGAATAGCTAAGTTTATTTGAGATCAAGAATTCATTTTTGAGTTGTTTGCCTTTCTAAGACAATGCCAATATCCCAAAGTAAATCACTTTATGTGCATGCATTACGAAGGGGTTAAGGAGGGAATGGTAATTATCATGGGTGAAGAGCAAAATGCCCTCTCATATCTGCATAGCTACTCAATTACATAAATTTTATGGGAGATCACCCAGATATGAAGTGCAGTCAAGATTTAACAAAATGTTTTCCAGCTGCCATTTTCTTTTGACATTCATCAAACTACTCTGTTGCATCCCTTCACATTTCTCTTCCTTTCATGTCAAAAATCCCACCTAATAAACCCTTTCCTCATAATTATTTGCCTATTTAAGAAAACTTATTTACCCAATGAATAAGACTAGGAATGTGGTTAATAAGTTGACATTCCTTTCTCCATCATTCTTTCCATGAAAATAAGTCATTTAAGATTGATTTCTGGCTTTTACAAACATTTGGAATCTTTGACAAGTCTAAGGAAAATTTTAACTTTTCTATGACTTTATCTCATTGTATATTTTCAGTTACCAGAATATATAGGGTAAAACACACACACAGAAAGAGAGACAGAGAAAGAGAGAAGATAATATGCAAGTAATACAAATTCCTTGACAAAACTAAAGTCTTATTAGTGTATATATACATTATGGTGTATACACCATGTTATGTATGTTATGGATATATCATGCCAAAATATACAGGTAAAAGTTTTAAAAATTCAGGTTTTTTTTTTTTGCTTTTTGGAGGGCAGTTGGGGTTAAGTGACTTGCCCAAGGTCACACGGCTAGATTTTTGTGTTAAGTGTCTGAGGCCGGATTTGAACTCAGGTACTCCTGACTCCAGGGCCGGTGCTCTATTCACTGCGCCACCTAGCCGCCCCAATTCAGGTATTTTTAATCTGTTTATCTTATGTTTGTTTGTTTGTTTTTTTCTAAATATCTTAGTATTTCACCAATCTATATTCAGATGGTCAGTATTATGTAGATATAGTCAGCTCCTTAGAGTTTATCTGAAACAGAGGAATCTAGATATATTCAAAAGCCTTCTCATTTGTTTTTGAAACTTTGTGGTATGTATATGTCACATGAAATATATTTTCCAAAAGCAGATACTGAGTTTCATTCCTTGTAAACACATGCTTTTTCTACTCTAAATAGTCTTAATATATGAAATTTCAAATGACCATAACTGATGAAATTAGTAGCCATTTAGGTACATATGACCTAAACACCTGAAGTCTAAAAAAATTCATGTTGAAATATGTTAGTAGCAGGTTACGATGATGAAATCTATTGATAAATGGGGATATTGCACTCCAATTTTATCAGCATTTTTAAGTAATGTAGAACCATAGATTCATCAAATAGAAAGGGATCCTAGAGATCAAACTTTTAAGCTCCTAGTTTAGGTCTTTTGGAATGCAGCAAGGGACAGGGGAGGTAAGGAGGCAAGCAAAATTCCAGAAATGATTTATCAAATAAGAGAAATAGACATGGAAGAACATGAGAGAAATATCAAAGAATGAGTAGTAGAGAGAAGAAGAGGCAGGTCAATAGCAAGTAGAAAGATTTGATTTTTTTAATCTACAGAAAATTATTCAGAAAATTCTCTTTTATGAGTATACAACAGAATATTATGTATATTGTCAGACACAGCAAATGTCTTGATGATTTTGCTGAACTACTTTTGTTTCCTCGTTTTTAACCATTATTATAAGAGATGGTTCATGTTTAAAAAGAGGGGGCTGGAAATAGTCAGAAATAAAGATGATATAAAAATGTCGATACAATAAAAAAAATTAAAAGAAATTCCTTAGTGTTTTAAGTGAATATACATGTGTGTATTTTCTCTACCAATTAAATCAATTAGCAGTATTTTGTCATCTGCATTTTTAAAAAGTTCTATTCCAGGCAACTTTCTGCACTGTTTCCTGTTTTTTCATTTTATCTTTCCCCGCCCCCATTCCCTGGAGATCTCTGACCCTTAAATTATTTCTGGGGATCTGTTCAACGTGCCTAAACAAAAAAGCAAACAGTTCTAAGGGAAATACAGACACAGGAAGTATATTATGAATTAACTTTTCAAATCACTTCATATCCTTTAATATCAGTTTCCTCAACTATAAAATAATGACTTAGAACAGGTTAGCTCCCTTATAGCTCTAAATTCTATCAACTATGGTATCAACTTTACCTTCGTTATTTAATGTCAGAAGTCTCTGATTTAACCTTTCTCCCACTAAAAGTTTTCAAATGAATCTATTTGGCAGTTCTTTCTATGGTAACATTTATGATGGAAGTCAATGAGAAAATAAAATATTGTGTCATGTGAGGAACAAGATGGTAGAGTAGTAGCTTCTGCATAAAGATCCAACCTAACAATCTCATAAAAAAGTAATCTATAATAACTTAAGCTAAAGCCATAAGATATGAAAATGGAAGCAGTTCACTTTGTAAAAGCTTCCTGAAATAATATCGAAGTGTTTAAAATTTAAAGTTCCCATTCACCATTCCCAACCCTAGTTTACTTCTGCACCAGGCCCAGCTACTGCAAGGAAGCTTACAAGCTTAGAAACCACAAGTAATTCTTGCCTGTTCCACAGTAGTGGCATAGTCTGAAACATGAGAAAAGGATAAGAGTGACCCCCCTCCCCCCCCCCCCCAAAAAGGAGACGACTGAAAACATGGCTCCCGTCAGCATTTTCCTCAGAGAGTTTACTTTGGTCAAGGCTATATATAGACCTGCACAACCTCCATCTCAATGAATCTGAGGACTGTCAACCTTTTGAGTCTGTCAAAGCAGTAGAAAGGGGAAAGACAGGATAGTGAAGATGGAAACAAAAGAACACTACTTCTGGGATTACAACAAACTGGTAGAAAAACAAAAGCTCAGTCTGAGAAAGAATAGGCATAAGCCAATGTACCAAGCAAATAAACAGTGAGTTTCATTTTTTTTAAACAGGAGGAAATGCTTTAACTCATTAGTAATTAGACAAAAAGCAAACATAAATTTCTCACACCTCTGCGAGTATAAAAGTTGAGAGAAAAGAAAATTGATAAATACTAGAGGGACTGTGGAAACACATAAACATTAATTCATTGTTGATGGATTTGTGAAGCGATCTAACCATTCTGGAAAGCAATTTGTAACTACACATAAAAAGTCACATACCATTTGACACAGCAATGCCATTTTTATATCTATATTTCAAAAAGTTCAAAGAAAGAAGGATAAAGATTCATATGTACAAAAATTTATAGTAACTTTAATGGCAAAGAATTCATATTCAGTTGGGGAACTGCTGAATGAATTGTGACATATGAATTAGATTAAATACCACTGTACTCAACACTTTCGCATTGTTGAAATGATGAGAGAGAAATGGTTTCAGAGAAATCTAGGAAGAAATGTATGAACTAACTTGGAGTGAAGTGAGGCAGAACCAAGAGAACAATTTATACAACAAAAATATTGTAAAGACAAAAAACTTTAAATACTTACGAAATCTGATCAACATAATGACCAACCGCAACTTCAAAGCACTCTTTCTGAAACATACTCCCGACCTCCGGGTAATGGACTCAGAGTACAGACTCATACCTCTACCAGCTCCCCTCAGCTACCAAGATAATGGATGTTTCTAAAACTTTGGTCTACCTATGTCACAGTCCACCCTCAATGATTTCCAGGAGCTCTTAGTTTCCTTTAGAATCAACTTTTAAAATCTTTCTTTGGTATTCAAAACTCTTCATTACCTGGACCCTTTCTTACCTATCTAGTTTCCTAACATTTTAACCCCCTCCACAGATTTCAACTCACTATATTGTCCTATTTAAAGGTCCTCATACATAATACTTTATGCCATATCTCTGTTCCTTTGCACTAGCTGTCTCCCATACCTACAGTGTTCTGCCTCTTCACCTCTACCTCTTAAATTTCTGGATATCCTTCAAGAATAACCTCATCAACTCAATGCCCACCATCTGAATCCTTTCCTGGTTCCTTAAGCCATGATGCCTTTCAGAGAACTTTCCATGTACTTCATATACTTTTGGTGTCCCAAAAGTCTTGGTGCAGTTTTAAGTTATTAAAGCTTTAAAAGCATTAATAGCTTAAAACTGATATTTGTGTATATGTGCATATGTATTACATATATATACATACATATATCTGTGTGTATATGTATATGTATATGTACGTATATAACATTTTGAACCTACCTAGTTATTTACACATCATCTCCCCCATTTGGTTTGGTTCTGCCTTATAGGCGGAATCAATGTTTTTGCCTTTCTTTATATCCCCTGCATTTAGAACAATGTCAGGAACATAGTAAATACTCATTTAATACTAATTAACATTGACAGAATCACTGACAGTGAACACCTTCAAGCAGGTATAAAAACAGTGGTTCCCCAAGGAATCCCACTGCCACCACCACTACCACCATCACAATAACATTATAAGTACAACTTTCCAAAATCCTCCTATCCCAGCTCTTGGATTTGACCTGTGGTCACCAAAATCATAGAATATTTAAGGGACCTCAGTGTTCATATAGTCCTAATCCAACCTGAAGCATGAGTAACATGAACAGTTTACAGCAGTTTATAGCAGTTTTCAATTAACAGAATACCATATATGTACTCTTTCAATTGATCCACAGAAATGCTATGGATAACTAATGTAAATATTATTATTTCCATGGTTTAGATAAGAAAATAGAGGCACAGATGCATCAATTTGTCATGGTCATTACAGCTGGTATAACTAGTAAATAGCAGAGATGAGAATTAACATTGCTTTTTTTTCACCCACAATCCAATCAAATAAAATTTAATTCAATAGAGTTTTAAGTGACTATCATATGTCTAGTACTCTGCTAGGGAATGGAGTAGGTTTAGATAATACATAATACATATCTTCATGAAGCTGACAGTCTAGTAGATACAAACAGAGATTAACATAATCTAGTACTGAAATGAAATCTAGAATCCTTTACATTGTAACATATTGTCTTTTCTACTGAATGCCTTTTTTAATACCCCTGATCATCTAACTTATTTGAAGGTGACCCCCAGAGATACCAAGCACTAGCACTAACCATTAACATGCATATATTTAGGTGAAAACTTTCTCTTTAATTACCACTCTTCCTTACTAGTTATATTCCTTCCTATGACGAAGAAGAAGAAGAAGAAGAACAAGAAGAAGAACAAGAACAAGAAGAAGAACAAGAACAAGAACAAGAAGAAGAAAGAAGAAGAAGGAAGAAGAAAGAAGAAAGAAGAAGAAGAAGATGAGGAGGAGGAGGAGGAGGACAACTAATCTCTCTTCCTCATGCCAACTTTGAAGTGCCTCCTTGGATTTTTGACTACATTGCTCTCCTTCTGTTTTTAATAGTGAATCACCTGGAAGAGCCAGGTAGGTCATTGCCTAAGCCCCCCCCCCATATCTACAGCACCATGACTTAGATTGTTTACACAACATCTGCCTCATTCTTCACCCAACATTATCATTTGCCTGCTCTATAAGGAACTATAAAATTATGCCCCCATTTGGTTCAACCTCTAGCCCTAGTTTGTGCAGTATCTTACTCATTTTATCCCTGTGGTTCAGTTTCTCCAGTTGTGAAGTGATCTGAGATCCTCTCAAAGGCCCTCACAGTCAAATACTGACCTATTGCTATTTTTACACTCATAGTATTTCTTAATTATGTAGTTTTGGAAACAATTCGCCAGCTATAACATTTAAAACATAAGAGATTTTCCCCCTTCTTTTACAATTGTATATCATCCTATCATTCTATGATTTCTAAGCAGTATACTCCCTAGATCCCAATTTATCATGAACACAAAACTTTCAACTGCCAGGATAGGGAGAGAGAGGGGGGAAATGCTTTAAATTAAGACATAGAATCAGCTTCATGTTTAAAACATCTAAAATAACTTTGCTGTAGGAAAGAGGTTACGTACTCAGCCTGAGACAATATCCGCTGACAGCACCAAGGCTGGAGTTTTGTTTCAGCCAGCAGCTTGCACACAGAGAACAACAACAGGAATAAAAGGTCATATGCAAGTCGGCTAATATTCTAACAGGGACATTTTTAACCTTGAACTTAAAAAAGAAACACTAAAAATTTTCCATCTTATTTGATGCTAAATATTTAATGGTCAATGCCAGGGGTCTCCAGGGCGAGTTTTCTTGAAGAACTGAATTCCTTCCTGGGTACCACAAGGAGTTAGTGTTCAGTGGTGGCCTGGGTACTCTGTACTCTGTGTAGCACGTGACATGTTTTTTGTTTTTTGGGTTTTTTTTCCTAGCGAATCCCCAAGAGCTTCAAGAAAACCTTTGTCAAGAGGAAGGGTTTTCATTTTGGAGCTGCTGAGTTTTATTTTGTTTTGTTTTTATTTTTGCTATATATAAAAATAGCAAATAAATATATATATGTATATATTTTTCTTTAAGCTGGGGGTAGGAGGGAATCACTGTGTGCGGGCCTAGATTTTGTCAGTATTGTAGACCAAAAAAAAAAACAAAAAACTGAAGTTTGTGGCCCAATGAACAGAAAAAGGTCCCAAAAAGCTAGTATGCCTGTGTACACATATAACTTTACATCCAATTTAAATGCACATTTTAGTGAGGTTTTTTTCTTCTTACAACCAACAAAGGAAAACGAATGTTTCTGCCCTAAAGCTTCTATCAAAGAACCATACATAGTTCCATTCTTCCTCACTCCCTTTGATAAAAGCCTTAGGGCTGAAACCCTGGCTTTTCTTTCATTCATTCCAGTGAAAGAGGGATAGTGGGGGGGTGGGGAGCACTTTTAACCCTTTCCTGTCAATCTTGGGCTAAACTAGCTACACTACACTTAGCCAAGCTATTAGGATCTCAAGTTTTTTCATAGCTTGCATAGTATCCAATAACATAAGCAGCACAGGATGGGTAGGCATAGATAGATTAGCAGTTTGTGTTCCTATCTGGTGCTGATGAAATCGTAGGTTGATTGGAGAACTGGAGTACCCAAAAAGAGAATCAATGAGTTCTGATTGGATTTTTAGTAGCAGGGAAACACTGAAGAAAATCAAAATAGGAATTTGGCTTCTTGCATTCAACTCCAAGGATTTATCTTACCAAAACCTATGTGTTTGGGATTTCCCAAAGATGCATTTGCTTTGGTAGAATGGGTTTCAAATGAACCATCTGGTTTTACAAAGAAGCATGCTATAACTGTAGATTTATTCTATATAGTATATTTCAGAAGGCATAAGGTGAACTATACTAACTAGATCCCAAACTACTTTACTTCTCTTCCCCTCAGTCTCTCTTTCTATCCCTTTCCCTGTTCTCAAAATCAAGAACAGCCTAGTTCCTACTTTCCTTTACCTAGTGCCCAAGTTATATTGTAAAAAAGAAAACTCTTGCATTGAATTAGCCAGGTCCCCTCCCCCCTTTCCCCTAAACAAACTTTAATTGTTTTCTACTAGGCAACACAAGTCAATTATCTCCCTTTGGTAAATATACCCAGTGACCAATCTCAGATCATGGAGTCATGTAACAGAGTCACAACCTAGCTAATGACTTCAGAATTGCTGGCTACGTTAGAATGGTGTAAGTACAGCAAAAGGCTGGTGTTACATCACATTGTGCTTTTTTGCTTCCAACACTGGAAAAGATTTTGAGCATTCAGATTTGTGTTGGTCCCAGAATAAAAATACATTGATAACATCCAAAGATGAAGTAACTTTTTTTTATTGAAAACTGGTTAGAGGCTCTATCTGCTAATAGGAAAGAATAAGAATAGAGAAAGTACGGAGACTATAAAATTGTGAGTAGTGGGCTTTTCATTTGTCACACTTTTGCTTACCAAAGTAAAAGTGAATGAGGTAGGACAGAAAAATATAGAAATAGGAAAACCTGAACTGTATGGAAAATAGGTAATCATTCTTATGTTCATGACTTTTTACAGTAAGTTTTAAATAGGGCATCTAAGACTCTGGATTTAGGATTCATATGACCTAGGCACTGGTCCTTGCTCTGCCACTAATGCTATATTTGACATTCACCTTGCTCCCCAGATTTACTTCTTTACATGTAAATAGGGGTCATAATATTTGTATTGCTGTTAGCATGGGGTTATTTTGAGATTCAAATAATATCATATATGTAGACCTTAATGATTAAGAAGTGCAAAATATTGTAATAATTTTTCCCCTTGTCTTTTGGACATAAGTAACATATGAACCTAATTTGAGTATAGATAATAAGAATGGCGTCAATGTCCAAATTATAGTTGTACAGAGTTGTCACAAATATGTATTTTTGACATACACATGCTTTTGCATATGTAAAGAAGTATGCTTGTGTCTGAAGTATGTTTTTTTATAGTGCAGGTCTTGAAATGAGATGCTGTGAATTAAATATGAGATCCCAAATGCAGTCTATTAAATGAAGAATACGATGTAACACAGTAGCCTCTGTTCAGGAACAAAAGCTAGAGATGAGTCCACCAAAAATACAGTGACCATTATAAAGAATTATTATAAGTCTAGGAATCTTTCAAAAGATGGAAAAAATTATGCTTCAATAACTGAAAGCAGAGACTTTATTAAAGCAGAAAGAGATGACTTTTCCACAAAGATTACAAGAAGGAATAAAGGAAAAGATCTTCTTAAAAGATAATTGCTCTGGAGGAAAGAACTAGAAGAAGAAATGGTTTAGAAAAAAAAGCAATAAAGCTTTACTCAGTAACAGATCCACTGAAAATTAGAAATAAGCAGAAATAAATGAATCCACAGGGTAGTAAGAAATAATGGAACAAAATTTAAGAACGAAGAAAATAGAAGATACATGATAATTTTTTTAAAGCTGACCTGGAAATTAAACCAATGATGTAGAATTTAAGAATGATTGAGTCCATCCAAAATACCAAAATACAGTTGATTTTGTTTTCAAAAATCCTGGAAACTGTATTTTGAAAAATCAGAAAAGAAGATTGCACAGATCTATTACAACCAGAGGTCAATGTATAACTAAAAAGGATATGCCAATCATTTCCTGTAAGAAACTCTAAAATGAAAAGTCTTAGAACATCTATACACAAAATCAAGAACTCTCTCATTAAAGAAAAAATACTGGATCTTTCAAGTATACAAAAAGAAGCCTTTCAAATACCAAAGAACCAGTCAGCATCACATCAGACTTGGTAGCTTCTACTATAAGTGAGAAGAGACTTTGAAAACAAGATTCTAAAAGGCAAAAGATAGAGGTCCATAAACAAAAATACTATCTTACCTTGCAAAGTTGAATATAATCCTTTTAGGGGGATAAGAGAAAGATGGAATGAATCTTTCAAGAAATAAAGGACCATTATGAATTTCTAAAGCAAAGATAAAGCTGATTAGGAACCACGGAATGTAAACACAAGAGTCAAGAGAAATCTAGAAAGATAAAAGCATTTGAGCAACTGGAAAGAAATCTTGTCTCACAAAGTTATTGACAGAAAAGTACATTGTAAATCATGAAACCAAATAGAAATGTGAAATAATATTATCTATTAAAAAAGGGAAGGAAGGAAGGAAGGAAGGAAGGAAAGAAGGAAGGAAGGGAGGGAGGGAGGGAGGGACAGAGGGAGGGAGGGGAGAAATAAAGAACTGACTAAGATTAATTTGGTATGACTCATTCTTAGTGAACCTATGCTAATTCCTATAGATTCCTACATTATTTCTCTTTCTAATTCTTTACAACAATTCAGTGCTTCAAAGGTAGCAATTTTGTCAACATAAATACTCCTGAAATTGATGAAGATCACAATCCCTTTATCACAAGTTATAAAGTCTTCAAATTTACAATGACCAAAAAATTATTATCCTATTGTCAACCTGATTATGAGCCTCTCTAACTTAGTAAGGCAAGAAAGTACAATTTGGGGGCAGTTAGGTCTGGAGAAGACCTAAATTCAAATCCAGTTGCCAACACTTACTATGTGAACCTGGGCAAGTCATTTAACATCTGTTTGCCCCAGTTTCCTATGGGAATAATAATAGCACCTAATTCCAAGGATTATCGTGAAGATCAAAGGAAATAATATTTGTAAAGTGCTTAGCACGATGCCTGGTAGGTTCCACATAAATATTAGCTATCAAAATAGTCATTAAATAATTCTACTTTCTCTTACAAGTGAACTTTGTACCATCTATCATAAGCTATAGATTTATATCTACATAGCTCTCCTTCCTTCCAGACACATTAAATTAAATATTTTCTGAATGTCATACTTCAATACATTTTTATACTAGTGATAATAATGATGATGATAATAGCTAGCATTTGGGGGGGGCTTTTTTTTGGAGAGAGGAAGGCAGGGCATTTGGGGTTAAGTGACTTGCCCAAGGTCACGCACCTAGTAAGTATGTCAAGTGTCTGAGGGCAGATTTGAACTCAGATCTTTCTGACCCCCGGGGCTGGTGTTTCATTCACTGAACCACCTAGCTGCCCAATAGCTAGCATTTTTATAGTGCATTTAAGTTTGCAAAGCACTTCATCATTATTCTTTCATTTTATCTTCATGACAACCCTAGGAGAAGGTGTCCTCTCCAGGTGACAGATAAGGAAACTGAGACAAAGAATTATGTTGGAATAAGGGGAAGAGAATAAGCATTTTTATACTGCCTACTATGTGCCAAGGGATGTATGGGTGTCCAAAGAAGACTAATATCTCCGGTGAGAGGGCTTTCTAAGACCTTTTCAGGGCTGCCCATTTACCTTTGGTGTCCAACTGGCATTCAACTCTCACTTGTGGCTCCAAGAAATTGATATATGCACAGTAGCCACACTCTGGTAAACCATCTTGGCAGTCAGACTGAACCAGGTTGAAGGTAACTGATGGGTCATAAACCCATGAGTGAATTAGGGAAGGTATCTACTCCATGCACGTGAAGATTTCCCCTTGTGGAATGGGCAGATGAGAACAATTTGTTCCATTAAGGGAGCTGAAGCAGGTTCTATGGAGTGCTCAGTGCTTCCTCAGATGTCATCTACTGCACCCTGAGCCATCACCAATCATCTTGACTTCTGTCTTGTCACTGGACTTAGTTGACCCTAAAAGAATGAGGTTTACAACTTTGTGCAACTTTTACTCACTTAAATCTGATTTACACATAAGTCAAAATATCACCCTCTGATGTCACTGGTCTTCTTCAAAAGAGAGGGACAAACAAGAGCCATGCATCAGCGCTATGCTAAGCTCTTTACAAATATTATCTCTGTTTATTCTCACAAACACATTGTGAGGTAGAAACTGTTATGATTTTCATTTTATGATTGAAGATACTGAGGCAAACAGGGGTAGTGACTTACTACCTTTATTATATAGTTCTTATTACCTACATTATATAGTTCAGGTCTAAAGCCAAATTTGAACTCTTCCAGCTTTAATACTTTGTTTACTATAATAGTAGGAACTAATGTGGATCATCTGGATCAATGTAGGTATACTCTTTCCTGTTAGAGACTGTATCTTATACTTTCCTTTTCATTCAGTATTATCTTTGTGACATATCTATCTGATCTAATCTATGTGTTTGTGTATGTATATACTTTAATAGTTCATTAAACTATTTTTTAATCTCAATAAATGTACTTCAATATAACTTATTTCCTTTGTAGACTTATGTATGTTATTTTCTGTATTTAAAAACATTATTATAGAAGGCATCAGACTGCCAAAAGTTCCATGAAATGAAAAGATTAAGAACACATGCACTAGAAGGAGACTTTCCACTAGGTCTTTTTTAAAAAGACATTTTATGAGAACAAGTACAACACTTAGAATGTCTGTCTGCTATCCCTTTCTCTCCCTGCATGATATACCTCCTTCTTTCTTCTGGTCATATGTGTTCTTGCTACCTTTTCAATGCTACAGAACCAGAAATGTAATTGCATTGGTCAGTTGACAAAATGGGTGTATGGCTCTTTGAAAAAATATCATGTGCTGTAAGAAATAAGACAATCTTCATTTTCAACAAATAAATGTAGGAGAAAATGAGAGGATGTTAAAGATAGGTTTTTGTTCCAAGAATATTGGGAAGGTCTAAAAGAGTGTGCTTTCCTGAGGGCATAAGGGAGAATAGAAATTCCTGCTACCCACCAACATGCACATAGGTAAATGAGTGGATCTGTTATCCTCTCGTTTCCCCTGAGGTGGTTATTAGAAGTTTCCTTCTTGTCTTCAGTCATGTTTGGAATTGTTTTCAGGATGTTTAGACTCTTTTCCTCAAGTTGTCACCAGCTCATTACCACAGAATTACATTTTACAAACAAGAGCTGGTTAGAGAGCCAACTTGGCTTGGCTGTTGCTGTCTAAGGGAATTGTAAAAAGGATAAATTTCCTTCGTTTTGAAAAGACGAGCACAATCTGACCAGCAGGCAGTCAGGCTTGCTGCCTTTTTCTTCAGTGTTGGCTCATGGCCTTTTGCTCTCTGGGAAGTTGTTCTCTGATGAAGTGAATTGTTTGGTGGCATAGTAGAAAGGACTTTTCTTTTTCTTCCCCTTTGGAAATACCAAGTGTTCTATTGAAAGAGTGTTTTCTAGCTTCAATGCAATTACAACCTCAAACATACATATTGAATATGGGTGACTAGAAAACCCCTATTCTAAATTGATATGCTTTTTGAATATGCATAAAAATCTCTCTGAAGGAAGAATAGAAAGTCATTAATTGTTCCAATATCCACTCTTTTCTGGGGAACTAAAATTATCATGTCAGTTATATTAAAATAAACTTTCCTTTATGTGTAAATGCTTATAAGGATAAACTAAGTGCTCAAAGTCAAAAGAAGTCAGAACTTAGGTACAATCCCAGTTCTTTCATACCAAAACTGTCATATGAATACCGTCTGAAGGAATTGTGAATGGTTCACCTGGAGAAGGCTAAAAGAAATATAATAGCTATCTTCAAGAATTTGAAGGGCTCTCAGTGGGAGACAGAAGAAATAAGAGTAACAGGTGGAAGTTATAGACAGGAAGACTTAGGGCTGATATGGGGATAAAAACAACTTTCTAATTAGAGATACCCAAAAGAAGAATGAGATGTCTTGAGACTTGAATCCTCACTTTGGGGGCTTGAGAAAATCCTGAATGATAATTTTGTCAAGTATATTGTAAAAGGAATTCCAGTTCCATTATGGGATTATACTAGATGGCCTCTGAGAGCCCTTCCAATTCTTTTTTTTTTAATTTTTAATTTTAATTTATTTTCTTGGTTACATCATTCATTTCCACAAGGTTTTGAGTTACAGATTTTCTCCCCTTTTTGCCCCTACCCCCTAGCCCAGAACATTGATCCCACTGTAAGGCCC
>CM053593.1:299048698-299109240 GCA_028646575.1 Pseudocheirus occidentalis
TCTCTCTCTTTCTCTCTCTCTCTCTGTCTTCCTCATGTCAGAAGAAAATTCTACTTCTTCCAAGAGCTTGTCAGGAGAAAATTCTGAATGCGCCTCTCTGGGGCTTTTCTTATATATACACACAGAGCACTGGTTTCCTGTTTCAACCAACCCCTTCCTGTTATGCCACCAAAAGGAGACAGAGTTCACACCTTCTGTTTCTTTCACAGAGGTTTGATTAGTTACTAAGGGCTAAGTACCTGCTTACTTGACATAACAAAAAGGGGTCTTCAAATTTAAATTAATTACCATTATACTAAGTCTGGATTTTAACTACATCTTCCTGAGTCCAGTGCCAGTACTCTATCACCTATACCAACTAGCTGCCCTTAAAACCAGTCTTAGAAAGAGGCAGCACAGAAATAGTGAGCAGAGGATTTGACCCATTTGCTATAGCTTTCCAACTTGTAAGAATACTACATAACACTCTTTAACTTACAATAATTGTTTCAATAAAATTCCATTTTAGTTTAATTAAAAATATTTACTGGGGCAGCTAGGTGGTACAGTGAATAGAGTACTGGCCCTAGAATCAGGAAGAATTAAATTAAAGTCCAACTATAGATACTTACTAGCTTTGTGACCCTGGGCAAGTCACTTAACCCTCTTTGCCTCAGTTTCCTCATCTGTAAAATGAATTGGAGAAGGAAATGGCAAACCACTCTAGTATCATTGCCAAGAAAACCCTAAATGAGGTCACAAAGAGTTGGACATAACTGAAAACAGGAATTAGCAGTATTTTTGAAGAAATAGCATAATAAAGAAGAAATAGCATAGTACCTTCCTTACCATTATGGAACTTATAATTTAATACTGGAGATGACATATAACTATAATACAAATTTAAAATGATTAAGTTCATAGGTATATACATAAAAACAATGATCAGGAGTAGAATAGGTTTGGGAAAGTATATGCCTATATATGTATGTATATATGCCTACGTGTCTGTATATACCTGTAGTTATGGAGAACCATATCTAAACTTTATTGTAGCCTTCTGGGTTCAGGGGAGGGTTTGTATATATTTATAGTTATAGAGAAACAGATCTAAACTTCATTGTGGCCTTCTTGGGGGACAGGAGGAAGGAAAAAGAACAAAGTAAAAAAGTGTACAGTAGAGAACAAAAGAAAATTCACAAGGAAGCAAGGAAAAGTTAGACAAATCTCAATACAGTGAGTATTATTTATTATATAGGCTTTTTTGAAATGAAAATTTCCTTTTACATAATTTGAATACTCTCTTATGTTCTGTTTATGCATATGACCTGCTTTTGTTTCTTTCTAACTTTGCATTTAAGTTCCAATATTTAAGTTTATGATGTGTTTTGTTTCTTTTTTTTTCTGTTCTCTATTTGTGTTCAGACATTTGAGTCTAAAATAAAACTTCAAGAAAAAATGATTACGTTCCCATATATGTTTTGGGGTTTTTTTGTCCATTTAGCAATAATCACTTTTCATATAACCTTCCAGGAAGCTAGGTGGCACAGTAGATATAGTGCCATATTATAATAATGATTATATCCATTCATTTTTCAATTACTTAGTTAAATTTTCTTTTTTAAAAAATAAATTACATTGCTATAGATATTATATTTATAGGCAGCTAGGTGATTCAATATATCTGGTCACCAGATCTTGACGTAGAAAGATCCGAGTTCAAATATGGCTTTAGACACTTACTAACTGTGTGACCTGGGCAGATTCCTTAACCTTACTTGCCTCAGTTTTCTCATCTATAAAATGAACTGGAGAAGGAAATGGCAAATGACTCCAGTATTTTGCCAAGAAAACCCCAAATGAGATCATGAAAAGTGAGATGTGATTGAAATGGCTGAAAAACAATTAGAAGATGTTTTCCTTCTTGGTTTTGCTTATATAGAGTGTAGACTCTGGTCCCCTCCTTTCATGACCAGGACTGCTGGATCACCTTAAACAATTCCAGGGAACCCTGCAGGGATTGTTAGCTCCCACTAGCGATTTTCCTTCTGTTTTTTAAAGGGCCAGTGAGTGACACCCCAGTTCCATTTAACTACTTAACATTGATTTTTTTTTAAACGATTTTTACGTCAAAGGTATGGCAAAAACAAGTGCAGCAATATTTCCCCTTGTTTCTTTCACCTATACCTCCTTAGTCACCAGAGGAATAGGTTCAAAATTTTGTTCAGTTCTTCCAAAGCACAGAGAAATTAAATCTTGAAACAATATACATTCTTCCTTAAAAAAAAATGATGATGAACTGTTGTATGTCCTTCACTGCAACAAAGTTAGCTTTTTATTCCTGCAGAACTAATTTCAAATCTTGTCTTTTTCCTCAAGCCTACAGCATCCATTCATCTCACTACCATCTTAGCTGAGAGTTTCAGAATTTTCTCCTTCACTTCTACCACACAGAATTGCTCTCTTCCATCAAGATATAGCTCAAGCACCACCTACAATATATGAAACTTTTTCTGAACACCCATTTATTAGGGCTATTCATCGCAAACAACCTTGCATTTATTTTACATTTGTTCTAACACACACATGCGTACATATGTGTTTATGCATGAATATAGCCTTCCTTGATGGAATTTAAAGATAATGCATTGTCTCCTTTGCAAATTTGTAGCTATCATCAGGGTTTAGCACAGTGCCTGCTACATTGTATGTGCTTAATAAGTACTTGGTGATTAATTTTTTAAGTGAATAATGGGCTCCAATATACCAATTTTATTTTGAAAAAAATACAGTTTTGGGAGTGGGAAAGGAAACTTGTTATGGAAAATCAAAAAGAAAAGGAATGATTTTTTAGGAATTAATATATATCCTCATATAAACAAATTTTAAGTAAGTTAACTGAACTTTTCAGTTGTAGTAGGCATTAATGAAAAGTAATTATTGCTTTTCCATAGATAATACAGAAACTTCACTATATAGAGAAGATATTTCTTCAGGAAAAATTAAAATATAAAAATCTAGAAATTCTTACAGAATTATTTTAGGTTTTCATTAGTTTTGAGTTGGATTTCGACTTAATAAGCATTAGAGGTTTGTGTTTAAAACTCTAAATCAGCGTAGAGTTTTAATTTGTAGTTAATTAGATAATAAATGAGGAGGTGAGGTAAGGGCCAAGCTTGAGGATAGAAGAGAATACAGTTTATTTTAAGGGGAAAAAATGCAATTAAATTCTTTTGGGGGAGTAACAATTTTCAGGACTCTTATAAATAGAAGGGCCCATCTCAGCTTGATTACTCCCAAACAGCTTCCTGCAACCTCCCACTAAGTAGATGAGCAATTAGAGTAATCACAGCAATAAGTCAAAGGCACTTGCTGTTCAAACTTGGGTTGTGACTTTTCTTTTCTGGCTTTGCTCCTGAGTGATGGGGAAACACACACACACACACACACACACACAAATTCAGACACACACACAGAGAAACATCAGTTTATTAGAAGATGCATTGTTTAGCAAGGCTTGATTTTGTAGATGAAGGTTAAAAGAAGGACATCAAAAGAGTCCAGCAATGCTGAGACTGGTGACTATGGTGAAGGTATTCTTATATGTAATCCAGTCATGCAGATGGAAATCTGCCCAACAAACTATAAAGCATAAAGTCTGACTGTGAGTCAATCTGCCAGTGCAGGTTCAAGGTGACTCAGTAAAATACTGCATCTTATTTTTGACAAATACTCAAAGGCTCTGATCCACATATGGTCTATTTGTATTGGGGGTGGAGGTAGGAGGGGAGCAAGTAAATTTGGCATTGGAATAGAAGGACAGGTACAGAAACTATTTAAAAAATGGATGAAATGAACTTTTGGCAATTGATTTACTTGGATAAAAACAAATAGTAACTAAGGCAATTGATTTTTGAGTTCCAATCGGTAGGTATTAAAAGTAATCACTCCCTGTCCATAGTTCTGTTTGAGATGCCCTTGTAATATTTACCCACCTCCTGACCTTGAGTTGGCTTAGTTTTGATGGGATTACTTCTAAAAAGTGACTGTGAAATAAAACTGGTTTCCTAATGTCAGTAGCTTGATCTTTTGGGTATGTTTTTAAAATGACTGATAACCTACAAGAGTAGGAAGTAATAGGTCCTATCAATTACAATCAAGTTGTTTTATCTTTGTTTTCCAAGTTCAGCTACCCCTGTGGGCTTCATGTATCATCAAAAATCAATGAAAACTCCTAACTTATTGCTTCATCCTTGAGACCTTCTACATCAAAAGAAATTTTTTTAAATTTTCCATTGAAAAGAGGCCATGTACAATATTTGTACAGTCAATGTTTCTTACATTCCTCTGTTTTGTGTATCATATACTGTATCTATCCTACTGCTGGCACTTGTTTATTAGCTCTGCTTCTTAAATAGTTTATAAATTCTTCTTTAGTTATTCTAGTACTAAGTCTTTTCTTTGCCCCTAGAAGTTGAAAAATTACCCCCAAAATACCATTAAAAGTCAACCCTATATTTCATACACTCATAGATAGTTAAGACTTATTGAGGAAGAAATCACACAAAGATCTAGTTGTTCCTTAATTTCATTATCATGGAAGATCATTTATTATAGTTGAAGGGAATTTATCTTTTCTGCTCTATAATAACCATAAAAATGAAATTGGGGCATGCAGATGCTTCATAGGCTAGACCTCGATGAAATAAATGTATATTATATATATATATATGTATATATATATATATATATATATATAATATACCATGAAAATGCATTTGTTTACTGCCTACATGGATATGGGGAGAGACATTGTTAATACTGCTGAAAATAATTAAATAATTATTGTGATGGGAGAATGAGAGGAAATGAAGGAAGGAGGGAGGGAGGAGAGATGATGAAGAAGAAGAAGAAGAAGAAGAAGAAGAAGAAGAACAACAACAACAACAACAACAACAACAACAACAGCAGCAGCAGCAGCAAAAAGGAAAAGGAAAAGCATATGAAGAGGAAAAACAAAAAGATGAGGAAGAAGAATAGGAAAAAAGATTTTTGGGTAATCTGGTGACATTCTGAAAATAGAAACAGGTAAAGATAAAAATCTCAAAAGAAGGGAGAGGACATTTTAGAATAAAGTTTCTAGGTTACTAGTTATCAATACTCAGGGATCAGATTCAGCTAGCCAATAGAGTTATAAACCTGACTTGATTTATGTCTCAAAATAGGGGGACTAATTATTTGTGTTTAGTTATGTAGATATAACACCTGTCATGATATAATATTGCAGCTGTTTAAGAGAAGTCAGTCAAAATGATCTCAAGATAAATACAATATCAGTTGTTATTTAAAAGTAAATGTTTGGTAACTCAGGAATAAATAAGATCTGTCTAAAACAGCAAGATTAACGAGGTTACTCTTTTAGAAAACTTCAAGAAAAATAGATTTTAATCATTTATTTGATCTTGACACAAATTACGCTTTTGATTGATCACTTAGACATCATACTTTCTCTTCACTCTATGCCATGCCCAAGTGCATTGGCCCAAAATAATTATATTGTATTACTATTTATTTATTTATATACACACAGCCTGTATGTAACACCATATGTGCACTTATATGCACACTTTTATTTTTTAATTAATCAGTTAACTTATTTTTAGTTTTCAACATTTGCTTTTATAAGATTTTGAGTTCTGAATTTCCCCCCTTAACTCCCCCTTCCCCAAGACAGCATGCAATTTGATAGAGAGTATATATGTATGATCATATGAAACATATTTACACATTAATCATGCTGAGAGGGATGAATCAGAATAAACTGGAGAAACCATGAGGAAGAAAACGCAAAACAACAATGACAAAAACAAAGAATAGTATGCTTTGATCTCCATTCAGACTCCATAGTTCTTTCTTTTGGTGTGAATAGCATTTTCTATCATGAGTCTTTTGTAATTGTTTTAGATCCTCACATTGCCCAGAAGAGCTAAGTCCAACAAAGTTGGTCATTGTGCAATGTTACTGTATACAGTGTTCTCCTGATTCTGCTCAATTCACTGACCATCAGTTCATGCAAGTCTTTTTCCAGGTTTTTCTGAAGTCTACTTGCTCAGCATTTCTTATGGAACAGTAGTATTCCATTACATTCATATACCACAACTTGTTTATCCATTCTGCTATTCATGTGCATTCCTTTCATTTCCAATTTTTTGCCACCACAAAAAGAACTGCTATAATATTTTTGTACATATATACACACTTTTATATAGTGCATTCATATATATATATATGTGTGTGTATGTGTATATATGTATAAGTATATATAATATATGTATAGATATAGATATGCCTATACACATATATATATAGCTATTGTGTGTGTGTGTGTGTATAGCACTTTATGGTTTCCAAAGTGCTTTAATAACTTATAGCTTGTATTTATGTAGCATCTACTATGTGCCAGGGGTGGAAAGCACTTTGCAAATATGATCTAATTGGATCTTTACAAAACCTCTGAGAGGTACATGCTGCTACTATCTCTATTTTATAATTGAGAAAATTGAGGCAAAAAAGGTTAAGTTACTTGTCCAGGGTTGCATAGCTAGTAAGTATCTGAGGTCAGATTTGAAGTCAGGTCATCCTAAGCTCAAGTCCAATAATGCAGCATTTAGGCAAAAGTATTTTTTAAAAAAATGCCCAATAGAATAATCATGATGTCTATGGTATCTTCACTTTTTCAGTATTCTAATTTTTAATTTTGGCTGTATGGTGCCAATATTATTCATTTAATATGATCTATTTTTGTTACCTTTTAATAAAGTCTTCATTTTACATTGATTTAGTGTATATTGTCTTGTAAGTTGCTCTCTTTATAATATGTCATTTTGTGCATGTCTTTGGTTTTTCCATATTTATTATTCCTAATGTCACAATTATATTGTCTTCATATATGTTGGATTACATTAATGCATCAATCTTTCAGGTAAAATTAATCCATTGAGTGCACAAGGTAACATTGGTACAAAAGTATATGTCATACTTTGTTTAACCATTCTTCATTTGAAGTGTACATAATTTCTGCATAACTTTTCCCCCAGAAATAATGCTGAGGACAGAGGTAGTACAGTACAGTTTAGATCTCTCTCCACCATTGAACAATAATGTGATTACCGCAATAAAAGCCCCACCTCTCTGCTTTTGGCAAGAAGTCCATAAGAACAGGGTCCCTTGAGAAATTAGCAAATGACATAAACTGAAGAAAAATACATCAATTCCAGTGGCTCTCTCTTGAAGGAAAAAAAAGAGCAAAAAGTCCTAATTGGTTGCAGGAAAAAAAGATCCTTGATGTAGTATGGATCCAGAAATAAAGGACAATTCAGCAAAAAGAACTAAATAGTAAGGCAAGTAAAACATACCTTAATGAAACAGAAAACCTTTGAACATTAATGGTAACAATAATAGAGCTGAATAGGCACTTTGACCACAAATAAAAAAATCAATAAAAATAGTTACAAGGGGACATAGCAAAATTACAATAGCGGGGGTCTTTTTGTATCTAGATATTATCTTTTTTGTATCTACATAAGTCTATCTAAATTACAAAGGTGAAAAGCTAAATGTAATTTCAGAAAATTTAGGTACTATAATCATCTGGTGATTACTGGATAGGAATAAAAAGAAGCATGCATATTCACCAGTTGTGAACGACATGTTTACAAAATCTGTTCATGTTTAAGTACATGAAATCCTGAAAAAAGACTGAAAAGCACAACTTTTAAACAAATCTTTTACTGACCAAAATGTAGCAAAATTATATTAAATATAGATATGCTGAAAAAGAATAAAATCAATTGAACATTAAATTACTTAACATCAAAAAAATTGATAAATCAAAGAACAAATCATAAAAATGATAACTAATTTCATTGAAGATAATGACAAGGATGAGCTAACATAACAACATTTTGTAAATAAAGCCAAAAGAATTGTGAGGGAAAATTGCATATATATATAAAGGATTTCATTAATCAATAAGCAGGCATAAAGACTTAGACAAAGACAGAGTGAACAACAGAGAAAAAAATCATGGAATAGGGCATGGAATTTAAAAATACAATAAGAAAATTAACAAATTAGTCTCTCCCAATTAAACACAAAGATAGAAATTCTGAAAATGAAGGGACTAGCAAAATTGAAAGAAAAACAAAAAATAATGAATTAATAAATAAAAGCAGAGGCTGATTATTTGGGGGGAGGAGAAAGGAGGTAATTTGATTTAAAAAGTTATAAGGGAAAAAAATTACCACTAGCAAAAGTGAAACATGAAAATTCTCACCATGGAGAAATTAAGGATATCATTAGAAACTATTTTCCCAATTGTATGCCAAATTAAAGGCAAGAACTTAAATAAAATAAATGACCATTTTAAAAAATGTAAAATGTAACATTAGTGGAACAAGAAATAAGATGACAACAGCCAAGTTTCATTAAAAATGATCAAACAAGCCATAAATGAACTCCAAAAAGGTGAAAAATTCTAGGACAAGTTGTATTCACAAGTGAATTCTGCAAAATAATTTAAGAAAAATTAATATCAATATTATTT
Source organism: Pseudocheirus occidentalis (assembly GCA_028646575.1). Classification (NCBI taxonomy): domain Eukaryota; kingdom Metazoa; phylum Chordata; class Mammalia; order Diprotodontia; family Pseudocheiridae; genus Pseudocheirus; species Pseudocheirus occidentalis. Next base: position 299,057,283 of record CM053593.1, read on the forward strand.
AAATTTATTTTAAAATGGGAAGAGACTAGTTTCTTAATAAATTCCTTCTATGATGCAAATTTGTTCTCTTAAATCAGAGAGAGTGAAAACAGAAAAAAGAAACCTGTAGACCAACATCTCTAATGGCTATTGGTGCAAAAAAATTTAAAACACTAGCATAGACTACAATATACCACATCAATTATACACTATTACCAGATTGGATTTATACCAGGAATGAAGATTTTAAATTATGAGTTTAATCATCATATAATTATATTATCATATAAAACAATTTTCATATGTCAATAGATTTGGGGGGGGAAGCTTTTGATTAACAAGTTTTTTTCCCTTCTCAAAACATTTTTTTTAAAACCATAAGAATGAATAGATTTTTTTATATAACATGTATCTATATCTGCATTTGCATCCATCTCTCTCTGTCTCTCTGTTTGTCTCTCTATATCTCTATCTGTCTGTCTCTTTCTATCTCCAAGAGGTAGTCAGCCATGTATTAAGTACTGACTGTGTCTAGCAGTGTGTAAAGTACTGAAAATACAGAAAAAGTTAAAACAACTTCTAAGAATCTCACAGTACAATAATTACATGTAATAGTGATGAATTCGAATCCTTCCTAGTAAGATTAGATTTGAAACAAAGATATACATTCTCATTACTTTTATTTCATAAAGTATTAGAAATGGTAGTTATAGTTATAAGGCAAGAAAAATAAATTGAGGGAATAAGCATAAATAAGAAACATAATTTTTGGAACATATGATGGTATATTTAGAGGACATTAGAGAGTCAACTAATGATAAATTGAAATAGTAACTTCAGCAAAGTTGCTATATGTAAAACGAATTCACACAAATTATTAGTATTCCTATAAAATACCAGTAAGACCCAGCTCAAAGAGAAGGATCAATTTCATTTAAAATAACTATTTAGTGCAGCAGTTCTCAACCTGTGGGTTGCAACCCTTTGGGGGGGGGTCAAACAACCCTTTCACAGGGGTCACAGGGGTTGCCTAAGACCATTGGAAAGGACATATTTCTGATGGTCTTAGGAACCAAGAAACTGCTCCTCTATCCATCTCCAGGTGGGTCCACTCACATGCAGATATGACCACATATCAGTACTAAGGGGTTCCAACATTAGGAAGGTTGAGAACCACCAATTTAGTGTATAAACCATTTATAGTTATATTGTTATAATTTTATATGTAAGTATAAAATGCTATTTATAGAGATTAAAAATTACCCAAATTGCCAGACAAATACTACTTGTTCATAAGTAGACCACACCAACATAATGAAAATGACATTACTTAAATTAATTTACTTATTAATCAAGCAATTTAAGGATTACCCAGTAGAACTAGGAAAAATAATGTTAATATGGAGATCCAAAATATTAAATAAGACATACCAAGGAAAATTAAGTACATACATACACACATATATATTATACATGTATAATATATATGTGTGTGTATATGTATATGTATATGTATATGTATATGCATATGTATATGTATATGTATATGTATATGTATATGTAGGGAGTCCTAGTAGTGACAGATTTCAAAATATACTAAAAAGTATTAATTCTCAAAACAAGTTGCTACTGGTAAAAAAAGAGTGCTTTCAGTGCTTTTCATAGGTAAAAAGTAGAGAAGGAAATTAACCTGACAGACTATGTCCAACAAATCCAAAGTCCTCAATTTCAAAAATTAAGTTAACAAATAAACTGTTGGGATTATTTGACTTCAGTCTGACAGAAATTAGATTCAGGCCAAAACTTCACACTTTACCCAAGATTAGCTACATATGGATACTGGACCTAGATATGAAAGATTGCATCATAAAAAAAAGAGAGAGAGAGAGAGAGAGAATACATTTCTTTTCAAATCAATGCATAAGAAAAATTACATTATAAAAAAGGGGTACTTGATCACAGAAAATACTTTGAAAAGAAACTCATAATTTTGAACAATCAAAGCTAATGTAGCAAAAATTAGAAAGGAAATTAGCTGTTAACTGATGGGGGTGGGAGGTCTTTGCAAAGAGTTCTACTGATAGAGGTTTAATTTCTAAGGTATGTAAGGAAGTAGTTCACATTTAGAGAATTAGAGTCACTACGCAATTGATAAATGTGCTAAGGATATGAACAAGTAGTTCTCAAGGAAGCAAACCCAGACTACCTATAGTCATATTTTTTTTAAATGTCCAAATTACTAATAAAGAACTGAACATTAAAGCAAATCTGAAATTCTACCTTAAAACCATTCTATTGGCAACACTGGAAAAAAAGAGGAAATTACAAATATTAGATGAGCTTAGGGAAAAACAGATGTTGTTGCACTCTTGATGGAGCTGTGAATGAGTACAACCATTTGGAAATCAATTTGGAATTTTGCTTAATAAAGTTACTAAACAATGTATGCCCTTTGATCCTGCTAGACCATTGCTAGGTTTACAACCCAAAGAAGTCAAAGAAATATAGAGATCCACTGTGTGTGTGTGTGTGTGTGCCCATACATACATATCTACATATTTTGTACAGACTAAACTCCAAGATGGTAGCAGGAGTCCATGGTGACAGAGGTTGGAGGTAGCTTATGGATTATTAATAATAAATCTGGAAATTGAGGGAGGCTGACCTGTGCCCTTCCTCAGTACAAAGGTTTGGGGAAGAACTCATTTTTCAGTCATGCATTCAAAAACCATTTATTAAGCACTTACTATGTGCCAGATACTCTGCTAAGTGAAGATACAAAGAAAAAAGATCTTTGCTCTCAAGGAATTTATAGTCATTAGTGGGAGAAGGGTTTTTCAAAGGTAGAGAGTAAAGCCAACTGAGCCTGGGTAACAGACACAATTTTAAAATCATGTCTGTATTTTGTTCTAATTTTAGCTGCATTGACTTTATTTTGGAAAAAAAAATTTCTTTTTTAATAAAAAAAACTATTGTCTCTACTATCTTCTGTTTATTCTTATGAATTCTTCCCATGTCTATTGCCTTGAAAAAATGCTCATCTTTTCTCTTATAATTTTCTTTGTATTTAATTTTTTATTTAAATAATTTCTCTATTTGTATTATATTTTGGTACTCAATATAAAAGAGTCATCTAATGTACTTATTTTTCCCATTAACTGTTTTCTTGTTTTCTAGCAATTCCTATCAAATAAAGTTTCTTTCTCAAGTATTTACTTTGCCAAGTTTTTTTTTGTCAAAACCTAGTACTGCTGTGTATGTTTGCTTCTATTTCTTATCTATCTAACCTGTTCTACTTTTCTACTTTTCTATTTTTGATCCAATAGCAGGCAGCTTTGAGAATTTCCCTGTTGTATTATACATTGAGATCAGATTAAAAACAAGTCCCCTTTCTTCCTTCCTCTTATTTTTTTCATGATTTCCTTAGATATTCTTATCCATTTTTTCTTCCACATGACTTTTGTTGTTATTTTATCTAGTTCTATAAATTCAATCAGCATAGCAAAATATCTGTAGTTTAATTTGTTTAGTCATTTCATTTTTATCATCTTGGGGTAGCTCAGCCATGAACACTGGAGTTAGGGGAAACACTGTGGTATAATGGAAACTACCCTGGCACTGGAGTCACTTAGCTTTCCTAAGACTATTTCTTTATTCATAAAGTGAAGGGGTTAGATTAGATGACTTCTGAGCTCCCTTTCCTCTCTAGGGTTATGGACTTGAAATCTATTCAATCAATTTAGGCTTCTGTTATTTTTATAAAATTTATTTTTATAGTTGCACAATTTCTTTTTGTGTTTTGGTACACTAATTCTTAAGTATTTTGGAGGGAAGTTTTCTAAAGAACACTTTGTCGCAACATTATGTCCAAAGAACACTAGAATATGGAAACTGTGAAAGGTGGTGGAATTGAATGTTTCCTCTTTCTAGGAGGTATTCCCAGCTTCTCTGTTACTCACTGATTCCTGTTTGTTTGGTGAACTCCCTGGGGCTAAATATAAAGTTAGTTATTCCAATCCAAAGTATCATTTGAGGGGGAAAAAGCCATTTGACCTCTAATTTCTTTTCTGATATTGATTTTGTTATCATTTAATTTTGCTATTTCAGTCTCTATTCATAAAATGGACATTGTGATAGTTACATTACTCTGTGGTGAAGGATAAATGGTATTTATGCTCCTCACATGTTAATAAGTGCTTAATCAATGCTTGTTGACTGACTGTGGAACTCTGACAATATCAGGGCTAAATAACATTTAGTTCAATTTACAATCTCATTAAGCAAATACTGTACAAATACTAAACATGATGCTAAGTAGCAGGAATATAAAGATTAAAATGAAACAATACCTGCTCTCAAGAAGTTTAAATTTTACACAGGGAGACACAATCAGTGCATAATTAAGGACATATAAAGTGTTTATGTGTATATATATATATATATATACATATATATACATATATAGAGAGAGACATACACATATAGATATACATACACAGACACACATGCATATGCAGTAGTACAAAGTACTACTATACTCCTATGGTGCTACTATAGGTGAGTCCTATAACTGAGAAGATCAGGAACAACCTTTAGGAAGTGGAGACTGAGTTGTACTTTGAAAAAAGGTAGGAATTCTATGAAATAGAGATGGAGAAAGAGTTCATTTCATAAATTTTGTGGACAATAAAGTGAGAAATGAAATGTATATATGAGGAAGAGTTAGCAGGTCAGGCTATGTGGAATAGGGAATATAAGAAGGGAAATAATAGAGGGAAAAAAGAGAGCAAAGAGTGTATGGGATAGATATTGTGAAGAATTTTAAAGACAGGGCTAATAATTTACTGTTTTATCCCGGAGACAATGAGGAGTCATTGGATATTTCTTAATAGCTTCTACTAATTTAGTACTTTTAGCCATTCCAGTGAAGATTGTCTACAGATGTACCAAGTAGTGGTTGGGAATTTCAAATTGTTATCTAGAATTTAGTAAAATAGAGTAGACATTAGATGCAACAAGGGCAACTTATATAGATCAGGAGGAAGGAAAGAATGGTAGTTTGTTGATTCTGCCTTTATTCTGACAATTATTAGCTCCCTTATTTCAGTCCATTCTCTGTTATTGGAAATATGATACAACAGTATTTTCCCACCATTTTTGATCAGTTCAAATGACTGTAGTTAACTGCTAAAACTAAGGCTCAAGGCTCTGTTTTGTAGTAAGAGAGAAGCTCTGAGTCTGAACAGCATTTTTTTTTCTAGACAGATCACAGAGCTGATTGAGCCATAGTCAGCCTAAGAGCTGTTCCTGTTCTCACTCATCAGGGAGCCCAGAGAAAATGGAAACAATCCCACCTGCTCTGGGGTGACACTGTCAGCTTTGATGCTCACTAGCAAGTGATACTCGTCTATTGTCATGGCAATTTTTTGAGGTGAGGAAGGGAGTTGCATAATCAGACACAGAATCAAAGCCATCATTTTGAAAATCATGTTCTATACTAGTCACAAGAGCCTATGTTTCATACTAGGGAAGTGCCTCTTTTTCTGCTAATTATTGGCTAATCTATATTTTAAATACCACTCTCCTCCCCCAATCCCACAGTGCTAAATGTCACACTGAACACTGGGTTTGCAAAGGGAAATCTGGTATATTGCTGAATGCCCTGACATTAGGGACATGGGAGCTTGACAGAAACAGCATCTCCAGGGATGGATCAGAAAGATAAAAAGATATGCTGATGAGAATATTACCAGCTGGGCTTTTTCCCCACATTGTATACTTCCCATTTTCCTTTTTTAAACTATATGCATTTGCCTATTTAATTTCTGACAGGAACTTTGGAGTGTTACTGGTCAAGAAATTAGTTTGTTTTCATACACACACACACACACACATATACTTTCTTCTAAGGAGCTCAGCTTACTTTACAGCATCTATTTGAGACAGTGAGATGATAGTTATTATGGTCTTCATTTTACAGATGGGGACGCTAAGGCAAAAAAAGAGGAAGATAATTTGCTCAAGGCTTCCAGAAATCCATACCATGTCAATTTCAAATTACAAATAATAGTATATGTTGGGGCATATGTTGTGTTTCCTCATGATTAATAGGGAGGGGGTTGTACCAGATGACCTCCTGAGGTTCCTTTCAGCTCTGTGATTCCAGAATTTTAATTCTGATAAATGACCCTGATGGTAACTAGCACCAATCTATTTCCTTTTTTTCTCAACTTCAAGAAAATAAGACAAAGCACATAGAGCCAAAATGATATTTTTCCCTCCCTACCAATTTGCAGGAGGGATTTCCATTACATTTTGGCATTATTACAGACTGATTTATTGGTAACACAATTTGGTGGATAAGACCTATTTCATTTGCACTTTTATTTAGGGGCCATGCAGTTTTTGTGAATTGGGGGAGGGGCAAAGGCACAAGTTTGGTTTCATAAGAATACAGAATACTTGTACTAAATGATGTGTCCATGGCTTCTCCTTTGGTTAGAGGTTGGGCAGCAGCTTGTGTCCTTTCACAGTGGAAGCTGATGATATTCAGATTTTTTCCTTGAGTCTAATTAAACAGCATGCAAATTTCCCAGTAGATCTGAGTGGCTAAATTGTGAATTTTAATTTTTTTAATTAACAAAATGATTTTGTGTAATAAGCTACAGTTGTCTTTGTTCAATTAATTTAAAAACAAAACAAAACATTATTTCTATGTCCTTTGATATTTATGTTTCCCAGAAAGCAACAGGCTCACCTCTTAATAAAGGGAGTTAAAAACTAAAGTTTTACTTCATTATTACTTTTAGATCTCAAAGGAACAAAATGGGTGACAAGTCAGTTTTCACATGAAGACTGACACTCCATGAAAGGCCGTTGTAGACAAATGATTCTTTTCCAACTCCTAAGCAGCAAGTTTGATTTTCTTTTGGACATATATTTTTTGTTCTAAAAAACTCCTCAAAGGGACAAAGTCATTGAGAATGGACTAGTGTTGTTATAGGATGTGGAAGATTTGGAAAGGGTCCAATCCTTCCTCTTTTATTATCATCTCAGTTCTTTGCTGAATGCCCACTGAGAGTTTCAGGTCTGTTTTCAACAACTCTTAAGACCTGGAAACCTTGAAAATAATGCATCAGATGAATGATTTCAATTAATATAAGTTTCTGAAATCTGGTTTTAAAAAAATCAAGAACAATACAGCAAATGTTGTTATGTATTTATCTTTAAGTAGTATGGGTTATGGTGGTCCTTAACATACTAAACTATGCTGGGTGGGTGCATGTGTAAAGAAATGAAACTCCTTGGGAAGATCTTGTAGGAATCAGCAGTGTGATATGCATCCTTCTCCCCACCCCCTTCAGATGTTCTCTCTACTGACATCCTGTACACAAAGCACAGAAGGCACGTATGTTATATCATTTTAAGCTGATCCAGCTGTATGTTCTCTTAATGTGAACTGGAGCTGAGAGATACTATTGGCAGATGTACCTAACCTTTTAATCATGATGGGTTACTTAAGGACAGACTGTTAAGCTACTGGATCCTGCTGAAGTCAAGGCCATTGTATTGCTGTTATAATTCCCCAAGCCAGAATATAAAAACACTTAATGGGCAGAAAGAACTTCCCAATAAAATGTAGGATCTCCAGAGACTCCTTCCCATTTTCTAGCTCTTGACAAATGGTCCTCATAAATATCTGCAAAATACATGTTCAGATACTTACAGTGTTTTTTTAGCCTTCAGAGGCATATGGTACCTTGATTCTGCAGCAATGATGCTATGACAGGAGACACCATTTTGTCATTATTTCTATCATTTAGAAAAAAATAGAGATTAGTAGCCACCAATGGATTTGGGGGCAAGTAAAGGAAATTTGGAACTATTAGTCTTCTTTATCCTTACAGGAAAAGGGTTCATCACCACCTACTGGCCTCTTGAATTAAGAGTCTAATAAAACTGCTAAAAGACAACTGATGATGACTTTGTTAATTCTAGCTCATTCAGCATTATTTCATCCTTTCTCTGAATAAAGCAATGAATTATGCCCTAGCTCCTAAAAGCTCCTAGTTCTGGGTAATAGACATAGGTATAGAATATTGCATTGGTGAAAATGCTGAATTTAGAGTCAGAGGAGCTGAGTTCTAATTCTGACCCTGCCATTTTCTTGTGGTTGACTTTGGGACAAGGTCATTTAACCTCCTTGACTCTCATTTTCCTTATACATTTCCTCTTAATATAGGGACTGATCTACATGACCTTAAAAAGTCTTTCTTGCTCTCAGTCCATGGGACTATGATCTTAAATCATATAATTTTCTGATTTAAGCCTATATCATCATCAATTTGGAGAACTCCTGGTGTGACAAGTAAATGGAGTTATATGTATTGGAAGTGTGTTTGAAATTTATTGTTTTAAAGTCCATCTCATTCCCATTTCTTATAGCACAATAGTATTCCATTACATTCATATACCATAACTTGTTCAGCCATTCCCCAATTGATGGGCATCCCCTAGGTTTCCAGTTTTTTTCCACCACAAAGAGAGCTGCAATAAATATTTTAGTACATATGGGTCCTTTTTTCAATTCTATGATCTCTTTGGGATACAACCCCAAAAGTGGTATTACTGGGTCAAAGGGTATACAATTATTTATAGCCCCTTGGGCATAGTTCCATATTGCCCTCCAGAATGGTTGTGCTATAAGAAATGGGAAGAAGATGGAATTAATTACCTGGAGAGGCTTCTATGAATTGATGCTGAGAAGAGCAGGACCAGGAAAAATTCGTACACAGTCAGAGATACATCATATGTGTGACAACCAACCTTGATAATCTGGACTCTTCTCAGCAACACACAGTTAAAAGACAACTCTACAAGTCTCAGAATGGGAGGAGATATCTACACTCAGAGAAAGATCTAGAAAGACCAGGGTTTAAATGGAGACTGAAGCAACACATGATATTGGGCTTTTCCATGTTTGGTTCTGTTTCTTTTTTTTTCCCCATTATTTGCTTGATTGGTTACAACACCTCTACACAACCAGACTATTGTACAATGTGAAAGTGTTTGCAGATTCCATACATGATGATATGCCACCATGGCGGGGGGGAGAAGGGGAGAAAATCTGAAACTCAAGTGATTCTGTAACTGAATCTTGTAAACTAAAAGTAAATAAAAAGGTCAATAAAATTAAAAAAAAAGAAATTTATTGTTTTGGAGATGTGCCCTAAGTACTGGGATGTTGTGACTTGTCCATTGTCACAGAGCTAATATGTAGGAAGTATGAATTGGAAACAGGACTTCCTGACTCTGAATCAAGTTCTATAAACATTTACTAAGGGCCCACTATATGCCAGACACTTCTCTAAGTGCTAGAGATACAAAGAAAGGTGAAAAAAGATTCCCGGTCAAGATCAGTCAAATGGGGAAGACAACCAACAATTACATACAAACAAGCTCTATACAGGATAAATAGGAAATTATCACTAGAAAGAAGGAATCAGAGAGAGGTACTGACTTGTCAAAGTTCTGACTTTCAAACCCTTTCAATGACATTAGGGTCCCATTCTGCGTTTATATAGAAGAACTCTCTCTCCAAATTAAAAAAAAAATAAAAGTCTCTGTATAATTGTCAACAATGAAGAAATAATCTGTGAATATAGCACATATAAAGTAGATCATACATATACTTTGGGTCACATTCATACTTTAACGTTGATACTACAGGATTAGCTGAAATCTATAGAACTCATGCTAATATACAGCTTTTTGAATGGAATCTGGATCTTTCTTTGAATATTGAAATTAATGGTTAGCCACTGTATAGCGAAGAGGACAGCTTTTCTGAGTTTAACTAATTCAGCTCTATACATGCTATAGTTTCTGAGATGCCTCCAAGGCACAAGTAAATGCTTCAAAAAGGAACACAAGAACCTTCATCTCTGATTTAGATGGGCAAAAAGGTTTTCCAAGCCATGCAAAATGCACCCCCCAAGACACACACACACACACACACACACACACACACACACACACATACACCATCTCAAAGCATATGGGGATCCAGATTTATTCCCATGAGTGAGAAACACTGGGTCTATTGAATATAAAAGTTATTTTTAATGTGTGTAATTACGAGCATATGCAAGCCATGGCCAAAGCTAAAACTGTTTGCAGATTCAGTTGAAGGAGTTAAATAAATGTTAAATTATTAGCCATATATTTCTAACATGGAGATTTTTTTGCAGTTTTTCTATAAGATAAATAATACTTTCAGATTATCTTTTTCCTGAGGATTTCAAAGAGGATAGAAATAACAGTAAATTAACCAAATTCAGCATTCAACATAAGAATTATTTGCTGATTTTAGAAGGACAATTCTGGTAAATTTATGTTGGATCAGTTTTCTTTATCTATTCTCAAGAGGAATATTCTATAAAAGAATACCTAATCAAGGACTAATTCCTTGTGGAAAAATTTCCATTATCTTTATTTTTATTATTTGACATACTGCTAGAAATGCTAACCCTAACAATTAGCTAAGATAAATATATTGAGGGAATAAAGATAGTCATATAGGCTACAAAATGACCTTATTTTGCATACTACATCATATTCCACAGGGAAAATTCTAGAGAATTTATTAAAATTAAGTGATGTAATAACTTCAGCAAAGTAATAACATATAAAATTTACCCTTGCAAATCACTAGTCTTTTTATATATTAATAACAGTTAGAAAGATGAACTAGAGAAATGTCATTCAAAATCACTACAATATTTTAAAAATATAAAGAAGTGCAGGTATTAAGACAAACAGGAACTATATGTGGCAACTACAAAGCACATTTTACAGAAATAAAAACAGAGATAAATAACTAAAGGGAGGCTGATTGCTCATGGTTGGGCTGTGCCAGTATAATAAAAATGATAAAACTATCTAAATTAAACTGAATGTACCTATCAAATTAGGCAGGTTTACTTTAGAGAAGTAGAAAAAAAAAAGAAATTATGTGGAGGAATAAAAGTTAAGATTGGAAATAATGAAAAATGGGAAAGAAGATGAGGACTATTATTAATTTATTTCAAGGAATACCATAATACAAAACAGAATCATCTAAATGATTTGGTACCAATTAAAAATTAGAAAAGTTAATCAGGAGAATGTATATATATATATATATATATATATATTATATATATATATATATATATATATATATATATATACGTGTGTGTGTGTTTATAGATCATACAATGTTAGTTCTTTGAGTAAGGAAACTTGGAAAGAACTAAAAAAAAAATTAGATGTTAACCAAGATCTTCACAATATGCTTAAAAGATACATGATTTTTATATTTATTTTTTAATTAAATTGATTTGTTTATTTACTTTTAGTTTACAAGATTCACTTCCATAATACCTGGAGTTTCAAATTTTCTCCTCTCCCTCTACCTACATCCCTTCCAGCCCCCCCACCTCCGATGGCGGCATGCAATAAAGTATAGGATCTGCAAATACTTTCACACTGGACATTAGTCTGGTTGTATAGAAGGGTTGTAACCAGTGGAGTGAACAATGGGAAAAAAGAAACAAAACCAAACATGAAAAAGAATGATAGCATGTAGATTGCTTCAGTCTCCATTTAAACTCTGTTCTTTCTAGATCTTTCTCTGAATGTAGATATATATTTGATGATTCATATCACAAATAAATTATAGGAGCAAGGAAGAATTAAATTTTTTGAACTAGAAATAAACAAAGAAAATTTGTGTCTAGGCAAGGGATAGATACAATCATAGAAGATACAATAGACAAATTTGGTTATATAAGATTGAAAAGCTTTATGCAAAACCAGTGCAATTACAATTTGAAGGGAAACATAGCTGGTAAAGTTATGGCAACTTTCTCTGATAACAATCTTATGTCTACAATATAAAAGGAACTAATTCAATCATAAAAGAATGATAGCCATTGCACAATAGATAAATCATCAAAGTACATACCTAGGCAGTTCTCTAAAGAAGAAAACCAAGTGATAAACAGCAATATGAAAACATGCTTCAGTTCACTAATAATTATAAGAATGCAAGTTAAAAGAATTCTAAAAACTACCACCCAACAATAAGATTAGGAAAGATGAAAAGAAGAAAATGACAATTAGCGGGGGGTTATAGGAAGAGAGGAAAACCAATGCATAGTTGGTAGAATTGTAAATTGTTTCAGCTGTTTTGGAAAACAATTTGGAACTATGTCTCAGAAGTCATTAAAATATATAAACCCTTTTTTATGATGCCTATACATCAAAGATAAAAATACAAAGGAAGGAGAGTTATGTGTACAAAAAATATTTATTGTAACTTTGTTAAAAAAAGTTTAAAACTTGTTTTAAAGACCAAAAAATATAGAGATTCTACATCAGTGGTGAATGGTTGAAAAGTCATGGCATATGAATGTAGTAAAATATTATTCTGCAATAATTAATAAAGAAAGAAGTGGTCTCTGAGAAAACTAGAGGAACCTTTTTGAACAGATACAGATATGATTGGATATAAAGGTAAAGAGACAGCTATAGGCTTGCTAAATCAAAAAAGAAAAAGGAGCTGTTTTTAAGTTAAAGTGAAGAGAACAGAAGGACCTTCATTCTGAAACAGACAAGCTTTGAAAGTAGCATGTTGAATTTACTATATGCTTTAAAAAATAAACCCATAAGCTATATGTAGTAGAAAATACATAGTTTTGCATATTCCCCTCTTTCTATTCTACTCTGTATACATGAATGTTCTCCTTCTTGTTAAATTCAAAATAAAAATAAAATTTTAAATGCTTGTTGAATTTAATTTAAAAGATTCTCATTTTGTGTAAATATGAATTTCTTTTTTTCTGAATGTGGAACAGAAAAAAATAGTTTAAAGGGTAAACAGGACTTTCCAGCTTTTTGAATATCACCAGAGATAATTATATGCATAGACACACACACACACACACACACACACACACATACACACTTAACTAGATGATGCACTTGTCAAGGGGTATGGGCAGTAAATATCGAAACCAAATTTAAGCTAGAAATTTTTTACTTGGCTATATACCTAGGGTTCTCACTATCTTGAGGCCTAAAGAGAACAAATGCCTTCCTATTGTATCTACATAATTCTATCATAAGCAGGTCATAGCAAGTACTAAAAGATAAATAACTGATTTTTCTACTGTCAAAACTTAAAGCCGGGATGGTGGCTCACGATTTGAGATTCTGAGCCTTAGTTGGGTTGCACAAAGGGAAGAGGCTAGGAAATTCACACTCAGCTGGAAAAGGAGGATTCAGGATTCATTTTTGGAAAACAAAACAAAACAAAGACAGAAAGCACCCAAATTTGTCCATTCCTCTATGAGGTGTCACGGGTCTGTTTTCTTAATCCTCTTGTTCAATGATTACGCAGTCCATTTGGAAAGAGCACAGGAGTGGCCAGGAGGAGAGCATGGAGAGGGTGGAAACAGTAGGAGTTGAAGGGGAAGAGATAAAGGCCTCAAGAGCCACACTACCCTAAATAGACAGATTATTTGCAGCTCTCAGTGTCTTCAATGTCTTTTTTTTCTGTATGATATGGATGGTGAAGCTTCTCAGCTATCCTAGTGAGTCGATGTTATGGATTAAAACAAACTGCCTAAGGCTCAAGACAGTGAGAAAATATAACAATGCTTAATTCATTTTGTCTTACAAAAAAACAAGAACAAATAAGTAGGTTTAATAAACACCTATTCTATTCTCTAAAATATTTTCATAAAGGTTTCCAACTGTACATCAATCATATCCTAGAGATATACTTACTTTTATCATGAATCAGAGTGTCTCCAGAGGTCTATTAGGTAGTTTGACTAATTCCTTAATAACTTTTTAAAATTAGCTTATTCCTTAATAAGCCCTAAAAAATGAGCAACTGATACATCTGCACAGTATGCATTACATGCTGTGAACACATAAGGTATGGGTAAATTCTTTATTTAGGATGCTACTCAGGTCCATTGCCATTTTTATCACTTATCCGTATCATTATTATTATTTCTGATAGCTGTGACAAAAACATATTTCTGCTCTTGCCCTTTCTTCCTGACAAAGACTTGATTTCTACTCCCATTAAAGATTTATTAAATTAAAAAATGAGCAAATTAAATGGCAAAGAAAAAAGCCAACCCTCTCATCAGCCCTCACACATTAAAATAACATTAGGAAGGATAAAAAGCAAAATACATTTTAAAACAAAGCTTGCTTATTTCTCATTTGTTAATTCATACTCTTCTCCCTTCTATTAATTTTCACAAGAGCCAGAGTGGTCCCTCTTAACTCTTGAATTCCCTCACTTTTGTCAGTTTAAGTGATACACACGAGGGGGACATTTTTCAAAGTGGTGTGCTAGGATTTAGCTGTGGGAGGCCTATTAATACACCACATAGAATTTTACTCGGCATAATGACATTTAAAGGGAGCTATTTATTTTGACTATGTTCTTTGTATAGGCCTGAAGGTTACCATAGTAAAAACCCCTTTGGCAAATGTGCAGTTAGACATTTCTGAGCTGAGGGGGTGGGGTGGAAGATGCTTAGATGATGAAGAAGAAAATCCCCAAAATTAAATGTGAGAGAAACTCTGGTTGGGGGTTGATCTCCTGGGTCTTATTTTTCCTACTTTCTACTCAGAAAAATAAAAGAAAGTAAATTGACAAAGCAATATACAAAACATCTCTTCCCCCTACTCCTCACCAAAAGAAAAACGTCTCCAGAAATGTCCTCCACCAAAACAATGATAGCAAACAAACCTGAAATCTAACAGTTTTGAGTATTTCTATGAATTCATCATTTTAAACAGTCAACTTTTATTTAAGAAAATGAACTTTTCCAGTTGTGAATAATTAACAAATTGACCTGCAACCTTGGGAAATGGCTTGCTAAATTTATTGCCACTCTGATTTCAACTACATAGTGAAAAATATATTGTCTCTTGCATGTGACATAATAAATATTCTTTTTAAGCCTTCTGAACCACAATGTACAATAAACATTGGAATTACCTTAGAAATTGAGTTAAGACAATTCAATTTGACCTTAGCTAACTTTGTTCCTCCTGAATTCTCTTAGGTCCATCCCAATAACACAACACTATCTCCCATTGTGACTGAATGTTCACATTATGTCCTGATGATTCATTCATTTGAAAGGAGATTGAATTAAGCAAGGAGGGAAATAAAAAATTTAAGAATAAGTTAAAAAAAGATCAATCCCTTTATAATTGGGCTGCTTGTGACCAGCCTTGAAAAATGGCCTTTAAAAGGTGCTCACAGTCTGAGTACCATCATTTGTAAAACTAAGTTTCTAGCCTAAAGGCAGAACTAAGTCTGCTGTCCTATACAGGATTTTTCTTCCTAAAGGATACCACAGCTCATGTATATCACAATTTTTTCTTCTTCTTTTGCTTTCCCTACTGTAGTTTTCCATGTAGATGAATAGGTTTGGGGAGGTATGGACTTCCCTAAGGTATTTGAAATTATTGACCACTCCCTCCCTGAAATTATTTCCTCCTAGATTTCTATAATTACAAATTGTCCTGGTTCTTCCACTTCTCTAATCTTTCTCTTTGTTTTCTTAGGTGATTTCTTTTCCTCTTCCTTAATTATAGGTGATTAACAAGGTTCATTTCTTTCTTTATAGTTTCTTCTTGAAGGTTCCAACCCCCATTACATGTCAAGACAATTTTTAGAGTTCATTTTCACAAGATTTTGAGTTCCAAATTTATCCTCTCCCTCCCCTCTCCTCTTCCAAAAAATGGTAGACAGTTTGATATAGGTTATACTTATGTTACCATGTAAAACATATCCATATTTGTCACAGTTCTACAAGAAGCAGCAAAACACAAAACACACACACACACACACACACACACAAAGGAAAAAAACACAAAAAAGAATGAAGTGAGAAAAATAGGCTTAGATCTCCCTTCAGATTCCTCCAGTTCTTTATCTGGACGTGGAGAACATTTTCCTTCATGAGTCCTTTGCATTTGTCTTGGATTATCGTGTTGCTGAGAAGAACTGAGTCATTCATAGTTGCTCTTCACATAATGTTGCTGTTAGTGCATATAACGCTTTTCTATTTTTGCTCATTTCAGTTTGCATCAGTTTGTATAAGTCTTTCTAGGTTTTTCTGAAATTATCCTGCTCATCATTTTTTATTGCAAAATAGTATTCCATTATATTAATAAACCACAGCTTGTTCAGCCATTTCCCCAATTGATGGGCACCTCCCCAATTTCCAATATTTTGCCACCACAAAAAGGACTGTATATGTAGATCCTTCTCCCTTTTTATGATTTCTTTGGGATGCAGATCTAGTAGTGACATTGCTGGATCAAAGTGTATGCAATTTGGTTTCACTTTTGTCATAGTTCTAAATTGCTCTCTAGAAGGATTGGATCAGTTCACAACTCCATCCACAGTGTAGTAATGCCCCAATTTTCCCACATCCTTTCCAACATTTAGCATTTTCCTTTTTTGTCATTTTAGCCATTCTGAGAGGTAAGAGGTAGTACCTCAGAGTTGTTTTAATTTGCATTTCTCTAATCAAAAGTGATTTAGAGTGCTTCTTCATATGCCTATAAATAACTGATTTTTCTTCATCTGAAAACTGCCTGGTCATATCCTTTGACTATTTATCAACTAAGGAATGACTTATATATTCTTATAAGTATTTGAGAAATGAAGCCTTTATCATTGATATCGGCTATAAAGATTATTTCCCAGCTTTCTGCTTTTCTTCTAATCTTGGTTGCATTCCCTTTGTTTGTGCAAAACCTTTTTTTAAATTTGATCCAGTTAAAATGATTTTACAGTTTGTAAAGCTATCTCTTGTTTGGTTGTAAATTCTTACCTTCCCTGTAGATCTGACAGGTAGTCTATTCCTTGCTTATGATCTCACCCTTTATGTTTAAATAATAAACCCATTTTGACCTTACCTTGGTTACGGTATAAGATATTGGTCTATATGGTCTGTGTCCTTTTGTTTTCCTGTTTTTCCAGCAGTTTTTGTCAAATAATAAGTTCTTATCCCAGAGGCTGGAGTCTTTGGGTTTATCAAATACTAGGTTACTATGGGTTTGACTACTATGTCTTGGACACCTGGTCCATTTCACTGATCCACCACTGAATTTCTTAGCCAGTACCAGATAGTTTGGATGATTACTGCTTTATAATATAGTCTGAAATATGATTTTGCTAGGCCACCTTCCTTTTTATTTTTTTCAATAATTCCTTGATATTCTTGACCTTTTGTTTTACCAGATTACTTTTGTTGTTATTTCTTCTAGTTCTATCAAATAATTTTTTGCTACATTGATTGGTATGCACAGAATATTTCAATTAGTTTAGGCAAAATTGTCATTTTTATTAATATTAGGTTGGCCCATCCATGAGCAACTGATGTTTTCCCAATCATTTAGAGCTGACTTTATTTGTGTGAAAATAGTGTAATTGTAGTAATATAGTTCCAGGGTTTGTCTTGGCATTTAGTATTGTTTATAGTCATTTTAATTGGGATTTCTCTCTTTCTTGATGCTGGGATTTATTGGTGATATAAATAAATGCTGATGTGATGATTTATGTGGTTTGTTTCATATTCTGCAACTTTGCTAAAGTTTTTAAAAACTATTTCAAACAGTTTTTAGTTGATTTCTTTTATAAATGACGCACACGTTATACCTAATAGGAAACTGTATAATGAATCAATAGTGGTGTTTTTTTTTTCAAGTTGTTTGGCGGGGAGTAAGGGAGTGGTGACTCTATTCATAATTATATACTTCCTTTCACAATCTTCAAAATAGAATTTTATATGCTTAAGATATTATTTGGCCAGTGGCAGACACCTTTAGTTAGTAGAAATTTACCTTCAAATTATGCATGAAAAAATACAAATGTTTACAAAATGATTCTATTTTTCTTGTTAGATGTTACTTTGTCTTCTGGATTCCTAGAGACAGTAATTTTAAGATTCCTTCCCATTTGAATAAACATCCACTTAAAGAGTATTATGGGAAATATTGACTTAGTAACAACTGTCAGTCAATAGTAAATAAACATTTATCAAACACCTACTATGTTCTAGGCACCATGCTATGCTGAAGAACCACACACTCAGTGATGTTATCAGGTAATTAACAGCTATAAATTAGTCACTGTAGTGGATACAACTGTAAAGAGATTTGCTTTGCACATTCCCAGATATTTAACATGGAGGCACTTTGCTTCTGGGAGGAATTATTCTCTCAAATTGCATTCTATCATCTGAATGGGAGTAGTCCTCTTCAAATGGCTACCAAACTAGAAGAGGCTGCATCTTTAACACTACCAGACTTGTACATTCTCTCTCTTTTCTCAGTGTGGCAAATTCCTGCTGCTTTTTGGAGGTGAAGATCATACACAATTTACCCATGGAGGAGTTATAAAAATTAATTGGTAAAGGGAAAATACCTTCTTCCTCTTATTTTAGACTGTTGTTCTAAGGAATGGGCTTTTTAAAAAGCAGGTAGAAATCACCATTTAACCTAGGAGTGCCATTCATGTTGACCTTGAAGTCAGAATTCCAGGTGAAATGTTGCAACCAGGGAGTTCTGCAGAGAAACTGAGGATCCAGGGGGTCTGGAATCAGTGAAGTTAAATGACCTTCCTATGGTCACATAGCTTGTAAGTAGAACCTCTGAGATTTAAATTTGGGCCTTCAAATTTCAAGCTGAGTGTTATTTCCATGGAACCACAACATTACCTTATAGCCATTTAGTTTATTTGTATTTCTCAATGAATAAAATGAACTTGTCAGGGATCTATAAGCTAAGAAGTTTTATGTAAAAGCCTTCTTCTGTTTAAAATGCATTTAAACTACATTTTAATTATATTCAACACTGGTAATTACCTTTCCTCCTCTTCTTTATTAAGACAACAGTTCCATGATATAAACTTTTCCTCCCCGCTATAAAAAGAAGGCTTGCTTTGTATGTGTTACCTTCTTTTCATTAGATCAAGGAATGTATGATCCTACTAAATCTCAGAGTTTAAGATAATACAAAGGAAGTTTATTTGACTTGGCATGATTTGTTTTTATAACTACCTACAGTTGAATTTAGATTGGGATAGTTTTATTGGCTGTGAGAAGAGGTATACACTTATCTTTGAGTATGTAATCATTAAATAAACATTTTTCAGGCTAGATATCTATCGTATTAAAGAACATTAAAATTATGTATTTTTTCTACACTGGAACCTGAATATACTACTGAAATCATTCATCCAGATTTAGAAGAATGTAAATAAGACAATGTGACTGGAAAGAATTCAGTTTAATCTAACATATATTTACTAGGTACCTAATGTGGACAAGACCCTATGCTAGGCACTGGTGGCAATAGATAAATATATAATCTAGTAGAGGCACAAGACAAACACACAAATAGCTATTTTGTAAGGCAATATATAATCACTGACACAAGAAATGTATAGATAAAGTAGTCGATTAAGAATCAACAAGCATATATGAAGTTCCTCTTATGTGCAGGTGATATCCTGGGGATACAAAAACAAAAATAAAATAGTCCCTATCCTCAGAGAGCTTACATTCAAAAGGAGGGGATAACATGCACACATATATATCAAAGGATATAGACTGAATCTATGATAAAAATTGCATAAGAAATGTCCTCCTCTAGTTCAAATCAACACCATCTCTGCAACTTTAATCTTAGAGAGTTTTCTAGAACCCTGAGAAGTGATTAATGTCCAAGGTCACATAAGCAGTATCAAAGACAGGCCTAAAACCCAGTTCTTCCAGGCTTAGACTGTACATTATATCAAGCTGCTTATCATATATAATTATATACAGTTAATTTAATTCAATAAATATTTATTAAGCCTCCCTATGTTGTAGGCTTTGTACAAAGCCATGGGGGATATAAGTAAGAAAAGGAAAGACATTCCCTGCCCTCAAGGAGTTTATAATCTAATGTGGAAAGATAATAGAAATGAAAGCTAAAAAAGGGAGTGGACACACAGAATGTGTCCTGAGAATGGTGAGTTACTACAATGTGACTGGAGTTTAGGAATGTTGATAAAGGTATTTTAAGATATAAATTAAGCAAGACTTGGAGTTCCAAACTGAAGAGTATTTCTCAAGGCATATAAGGAAAAGGATCATTGGATCAAATGCCATAATACATATGAAGCACTTTGTAAATGTTAACTATTATAATCATTGTTATGTTCTATCATGATGTTTGAACTAACACCGAGGGATGGATAATGTAGGATCACGGAGAATTAAAAAAAAAAAACTTCACAGAATAACACATAACACAATATTTTAAAAGATGGCAGGTTCAACAAAATCACAAATTTATTAAGGTAAGATTTATATTTTATAGTTCATTTGTTCTCTCATGGCATTTATCTTTCTACTGGACACCCAGTAGACATTTGCTGTCTTGATTGAGAAGGAGGAGAGATAAAAAGTGCAATTTCCTCCCAACCTTCTTAACTTTCACTTCTGGTTCTTTAAGTCATAATTAGGTATGTTCAAGTCTGTGATGGGAAGAAAACATTTTTTGTGTGCTCCTCCTGCAGTGGAGATTTAATTTTCTAATATCTGTATAATCTGTTGTAAACTTGCCTTTAAAGATATACCTGAAATTCCAATTTAGAGGTCAGAGATAAACATGTTGGACTATCTTTCCAAAGTAATGTTTATGATTTCAATCCCTTCATTCTCCAGTTCTTTCCTCAGGCTTGCTCTGACTCGCTAGCTACAAGTCCTCACATACACCCATGTTTAATAAGATGTTAATCTGAAAGCAAGCACATACATACTTTCAATGTGCACTTTGCGCAGTTTGGAAACCACTGAATACCCAGAAAACTTTGTGTTGTGACCGTCAGAAATGACAGTGTGGTGGCACCCCTAGGCTGCTTTACAAAATGAGCAGGAGGATAGCACTTGAAAGTAATAACTGTCATTTTACTGCTTAGAGACCATCACATTTTACATGGTATCTTGTTTGCTGTCAGTCAAAGAAAATATACATTTGGGTAGGCTTTGGACTCCTGAGGCCTTATGCTAATGCACCTTTCACCGTTCTCTGGGGACGGTGTTGCTAGACTTGGTGATTATAAAGCTAACCTTAAAATGTCAACAGCTATGAAACTGTCTGAGCCTGAAGGAAAAAACAAAAATAAAATAACAAAAGAGCTGGATGCTATTCCTACCTCTGCTCTTGACTTGGACATCATAACTCTGGGGTAGGTAGAAATGCCTGAGAATAGTCAGAGGACATTTTCAGTTGGGCGAAGACTTGAGAAGAACAGTTACAGGACTGGGCACATTGGTGGCCATTTGGATTGGAAGAGGTAATACTTAAGCTTGGCTATAAGTGGTAAGATAGAGGAGGTAAGAGTTCTGAGTAAAGGCAAACAAGGTAAGTCAAAACAGAAATGAATGTAGCAAGTTAGTGGAATAATAAGGATTTGAGAGCTGTTCTGGGATTAAAGTCAGGTGCTTTCATAAAGTCAGACATTGAAACAGAATTAAAAATATTGCCATCTAAAGAATAAATGGTTGACGGGGGACTCTAATTTCCTTATTTAACTTTTTGAAGTTATAAAATCTTAAATCAGAATATCTATCTATCTATCTATCTATCTATCTATCTATCTATCTTTCTTTCTATATTACATGTAATTAAGTACTCCTTCCTTCTTCTGTCAGTCTCACTCTTTCTTTTCCTGACTTCTTTCTACAGCAGCCTTCTCACTCTGGAAGATCACTTAGCCTCCATGGCCAATTCTTCTGACTGGATAATTGTTCCCAGAAAGTCTCCTTCATTCCTCACTGACCAGTTTCATGATTCTTTGTGGGTATCTACTTTAAGGGCAGGGACTCTCTCTCTCTCTCTCTCTCTCTCTCTCTCTCTCTCTCTCTCTCTCTCTCTCTCTCTCTCTCTCTCTCAACATAAACAAAATAAATAAAAATTAATTGGGGGGGGCTTACCTGAAAGGGTAGTTGGAAAAATCTTGGGTAGGAAGTGTAACCTGAGCACTTTTTGGAAGGGAATAAGAGATTCTAAGAGTCATAAATAATTTGGGAAGGTATACCAGCCCTGTGGAACTATCTGTACAAATACACAAATATGAGATGTAAAGTGTGGTACAGGGAGGGATGTATAATAAGATTGGGAAGTTAGGTTAGGATCAGGTTCTAAAGGGTGTAAAAAAAAACTAAATAGGGAGAGGATTCTGAGAAGAAAGTAAAGTGGGTCAGAAAATTCTAAGCTCTCAAGTTTCCTCCACAAAAGAAATAAAATAGCACCTTAGGGTGAACAAAGTACAAGTAAAAATAAATAAGAGTAGGGGCACAACAGGGGCTTCCTGGGACAATTTGAGAAAATCAGAAGAAAAATCCTAGGATGAGGTTTGATCCCTGTGAAAAGTAAACACCTCCAGCCTAAGTTCCCTGTTAACAACAAGTGGCAAGGCTTGGGGTTAGTTGGTGTGAGAAGTTGCCTTGGCCAGAGTCACAGGATTTTTTACCATTGAGATAGTGAGAGGAGTTGGGGATTTGAGCCCAGGGAGATCAAAGGAACTCTGCTGATAAGGAATGCCATACCCAGCTGTACTACAAAGAGCAACAGGAATGATGAGATGAGAAGGAACTAGTACACACCTGGTGAGTGAAAAGCAGTAGGGCAGAAAGCCCTTGGCTGTAGGCACTTATAGTATGTTGGAGATCTGGCTTTGGTTTTAAGCGAGAGGGGAAATCTAAAGGTCTGGGACAAGTGGCACCATTCCCCATACTCCAGGGCTAGAAGTGATTACAAAAATTAAGCTATTGCCACATTAAAAAATGCACAGGCAAAGAAGAAAGAATCCAAATATAGAAAGCTATTATGGGAATAAAGAAGACTGTGGCTGATCTTCAGAGGAGGATATTGAAGTAAAGAAACCTACAAAGAGAAATGTTGAATCATCACCTGCCCAAAAAGTATTCATAGAAGATCTTATAAAAAGACTTTAAAAATCAAATGACAGAGATAAAAGAAAAACTAAAAAAAAATACAAAAAAAACTAGAATAATATGAAAAGAAAGTTAAACAATTAGAAAATGAGATACAGAATCTCAAAGAAGACAATGACACCTTGAAAATTAGAATTGGGCACAGTGAAGCCAGTGAAACATTGGAAAATAATTAAACAAAATACAAATATTGAAAAAATAGAAGAGAAAGTGAAACATAAGAAAAACAATGGATTTGGGGAATAGATCATGAAGACAAAACATAAAAATAATTGGACTAATTGAAAGTTATGATTAAAAAAGAATCTTGATACAATAATACAATTAAACAAAAATGTCCTGAAGCATTAGAACAAGGGGGAAAAGTAACAACAGAAAAAGTCCATTAATCACCACTTTAAAAAGATCCTATGAGGAAAACTCATAGCAATATAATACTCAAATTCTGATGTCCCCTGATCAAGGATAAAATATTAAAAGCAACAAAAATAAAACCATTTAAATATGATGGTTCCATAATCAGGATCATACAAGACTCAGCAGTGGGGATGTAAAAGACAGCAGGTCTTGGAATGCTATATATAGAAGACCAAAAGAACTGGTGCTCTGGCCAAAAACATACCCAGCAAAATTAAGTATAATCCTGAATGGAAAAAATGGACATTTGATTAATTGTCAGGCTTTCAAGATTATTTAAAAAAAAAGGAAAAAAAAACCCTGTACTTAATAGAAGATTTGACATACAAGAGCCAAGAGAAATATAAGATACATTGCAAAGACTGATTAAAAGGGATTTGATAATGACAGATCATTTATTTTTATATATGTAAAATGTATGTATAAGCTTCTTATTAATAATTGTGTAGCTCATAAGAAAGATGGGATAAACCTGAGTATGATATGAATTAAAAAAGTAAAACCATTTAAAAACTGCTAGAAAGAATAATTATTTTATACAAGTAAGGTGCAAGAGGAAGAATTGAAACAGAGGAATTAGATGGAGGGGGTTGGTAGTTCTGGTAGCCTACTTTTTTCGGGAATGGATTTAAGAGGGAATAATACATACGTACATACATTTATATATTCAGAAGATTGTACAAATCTTCTAAATTCAGAAGAAATAAAATGATAGGAGCATAGGGAGGGGGGAAAGGACAAGGGAGGGATCATTACAGGGGAGTGTGAGGGAATAGGCAAAAGGAGGGCATAGAAGGGTGTTTAGATTTGTGGGAATGGGAGGATAGGGGAGGGAACCTAGGAGAAAGGTAGCCAAATAATAGAAGGGCAAAGCAGTGGGTAGAAATAGAGTAGAGTAGGCAGAATGGATAGGAAATAAGAGATATGCATAAACATAAAAACAAAGATCAGGAGTAGAATTTGCTTGGGAAAATGTATGTCTACATATATGTGTGTATGCATATATATATCTCCAAACTTAATTGTAACTTTCTGGGGTGAGGGGAAGGAAGAAAAAGAACAAAGTAAAAAAAAAATACACAGCAGAGAACAAAAGAAAACTTACAAAGAAGCAAAGAAAAGATGGACAGTTTTCAACACAAAGTGTATTATTTATCATACAGGCTTTCTTGAAACAAAAATTTATTAGTACATATTTTGAATCTTTTCTTATATTCTGCAATGCACACATGCTTTTTCTTTCTTACTTACTTTATATTTAAATTCCAGTATTTAAGTTTATGATATGTTTTTGTTTCTTTTCTCTATTCTGTGTTTGTGTTCTGGCATTTGAGTCTAAAATTAAAAAAAAACTAAACAGAAGAAGGTGTATTTAATCTCAGAGGAAATAAGGAGCCATTGGAGTTGACTTCATAGTTGAATGACATGATTGTACCTCACTATAGGAAAATTATCTTGACAGATGTGTGGAGCATGCATTGGAGAAGGCAGAACTTGGAGGCAGGGAGAGTATTTAGGAGGCTACTGCAGTAGGCCAGGTGAGAAGTGATTAGAATGTGAATTAGGGTAATGGCTGCTTGAGTAGAAAGGAGGGGAAATGTGAAAAATATTATAGAGATAGGATAAGGAAGATTTCCCAACTGATAAAATACATGAGGTGGTGGAGAGTAAAAATCCAAAGATAAAACTAAGTTTGTGAACTTATGAGGTTGTAGTTGGAAGACTAATTATTTGTTTGAAAGAAATAGTGAAGTTCAGAAAGGGGGTAAGTTTAGGAGGAAAAGATAATGAGCTCAATTATGGACATAGTGAGTTTGAGATGTTTAGAGAATTCCCAGATTGAAATATCTAATAGGTAGGTGCTAATACACTGTAGGTCAAGAAAGATTTTGACTACAAAGATGATTAAACCATGTGAGCTGATAAGATCACCAGGTGAAAGAGTTTAAGAAGTGCTTGAAGGGGCTGCAAGTGGATAAAGTTTAAGAAGCCCTAGTCTAGGGGGTCGAGGGAATAGAAAGCTTTAGCAAATCCTTGGGTTATGTCAACATTTATGTCAACATTATGTGGATGATGAATCAGAGAGAATAAAAGCAGAATAGTCAGACAAGTAGAGGGAGAAGCAAGAGACTGCCAATTTATTGAAGCCCACAGAGGAGAGAGGTGTTTGTTCATTTTTGAGGAGGACCAGTGATATCATGGATGATGTCTTGACTCCTGGGTGAATGGGATTTAAGTGAGGCAGAATTGTACAAAGTTGCCAGCCTCAGTATCAAAAGAAAAAATATTCAGTAGTCAGGAGGTAAGGGATGCACATGGTAAAAATCATTCTGACTTGTGTGTTCAGATAGTTTAACATTAGTTAAGTTCATTGAGAGAACACATTCTCAAAGGATGGAGGAAGTTTCTCCTTATCAATTCACATTATGACCTTCAAAATTCCAATTCAATAAACATTTCATAAATGCATGCAAATAGCCAGGCACTGTGAAAACATGTTTTCTAAACTACCAGGGATTTGAATCAGCTTCTTGGACTTTCTCTTTACACCAAATCCCTTAGATTTTACCCAGTTTTCCTTTAGATGTCTGCTGTCTCTTGAATGTCTGATGTATTTGGCACTCAGTCTTCAGAAATCTATATTGACACAGGAAATGTGTGGTTAATAGCCAGAAAGTTACTTTTTTCTGCTACTTGACGGGCCAACCACAACCCTTGGGTGGCCAACATAAATCATAAAATTCAATGAAGACAACCAAAATTGTCTATTTACCCCTTTTTTCTCTTAGGATTTAAGAATTCGAAGGAAACTTGGAAATAATAATGAAGAAGAAGCAGAGGTGTAGAAAGGGGATGTTACTTGCCCAAGGACATAACATTAAGTAACCTCTCTATTTTTCACTAAAGTGAATGTCAGTAGCATAATGTACTTTTCAGGCCTCAATAGAAAGTAAAATATCTCTTCTCCATCTATTTTTAACTACTGAATAGATGTTGTGTCAAACAAACTTAGACCTGAGAAAGACCTTAGCTTAAAGAGGCCAAGGTCTCCCACTATATCCTGGGCCATCTCCAATGGGCCTACCACTAACCTCCAGTAACTGGAGTGGAGTAGTGGAGCTGATAACTTTGCACAGCTCTGGTCACCTAAATCCAATTCACTTAAAAGACAACACCCTCCTGATGTCACTGGTCTTCTTCTAAAGATGAATAGCAACAATGAAAGGCTGGAAGTAGACTAGAGAAATGCAACACTAGAAAAAGTCCTTTTAGGTCAACTACCTACCACCTACCCTCAGGAAGCATGGCCTCCAAATTATGCAAGAATAATAAGATTGGGCTTTGCCTTTAAAATCCTCCAAAGTAAGAGTATCCTTGTGACCTCTTAAACCTTTTGTCAGTTCAATTCAACAAGCATTTGTTGAGAACTACCACATATGCAAATCTACACTTTCTAGGTTTGTAAATAAAGTTATGGTTGCTGATCCTTAGGAATTTACAATCTTACTGGAAACATACCCAACATAAGAATTTCTTCTTATTATCAAATATTTTTGACTACCCACTATACATGGTGCATGATGATTTTTTACATTTGTGACTTGTAACTCCAGATACATTATAAGATCCTTGAGAGCAAGGAGATTCTCCTATGCCTATTTCTATTCCTATTGCTTAGTTCAGTACCCAACAGAGCATTTACATTTGATGAGATTTTAACTAAACTTCAAGGAAGGATAGGACTTAAATCAAATAAAAATAAAGCAATGGCATGGTCAATGTTATAGAGGTAGGAATGTACATGGAACATTGATGGAAAATGAGTAAATCAGTTTTTCTGGAGTCATGTAGGAAATAAATGAGAAATAAGACTGAAGAAGCAGGCAAAGAGCCAGATTATGGAAGATTTTGAAATCCAAACTAAAGATTGTAGCATTTATCATGTTATTGATACATTAATAAATGTACACATTTATTAATTACAATTAATTTGTAATTAATACATAATAGGTATATTAATTACAATAGGTCAGTATATGCAAAAATATTTTCAGAGGCTTTATCTAATTGGAGTAGATCAGAGGTAGATGGGAGGCAGAGAGATCAGTTAGAAAATTATTATAATCACCTAAGTGTGGGATGAGAAAGGTCAGTACTACAGCCATAGCAGGAAGGTAAGGATTGATATAGCTTAAAATGTAAACATGTGAACTGGTGAAATATTTTTTTAAATCATCTAATTGAAATGATAACTGTTATAGAAGTTCAGGGGAAGAGAGAGCAACGTTAGAGTGGTAGGTGGGAGTCTCATGTAGATAGATGATTGGTTGGTTGTTGTCCTTCCTTCTTGAAGAGGACCAAAATGGCATCACTACGCTAGAATCAAGTTTCAGTGTGTCTGCCTGTGACTGATCAGACCAATATTAGGTCAGAATACTTTGCCAGAGGTCTGGCACAAATAGTCCATGTGAACATTTGGGGTGTATACTCTAAATAAGCTCATCCTGGGGTTCCTTTGAGCTGTTTCAATTCTCTATTACTGATAGAGCACAGCACCTTCTCTGATGTGGGTGCACCAAGCTGAGTAGTCCTGTGCCAGTGTCTCCCATGTCACACAATCAATTCCAAAGTTCTTAAGAGAGACCTTGAGAGTGTCTTTGTATCACTTCTTCTGACCACCATGTAAATACTTACCTTGTGTGAGTTGTCCATAAAATAGTCTTTTTGGAAAGTGTACATTTTACATTTAAATACTGTGGCCAGCCCATCAGAATTGTGCTCTTTGAAGCAGAGTTTGAATGCTTGTCAGTTTAGTTTGAGCAAAGACCTCAAAGTCTGATACTTTCTCAGGTGATCTTCAGAATCTTCCTAGGACAATTCAAATAGAATAAGTCCATTTTCCTGTCCAGGTTTCTCATGCATGTAGCAATGAGGTCAGCGTAACCAATCTATAGACTTTCAGTTTTGTATTCAGTCTAATACCCCTTCTCTCCCATACTTTCCTTTGGAGCCTCCCAAACACTGAGCTAGCTCTGGCAATGCATGTGTCAATGCGTATATCCGTGGAAAGTACACTACCAAGGCAAGTGAATTCATCTACAGCATTCAAAACTTCTCCATTTGCTGTAACTGATGGTTCTATAGATGAATGAGTGGGGAATTGGTGGGGGTGGGGAATTGGTGGGGGGGGTGGGGGGTGGGGGGGCACGGGGAACTGGCTGATGGAGCATCTGTTTTTTCTTGGTGTCAATTGTTAGGACAAAATTAGCACATGAAGTGGAGAACTGATCAATGCTTTGTGGCATCTCAGCTTCAAAGGCTGTATTGAGCGCACAGTCATCTCCAAACAAACAAACAACAAATGCACCAACACTCCCTCCACTTTGGCTTTGGCTTGTAGTCTTTTCAAGTTGAAGAGCTTAACCTAAGTGTGGTGGCTGACCTTGATTCTGTGTTCTTCCTCACTGAAAACTTTTGACGATGTGGCAGAAAACATCATGCTAAAAAAGCATGAGAGCAAGCATACAGTCTTATTTTACTCCATTGGTGAATGGGGAAGCATGAAAGCATTATCCATTATCTAGAATTCAGGCAAGCAGGCCATCATGAAACTGACGTACAATACTGATGAACTTCTCCAGGTAACCAGATTTTCACATAATTTTCCATATGCCCTCGTGATTAACAGCATCAAAGGCCTTGGTCAGATCTACAAACATAGTGAACAGACCTCTCTTCTTCTGGTATTTCTTCTGGAGTTGTTGGGTAACAAATACCATATTGACTATTACTTGGACCTTTCTGAAGCCACATTGTCCCTCAGGTAGATAACCATTTTCCAGGTGAAGGATCAGCCTGTTAAGGAGTACTCTGGCAAAAATCTTGCCAGGAATGAGAGACTCCCCTGTGATTATCACAGGACAATCTATTTCTTTTACCTTCATAAAGATGGAAATGAAGGCATCCTTGTTGCTGACTTGAAAAAAAGAATCTTAATTTGGAATTATGCAAGTGAGGTGACTAAAATGTCCATTAGCTTCTGACCCAGAGATTCTCCTACTATCCCTATATATCCAGAAGATCATTGGTAGGAAGAATATGCACAAATATGCCAAACTATTCATTGCCTCACTTCTTGTGTTAGTAAAGGATCGGGAATTTATTTTGATTTTACCCATTGACTGGGGAATGACTAACAAATTGTGGTACATGAAAGTAACGAAATATGACTTGGCTGTAAGAAATTACAAATATAATGAATATAGAGAGACAAGGAAAGATTTACATGTACTGACAAATACTGAAGTAAGCAGAGACAAGAAAGTCTGTTGCACGACTGCAATAATGCAAGTGTAAAGAAAAATCAACAAAAAACAGTCAAAACTGAATGCTGCAAAATTATAAAGAGCAAGCATGACTATAAAAAAGAGATATGAAAAAACATCCACTCCCAGTCTGCTCCTTTGCATATATGAGTGGTCCACAAATATGAAATTTTGCATATATTTTCAGTCTTTTTTGATGTATCAATTGCTGACTTTTTTTGCTTCTTTTATTTTTTATTTAAAATACATTCTTTCCTATGTGTGATAGCTCTCTGGGAAGGAAGAAAAGGAGAGATTAGGAGAAATTTTGGCAGTGTTAAAATAAAACAGATCAATACAAATTTTTTTAAAAAAACAAAGGAAGGGTAATATTTGACTGGGTAGGAAGGAATGGGTAATATCATCTCTTCTGGGGAGGTGGAAGAGTCCTAAAACCCTTGATATCAGGATTTTTCCATATGATTTTCAACAATGGCTTATAATCTAAGCCTGCTGCCTTTTTTCTAACATAACTGGACATTGAGACTAAATGGACATTTTTCTCTAAAGACCCTACATATATCTGAAGACTATTACAAATTGCCTCTCAAACTTCTCTCTTTCAGACAAACAATTTATTCTTTAGCCTGTCCTCCAAGGTTTTACTCTATAATCCTTTAATCAATCTGTGGCTTCCCTCTAAACTAGTTCTGAATTCCCTCTGACAATGTGAAACCCAGAATTGGACACAATACTCCAATGAGCTTTGATTATTGCTAAGTACAATGAACCACCACTGTTCCTGTCCCTGTCTGAATTAATATAAGAAACCTAAGCAGAAGAACATGTGATCCTTCTAGAAATCTGTAAACCATCCATCTCCTTAGGAGACTTGCATTTTGAATTTTCTGCTTTTTGTTGTCAACTAAACGTAGATCTCTTATTATTTGGATATTTTTAAAATTAATTGATGACATTCGTGCTTTTATGAGGGTGTTTTTCTATCAATTCTTTTGGAATTTATAAACACATAAAATACACAGGAGCAATTTATTTAGAAGTCAGTATTTTCACATAGAAAAAGACTGATACAGTGAAACATAACATCTTCAGAGGGGAAAAAAAAAAGAAGCTTTAGAAAGCCGGATTATCAAATGTAGCAGTTCAGTGGTTCAATTCATACCTGACAGGCTTCAAAGACTCTATATGCAAATTGATCTCCCAGCTGCAAGGGTAATTAACATGGGTCTCTTGCAAGGATCTCTTCTTCCATCTATTCTTTTTTATGATTATTTTCATGGCTTAACAATTGTCTGTAACTACTTAATCCACTCGATTTCAAAATGGTATAAAATTACTCCTATGTGCAAAATAAGACTTTAAACACTACCACCTCCCCCCCTCTTAAAATACTCTTGATAAACTTTAGAAGCTGTGCTTATTACATCAGGTTAAGATGCTTAAAAAGTGAATATTGTGAAAGCATTTTTTAAAAATTCTCATTTTTTTTTGTTCATCCCTTACAATCTTTGTATACTTATCAGAACATTTGATTCCTATCTTTATTTTTTTTTTACCATTAATAAGGCTTAATGTATTACCTGACACTCTTCTGATTCTATGGGAACATCTTGAATGATGATACTGTCTTTTCTCAAGCAGAGCTCCTAAGGCTTCCTTCTTCTGGATTATAACAATTAGGTCACCAAAAATAATACCGAGTAGTTTTTGTGTTTCCATCCCATCCATGCATTTCATACACATGGAGAACCCAGTTCTAAGGATGAATTCACACAGTGTTCTCAGTTTGGCAATTAAACATAGGATACTTATAACTGCAGGAAGTATAATATTATATTGATATTACAGTAGGTTAGAATAGTTTTAAGTAAAGATGCTCCTTCCAAAAGTAAAAAAGAACAAGTGCAACTCTGTTCATGTCTGACCCTAGCTTTCTGACAAATTCCCTCTCAAGTAATTTATCTCAGTTGAAGAAGAATGCCTTTGATATGAGGATGACATTGGAATTGCCTGATGGATGTTACCAAAGATATGTCTATGAATGCATATATTTGTATGCCCAAAATATATATTGTATAAACAGATTTATATTTAATATAAATATTATTTTATGGCTGCATATTCATATTATATAGTATAGTAAAAATATGAGGTTGTAGGTAGAAGCTGGCCTCAGTTTTTTGAAGAATGAGGTTCTGGTATCTCCTCAATTTTATATATATATATATATATATATATATATATATATCCTGGTTGAGTGCCCTTGGGAAAGTTGCTTTATATCTCCCTGGCAATTCTCTAAGAATATAAATTTCCTTTGGTAATGACAAGAAAAGTAGTACTTTGCTCCTAGTTTCAGCTATTCAAGTGCCTTTGAGCCTTACCTTTGATTGTGTCAAGTCTTTTTTGGAAATAGTATACATTGTTTTGCCCTTAATAGGCTTAACAACATTAACTGGAACCCAGGTGGGAGGAATTTGCCAGAAAGGGTAGAACAATAAAAAACAGAGCAGATAAAAGTTTGAGCATTAGCTGGGACCAACAGAACTGAGAGGGAGAATTCTTGTGATTTCAGCACTCTGTAGCACTCTGTCTGTTGGTGTGTCAGACAAAAGCCTTTGTTGTTTTTGGACAGAAGTCCTGAAAGAGGACTTTACTGCTGTTTACAGAAGTCCTGGAAGAGAGTTTTACTGCTGTTTACAGAAGCCCTGGGACTTTATGACTGATTTGTGTTTGATTTCTCATACAGAAGCTTTGCCTGTTGGTTTCTGTCACTTTGTCAGACAGAAAGTGAATTGAGATGATAGTGCCAGCAATGTGTGAAAATTGTGCTGTAGCTCTGTTAAGCTTTGTCTTCCTAGAAACAGATCCTTCAAAGAGCTGCCCTGTAAGCTGAGGTATGAAACAGAAACAGAGAGATGCCTAAGTGTGAGTCCAAACAAGAACTGGGAGAGGTGCCTACTTGTGAATCCAGGCAACAGTCAGGTGAATCTGGGCAAGAGCTGGAAGTGTGGAAGAGGAGCCATGGGATTTGGAAGTCAGCCTTGAGTTCAGATGGAAGAAGACTTTATTTGTGGTGGCTAATGATTTTGTAACTTACTATGACCTAGGGGTAGATGGACTTTGTACTTTCTACTACCCCTTAAGAATGATCAGCTTAAGGATGATTGGAAGTCAGCCTCCAATCAAGATGAAAGAAGAATTTACTTTATATTGATGGAGGAGTTTGTGACTTACTGAATTATATATTTTGTTTAAGACTATGTGGCCACCTTAGTAATAAGTTATTATTTTATACTGTTGTGAATGTTGTGCTTTAGTTTTTTGCTGAGTAGAGAGTTCACTATACTATGCAATTAGATCCTTAAAGTTATTCATAGCAACAGTCCCCAGGAGAGATGCTTATTGGCTTTACACCTTTGAAGACCTACATTGTTAATTAAAGCTTAGTCTTAGATTTCCTATATTCATGAAAGTACAGATTCAGTAACACATACCCCACCCTGCTCCAAATAGACTATAGTATCAATAGACTACAATAGAATAGAGATACATTATGGCATAGCATATAGAAGCTGGCCTTTATGGAGTCAGGAAGACCCATGTTCTAACACATAAAAGATAGAATGTGACCATGAAGAAATCATTTAACCAAAGCATAAACCATTTAATGATCATTTAGTCATCAACCCACAAAGGAATAAAAACTGCAGAAGAACTGTCCATTTGTATTAGTGAAGAAAGTTTCCTTACCAGCAATTCTCTATGTGGATGACATCACGGATTTAAAAAATCCTCCTGCAAAGTCGTTTTTTGATGCCTTATCGTGGCATGAAACTAAACTTACTTTCTTAAAGGCTTTGTCAATTGGGTGTAAATTTGAGTAGTTTTTATTAAAACACTTTCATTATAAATCCAGTTCGGAATTGTTGTTGAAGACCAGTTTGAATAAGTTAAAGGAAGCAATAGAGTGACTTCTTTTGTAGCCATAGTAACTTTCCAAGTCTATGTACCAATGGATTGTAGAAGCATTGGTATCTATGTTGGTAGAAGGACCATTCATGTTAGAAATGTTATGGATCCTTACATGATTTAAGCATAGAGAGTGGTTGCCCTGTTACTTCGATCTGAGATTTCATCAATATGCTTATTGTCTCTACTTCTTCACTGATATAATGAGGCACTAGCCAATGAAAGCTGTTTCTGAAGATACCTGATGACATGGACTAGAGGGGCTATGCTTTCCACTTAAGAGCATGGAAAGGTGTTTTATGACTATTTGTAGTAAAGGAATGGACTTTTGATGGGCCACTGATCTGTAACTGAGAGTGCACTCAAAAGCCATTAACTTACAGTATTTATCAAACAACCCAGAACATAAAAAGGCTTTATTAAATGCTAGTTGACTAACTGATAAAATAAGCCCTACTCTCTTTTTCACTTCCCCAGCTACATCTGAGATAGGAAGCAAAGACTGCTGTCAGCCTCTGGGTATGAAAGTGACCTAGCATGAATGGCCTACTCTCCTCACAAGGGTAGACAAAAAACCATGAACATATGGCCCTTCCGTTGCTTCTCTTCATCTTGTGACTATTCTTTCCTGCATTTGACACACTACTGGAGACAGAACAAACTAGTCTGCTAGTGTGAAGGGAGTACACAAAAATGGAGGAAGAGGGGAACAGGTATCAGATGAACCTACTCTTAAATGAAGAGTACATACATACACACTGAAGCATTTTGGTGTAGAAATATATTAAATTCAAGAGGAGAAGAATAGGGACAGTGAGTGAGGTTTAAGAAAGAGGTAATGCTTGGAAGCATAACAAACATTCAGTTCTTGCAAATAGGATTAAAAGAAAAAATAAAGAAAAGAAACTAAAAGTTTCAAGCAATGAATTACGATTTAACAATACAAATATAATTACTGACTCACAAGTAAGGACCACCAACAGAATTGTGAACTGATCCAACCATTCTGGAGAGCAATTTGAAATTATACCAAAAGTGCTATAAAATTGACCTTTGACCCAGAAATACTGTTTCTAGGTATGTATCCCAAAGAGATCATAAAAATGGGAAAAGGACTCATATGTACAAAAATGTTTTTAGCAGCTCTTTTTGTGGTGGCAAAGAATTTGAAATTGAGGGAATACCCATCAATTGAGGAATGGTTGAACAAGTTGTGGTATATGAATGTGATGGAATACTATTGTGCTATAAGAAATAATGAAGAAGTGAACTTCAGAAAAACCTGGATTTATATTAAGTGATACTGAGTGAAGTGAGCAAAACCAGGAGAATATTGTACACAGTGACAGTGACAGTCTGTGAAGACTAATTTTCATAGACTTAGCCCTTCTGAGCAATATAAAGATCAAAAACATTTCCAAAGGACTCATGATGGAAAATGTCATCCACATCAAAAGAAAGAGTTATGGAGTCTGAATGCAGAGTGAAGTGGACTATTTTCCTTTTTGTTTCTTTTGTTTTTTCTTTGTCGTAGTTTCTCCCATTCATTATAATTCTTCTATACAACTTGACTAATGTGAAAATATGTTTAATAGGAATGTATATGTAAAGCACATATCAGAATGCAAGCTGTCATGGAGGGGGAGGGATGAGGGAAATTTTAAAAACTTACAGAAGTAAATGTTGAAAACTAAAAATAAAAGAGAATATTAAAAAAAGAAGAAATGATGAGCAAGGAAACTTTAGAAAAACCTGGAAAGGCATATATGGTCTGATGATGAGTGAAATGAGCAGAACCAGAAGAATATTGTACACAGTAACAGTCACGTTATATGATGACTGACCTTGATAGACTTAACTCTTCTCAGCAATGCAAGGATCTAAGACAACTTCAAAAGACTCACGATGGAAAATGCTATCCATATCCACAGAAAGAACTTGGAAATCTGAATGCAGATGGAAGTGTAGTATTGGCCCTTCTTTGGTTGTTTTGTTTTGTTTCTTCTTTCTTGTGGTTCCTCCCATTAGTTCTAATTCATCTTTACATCATGACTAACATGAAAAGATGTTTAATATGAAGGTATAAGTAGAGCCTATACCAGATTGCATGCTATCTTGGGGAGGGATTGGAAAGAGTGGGATAGAAAATTCAGAACTCAAAATCTTATGGAAGTGAATGTCAAAAACTAAAAATAAATTAATTATAAAACAAAGAAAGAAA
The DNA here is from genome assembly GCA_028646575.1 of Pseudocheirus occidentalis. Classification (NCBI taxonomy): domain Eukaryota; kingdom Metazoa; phylum Chordata; class Mammalia; order Diprotodontia; family Pseudocheiridae; genus Pseudocheirus; species Pseudocheirus occidentalis. The sequence continues at coordinate 299,093,297 of CM053593.1, forward strand.
GGACCACAGAGAGTCTCTTGGTAACTTATTTAACATGGACTAAGACAGTGACTTAAGGAAATCCAGTCAGTTGGTTAACTGACATTTTTAAGTGCTTACTCTGCACCAAGTATTGTGCTAGACACTAGGAATACAAATATAAGTTGACAGAAAGAAGTTCTTGCCTTGAAGGAGCTTAAATTTGACTGGGGAAAGATAGCACATTAAAGGAAGTTTTAAAAGTGGTTGGAGCAGGAACAAAAATACGTATAAGGGGCATGGAAAACAATGTTCTATCAGCCTACAGAAGAATGAGGCATGGCTGATCTGAGCATCCTCCTTAAATAAAGGTTGTTGTTTCTTTGTTTTTGTTTTCTGTTTTTTGTTTTTGAGGCTGGGAACCATCCAAACAAAGGGAGAGGACAGGATATGGTATTTCCAAAATGTGAATTTCAGAGCTGGGGTTTATGCTTCAGGATGATCTGGGATATGGTAGCAGAAATCCTTAATATGGCTCTGAGAAAGAAAAAAAAGCAAGGAGAAAAATTTATGTAAGGAAACACCATTTTAAAGAATAATAACTTTATTCTTTTTAATAACTCTAATAACTTTATTTTAATAACTTTATTCTGATCAACACAATGACAAACCATTCTAGAGGATTTAAGATGAAACTTGCTACCTGCCTCCTGACAGAGGAATTTAAGGTGTAGGAAGACAGATATTTTTTTAAAATATGGTTACTGTATGGATTCATTTTTGTCTGTTTATTTGCATAAATTTTCTTTTTCTTTTCTTATTGGGAGGAGTGGGAAGGAGAGATGTTTTAGGAATAGTGATACCAAAAAACGCCATTAAAATTTTTTTATACTACACAGAATAAAAGATATGAAAGTTCCCAAGGAAGTACAGATAAGTAGGACAGTTTTGAGAGTAATATATGCAGAATTAATTAAAAAAAACAGGAAGCATGAATCCTTTTTAAAAATATATTTGTATATATTATGCATATATAAGGAAGTACCCCTCCTCTTTTTTGTTTCATTTTTGACTTTCAGGTTTAGAATAATTAATGTAAAGCTGATTATTTGGTAAACAAACTTCCAAGGATTTTTTATTGTGATTTGGAAGCAGATATGTGCTAGTGAATGTTTAACAGCCATCTCTGAAGAAAAAAATGTACCCATGATACATTTAAGTTTAATCTATATTATTAACATTTTCTTTCATCATTACCTTAATTCAAAATAACCAAGAAAATTGTTTTTAATAACTGAAGTATAAATGCATACACTGAAACATTTAACGTCAGCTAAGCTGGCTCCAATATGCTCCTATATAGAAATAACCCTGCATTCAGGTTTTGTAACCTGAATGTAAATTCTAGCCAGTTCTTCCAAAATGGAAATATTTCCAGGGGTTGTTATAATAGAATCCAGGCATTCATGGCTAGATTTGAGGATACCTGTGAATTTAGATGGGACAAAAACTACATATTTATTCTTTAAATTCTCTCAAATGATTATCCTGAGAAGTGGTCCATAGGTTTCCCCAGACTGCTAAAGGAGTCCAGGGTGTAGAAAAAGTTAACCAACTATGACTTATGTATGTGCCTAGTGGCATATTTTATGTTGACAGTCAGAGGATCAATCTTTTCTAGAGATATCCCTTCCACCCCTTACCTACTATAAATATAAGAAATAAGGCAAATTATTAGAAAAGTCTGGAAATTTTATCACATATTTACAGCTGTGACTGGTCAGTCAGTCATTAAACATTTATTAATCACCTACTATTTTCCAAATGTAGGACAGCTAGGTGGCACAGTGGATAGAGTGCTGAACCTGATGTCAGAAAGACATCTTTCTGAGTTCAAATATGATTTGAGTCACTTACTAGCTCTGTGACCCTGGGGAAGTCACTCGACCCTGATTGCCTCAGTTTCTCATTGTAAAAAGAGATGGAAAAGGAAATAGCAAACCACAAAAGTATCTTGGCTAAGAAAACTCCAGATGGGGTAAGGAAGAGTCGTATACACTTTAAATGACTGTGTAACAACAACAACAATATTCAAAGTACTATGCTAAGTGCTGGGGATAAAAATGTGAAAATTATATACCTTCTGCCCTTGAGGAGTTTACCATCTAATTCAGGAAAACAACATATGAAAGGAAGTTGAAAAGGTTAGAGGAGAGGTCCCAGGTATAGGGCATGATGGAGAAATACAAAGGGGCATAAGCAGGGTGGGAAACAAAGAGATGACTGGGTACCAACTTAAAATAAGGTTTTGAGAGATACTTGGTTTACTTAAAAAAGTTTGAAGTATAAGAGATTTGAAAATATTAGTTCATCATTATCCTGAAAATACTCTAAAATGCCAATATTCATCATTTCTATCCTAGATTATAAGCAGATTGTAGAAAAATAGAGTATAAGGCACTAGTCAACCATCAGCATAAATCTGTAATAACACGTCATATCAAATCAATGTAATTCCTTCTAGGACAGAGTGAGGGACTCATAGAGGAAAGAGAATAATAGAATGTACTAATTTTATTTCATCAGAGGTTTTGATCCCTTTTGACATGATTTAATATAGAAAACACAATTTATTTTTTATATGAATAACTGTTTATTGGGTTGTATATAGAGTATTTATCAATTGTTTTATATTGACCTCAGGGCTATTTCTACGTGGACTTATATTTAGTCTGATTTTACTTTTATTTATAGCATTGATTTGGATGATGGAAGAAGGAATGCTTATTAAATTTGTAGAAGAAATCAAGTTGGGAGTAATAGTTTTTGCCTAGGAGGATATGATTACAACTTAAAATGGACTTGGAAAAATGGTCAGTAATAAATGGAATGAGCCTTAATAGGAATAAATGCAGAATAGCCTATTTAAAGAGGAATAAAAGCTCTATATACATGCAAACTAAAAAATAACTGATTATCTATACATAAGTACAGCACCAAGGGCCATATTGAACCAGAAGCTGAATTAATCAGTAATGAAGCTCTGCTATAAAAAATTAATATAATGCTTGAGAAATATGATCAGGATTGTATTATGGAGGGGCTGTGGACTAAAAGCCTATGTTGTAACCACTGGCATTATTTAGTCTAGAGAAGAAACTGAGGAGAGACACAATGAAATGTGTTCTGTCTGTTTACAGTTATTTCATAGAATCACAGCATCTCAGGGCTGGAAAGGACCTCAGAGGCCTCCTAGGCCAACTTTACTTTACGTTAACAGGGGTCCCTTTTACAACATTCTTGACAAGGCCACACAACCTTTGCATAAATATCTCTATGAGGGGGATCCTTTTACCTCCCTAGGCAGTTCATCTCATTTTGAAATAGTTCTAATTTATAGGAAAGTTTTTTTCCTAGCTGACATCAAACCTAAATCTTTTTTTTCCTCCAATTTGCATACCAGATTCCTACTTCTGTCTTCTACAAAAAAAAAAAAACAATGCATTTTATTGATCTTCTAACTAACAACATCTCAATTACTGGAAGACAGTTATCACATCACTCCTACATTTTCTCTTCCACTGGTTAAAAATCCCCAGTTTCTTCAGTCATTCCTTAGATGACCACACACACACACACACACACACACTGCATATATGTTCACATATGTATTTATATATGCGTACATATGTGTGTGTCTATAAACACACATATATTTATTTATACACATATATGTATGTAGGCATATGTCTCCTAGTAATTATACACAAAATGCACCATGGCTAGGCAAAAGGACAGGTATGGTGAATGACAAGGAAAGGCCATGTAGGCCTTTATAAGGTAGAATTTAGGGTCTTAATGAAAGATAAGGAAGCTATAAGGTTGATATGAAAGGAAGAATACTCTAACACAATGATTCTCAACCTGTGGGTCGCAACCCCTTTGGGGGTCAAATGACCCTTTCACAGGGGTCACCTAAGACCATCAGAAAACACATATTTCTGATGGTTTTAGGAACAGAGACACAATTCCTCTATCCGTTTCCAGGTGGGTCCACCCACATGCAGATATGCCCACGTATTAAACGGTTGCAGCATTAGGAAGGTTGAGAACCACTGCTCTAACACTTTAGGTATGAGGAGTAGCCATTGAGAAATTTTAGAGTGAGAAGGTGGCTTGCTGCGTAGGAACAATAGCAGAGAGGTCATTGTAGTTTGATAAAAACACAAAACTCAGTAAAATATAAGATAACTGAATCCGTAGGAAATAACTGGGTTGTAAAAAGCTTTACATGCCAAAACAGCAGGTTTTATATTTAATTATGGAGCTAAGATTGAGTCATTAGAGATGATTAAAAAGGATGAATGACAGTCAGACTTGTGCTTTAGAAAAATTGTTTGGTAAATGACTGGAGGATGGATTGGAACAGAGGGACATGAAGCATGGAGACCAATTACAAGCCTTTTCTAATAGTCCAGGCAGAGGTGATCAGAGCCTGAACTAGGGTGTGTCTCTATGTGTTGAGAGGTCTACTCATGAGAGATATTGTGAAGGTAGGACTAGAAATGTCAAGATTTGACAAAAGAATGGATAAATGGGTCAAGTGTGAGTGAATTATTGAGGGTAACATTGAGATTGTGAATCTGTGTCATTTGGAGAATGGTGTAGCTCTCAATTATAAGGAGCTTTATAAATGGTAAAGGTTTTGGGGAAAAGATTGACTTTTATTTGAGATATAGGGAGTTTAAGGTACTTGGGAGTATGAAGCAATCTCTACCTTCAAAGAGATTATTCAAATAAGGGAAATTACTTGGAGCTATGCTTTTTATCTTTGAGTCATTTGGGAATCCAATAAGAATTTCATCTATTGTCAAATACAAATCATCAATAAAAATATCCAATACTGATTACTATTCTGCGTGTGTGTGTGAGAAAAAAAAGAGAGAGAGAGAGAGAGAGAGAAACTATGATTTTAATGGTGCAGGGAATAACCAGTGAAGACATTCTACTTTAAGCAGTTAGATGAATAGTAAATAAAGCACTGAACCCAGAGTCAAGAAGTTGTTGTTATTAAATTGTTTCAGCCATGTCTGACCCTTCATGAACCCATTTGGAATTTTCTTGGCAAAGATACTGGAGTGGTTTGCCATTTCTTTCTCCAGCTCATTTTATAGATGTGGAAATTGAAGCAAACAGGGTTAAGTGACTTACCCAGGGTCATACAGCTAGTGAGTGTCTGAGGTCAGATTTGAACTCAGTGAGTTCAATAAGACTTCCTGACATCAGGCATGGCACTCTATCTACTGTGTCACCTAGATGTCCAGAGTTAGGGAGACCTGAGTCAAGAAGACTTGAGTTCAGATTTGGCCTCAGACACTTAATATTTATGTGACCCTGGACAAGTCACTTAACCTCTGTTTGCCCCAGTTTCCTTATCAGTAAAATGGGGGTAATAATAGGACCTACCTCCCAGGATTATTGTGAGAATCCAATGAGATAATATTTGTAAGATGCTTTGATAGTGCCTCAGCTAGTTGGTACTATATAAATGCTACTTTTTAATAGCCATAATAATGATTATTACAAATAATTAGGCAACTACTATGTTACTTTCAAGAGTCAGAGTTGGGTATAGCACAACAAAAACCTGAGTTCAAGTCCTGTCTCTGACATATATTGGCTAAATGACCCTGGACAAGTCACACTATCTCTTATTGCTCTAGGTATCTCTCTAAAACTATAGTTTGCAAAGAAAGTGTCAACCTGCATTGGATGAAGGAGTTTTGTTATGTGTCCATTTCCTATAAGAATAAAATCACGTCCGGACCCTGTCCTATCAATTACCAAATAAAAGACAATCATAGAGTAGAGATAATCAATACATATTTATTAAAATTATGCACCATTATGCATTAGACACTTCCCGTAGGGTTAAGGAAACAGAAGTAAAAGTGAAAAAATATTATCCTCAAAGAGCTTATTTTCTATAGACCAAGACAATATATATTTAAGGTGGGAGGGGAGGGATGTTTCCTAAACAACCTCCCAGCACTGATGCAATCATAGAAAATATATGATAAACAGGTATTACATTAATTGTAAAAACATTAATGTATGTACCCTGTATCTCCTTTACAATTTTTGAAAAATATTCCTTGATTTTTTGAGAATGGAAGCCTAACCTTTGCCTAGACAAAAGATTAGCCACGATATAAGTGACCTTTAAAAGAGACTAAGAGCTAGAGACAGTCTAGGGCCTCAATTGAGATGAGTGAAACAGGAAAAAGATAGTCTGAAGACACAGAAATGGAGTGGAGTCAAACAACTCAAGGTAGTAACCAATTTCAAGCAATAAATTTCTGGTAGGAAAACAAGTTGACTATGAACTCAAGTGAGAGCCAGCTCAGGTAATTGAGTGGAATGGTTAAATGAAGTGGACGTGAGGAGGTACCCATCCAGCAAAAGTTCTGTACTTAGAGGGGAGCAGTATGAGAACTCCATGAGGAAAGAAAAGATATAGAAGTCCTGTACATAATGGAGACATGAGTGGCCATGGCCAAATGTCTTCTTTACAAGTATGCTCCCTGCCCAATTGTACTCAAGTTTAGCTCGTTCCCACCTATTATGTTTTTTTGGGATGACATGCCCTAGATTGATGAAGAGATTTGTACTAGGGTCAATGAGAAGTTAAGTGACTTGTCCTGTTGATGATCTAAATGCAAAACCCTATGATTTCAAATTAAGAAATAATGAGTCAAATACATAATAAAAATACATAATTAGATATAGTAACATAGTAATAATTAGGATAGTAATAGTAATTAGAATAGTAGTAGTAATCATTAGGAGATGGAAAAAATTTTCATCCAATGCAGTTTTCTGAAATAATAGCAGTTAACTGAATGAAGACTCTACCTTTCAATTTCCTCACTAAATGGTCCTACATCCCATATGAGTGACTACAGGAGCTCCATTTTGTTCATTGACTCTGTTCTTGGTTAGCCCTTTGATGAGAAAGATTGAAAAACTGTGTGGGGGAGGGAAATCTAGCAATGTAGACCTGATATTCTAAGCCAAGATAAAGGATAGATAAACAAACCCACAACTACAGTGCCAATGTCATAGAATTTCCACAGGAAAGAAAGTCAGCTGGACATGTCTACCTCTTAATGTTTGGAGGACTCTAAAAATCACCTAGTTCTGGAGGCTTGAATGCAACAAAAACCTGAGGGAGCATCTTGTTCAGAAGAGGAGGGATAGGTGACAAGAAAGCTGACAGAGAAGCACTTTGACTAAAGTAGCTAGATGGAGAAAAAGAAAATGAAAAATGTGTAAGGACATCAGAAAAGATTAAAAAAAGTGAAGAAATATCATACTACAAATACGTGTGTATATTTGAAAAAACACAACCCTACCACCAGCACCAAAAGCAACAACTGCAACCAACAATAACAACAAAACATGATATTGAACAAGACCTTCAGAAATAAAAAAAAATCAAGATTCTATAATGGCACAAAAGAATAATAAGAAATTAAATGATGAAATATAGTTTTATATTAGTTCTAAAATTATGGCAGAAATGGAAGGTCTTGAAGAAGAAAGCAATGAGATTTTAGGTAATTTAGAACACATAGTGAGAAATCTGAGACAGTAAGAGCTCTGAACATGCAAATGATAGATGTGGAGGTCAAAGATACATATATAGGGGTCGGGACAGGAAGGTCAGAGTACTTTTATTTGGATGGAGCATATATCTCAGGATTCCCACTTTTGCAGTTGAATTCCTTGCTTCCCATATGACTTCAGGAGAGGGGATACATAGATGCCCTGTGAAGTGATAGCTATGGACACTAAGGTGAACAGGGAGACATACATCCAGAGGTTCAATAAATGAGCATTATGTATGAGGGACAAGTGGTGAATGTTAGGATAAGAAGCTGAACTAGACCTTGTGTCTTCCATCATACTGCCCTGCCTCCTTTATTGATTAAAACCTCAGGAAATGTGGCTTACTGGAGCAAAGTCTCTGAAATAATAAACTAAACAAGGAAATTTGAGGGAAGAAAGAGTGGTCATTATCTGCAAGTACGCTTATAAGTAAATGGAACAAAGGAAACAGAGATTTCTTTTGTAAGACATTCTATATTGCATGACCATGTAGACAGAATATAAATATATAGTTCATGGTGGGGAGAGGGGTGGGGTGTTGGGGTTGGGGTATCAAGGAAAAGAAAAAAGAAGGCATAAATAATCACTTCTTCCAAACAGGTACAACAAGTGAATGTTACTCATGTCAAGAGGTTGGTTACTTGTTTTGGCAAGGAAGGGATGTAGAGTTGATACTGTGCTTTACTCTTATTTTGACTATAAGAGGAAGAATTAAAAAAGAAAAATAAGAGAAAACTTTAAAAAACAAGAAAAATTTGAAGTCTAATAGTCATTTCTTTATGAAAAGATTAAACTACCTAATGAAAGAGAATGCAGAATAGATTTTTTAAAATTCTAATTATTTTTGCAAGGAAGAAAAATATTTAAGAAATAAAAAAAAATTCAGAATGAAAGTAAAGGCCTAGAAGAAAATTTACTATGCATCCAATTTTTGTAAAAGAACAGGGATTGAAATAATTTTAGATAATGCATCAATAAAAATTAATAGTCAATAGGAATAAATAAGGAAGCTTTATTATACTTAGAAATACTATTAAATATTAAATATGTGCGTATACACATATTTTTATTAATGTGTTTACACATACATATATGCAATTTGGCATAGATACGCATATAAATTTGGCATAGACATCCATGTATGCACACGTCTATGCCAAATTTCATAGTAACAATTGATTCTAACTAAATTGCAAAAGATATAGATAGTAATTATATATGTAAAATAGGTATACTAGAGTAGTAACTATATATGTTTATATGTATACTGTATTAGTAACTACATGTATAAATATACACTGCAGTTGTAATTATAGACATACCTATATGCACATACATATACATATATTATTATATTAATATTAAAATTATTGTATATGACATATTATAATGTATTATGTATTTAATATATTTTGTATAGTTACTACTATATACCATCTCTGTGTTATTGTTTTTGAAAAGAGTGTCCTATGTGGAATTTCTACCAATACAGGGAAAGAAAGAGAAATTGCATTCAGAAAAATCTATAAAACGGAATTTAACCCCCTCCCAGACATACTCAGAATTTATTTAGCAAAACTTCAAAACATTCTTTGCAGAAATGTTTATGTAATTATAGATAAACTCTTTATTTAGGATTAGGTCATGGCAATAAAATATAATGACATGATTATTTAAATCAATTTTACTTTAGTAGTGGCAATAAAAGGGAGGAAGCATGACATAATAGCTAGAGACCCATCCCTGGAATCAAGAATTCCTGGGTTCAAATCATACATCTGATAGATGGTCACTTTGTGACCCTGGGCAAGTGTTTTAAGCAGCTTTCTAAGACTATAAGTTGTAGAGAAGATGTCAATCTGTATTTGTAGATAGAATTTCTTCTTCAATAAATTTCCTGTAACAGTCAAATCATAGGTCTAATCTCTATCTTTTTCAGTGGCATACCATTCAAATTGCTAAGGAATTACTTTAATAAGACAGAGAACTTATAAAATCCATTTTCATAAAACAATGATGCAGAAATACATTGGAGACAAAAAAAACCAAGAGAAAAGCAGGCATAGCATTACTAAATCTCAAATTATATTACAAACCAATAATCATCAAACTTTGTTACTCATTAAAAAAATAAACATCTAGATCAATAGAACAGACTAGAGAAGCAAAAGCCAGACCTCCATTTAAAAGGTTATAAAAACGAATAAACAAAATAATATATATGACCCAAATGAACTACCTTTCACAGCTATGTCTAGAAAGTACATTCCTAGACAAATGAGCCCTAAAAAGGCCTCCAATGATAATACTTCAATAAAAGAATAGAAATGATAACATAGACTGTTTTGACTACAAATGATTGCAAAGTAGTTGCATGCTCCCAAATAATGCAATTAGAATAAGGAGAGAAGTGGTCAAGTGATGAACAGGGAAATCCCACTAAACTTTATATGCTCCTCGACAAAGTAATCCACTAAAGCGGATATACCTTACAGAAGTCAAAAACAGAAAGAAAGGAACCATATATACCCAAATATTCATGGTAGCACTTTCTGTGTTAAGAAACAAAATCCCTAAAAACAATGTGAGTATGCATCAATTAGAAGATCTTTAGACAAACTATGGTATGAGAATGCAATGACATAATATTGTAGTGTAAGAAATAAAGAATACGAGAAATGTGAGATTTGTTTGATATGAGACAATGGAAATAAGTCAGCCAATAAGTATTTATGAAGTACCAGCTTAATATTGCTTGGGTTGAAAAATACCTTTCATCCTTAATTTAGTAAAAAAAAAAAAAAAGTAAACACAGAAATGTTTTAGGATAAGAACAGGAGTTTATTCTCTTCCCTGAGAGAAGAGGGCAATCTGCTCCCATGCCTGGGCATGGGAGAGAGGGCATATTTCAAAGGGCAGAACCAGAAGTTATAACTTAACTTAATCAAGCCCCCTTTCCCAACTGTTTCATCTCTCCTTGGTGGAGAGGCATATCTCACCAAATTCTTCCCAACTGGGACAGCAAGAGAAGAGAGGGGGGGAGGGTCACACCAAGGCAGGAAAACAGACAAAGGAAGATAAAAGTGATTGACAGCAGCCATGGAAGAGGGGGAAGGAAAGGTTAACAACCCCAGATTGAGAAGTTTTCACTCATTCCACACAATATGCCAGGGCATAGTAAGGGCAGCTACATGGTGAAGTGGATAATTCACCAAGCCTAGAGTCAGGACAACTTAAATTTAAATCTGGCCTCAGACACTAGTTTTGTGGCTTCGGGCAAGTCACTTAGTCACTGTTCTCCTCAATTCCCTCAGATGTAAAATGGGAATAAAAATATTTTTGTGTTTTGAGAGCCACTCAAGTGCTGTCAACCATATCTCTCTCCAAAGATCGTTCTGAGGATCAAACAGGTAATCATTATAAAGTGCTTAAAATGTTAACTATTGTCATCATCATTATTATTATTAGCAATGCTACTATTAGCAAAGAATAGGAAACCAAGAGAACAAAACACAATGACAGTAGTAATTTGAATTAACAGTATAAAAGGAGTCAAATTCTAGCTATTAGTCAATGAATGATTATTTCTTAAGCACCTATTGTGTGCTAAGCATTGGGGAAAGAAAGGTAAGCAAATTTCTGCTTTCAAGGAGTTCATAGTCTAATGAGGGAAAACAACATATAAACAGCTAAGTATTAATAAGCTATATACAAGATAAATTTGATATCAGAGGGAGGCACTAGAATTGAAGGGGAATGAGGAAATGTTTCATATAGAAAGCTGGGTTTTAGCTGGAGCTTGAAAACAGCCAGAGAAGTCAAGAAGCTAAGATTAGTCCTGGGGTACTAATAATGTCACATCTTTGCTATCTATAGAAACAAATGGTCAGTATGTCATAATCACTATGTCTACTGGTTTTGTGTATATATATATATATATATATATATATATATATACCAATGGACAGGTATCAAACACATTCCACATACCCTTCTTCCACACCTAACACTTGGGAGCGTGAGGCAAAACAAATAAAAGTGAAATTGGGAAACTTTTAACAAAGTAAATAATAATAATATAATAGAACAAAAATAATGTTAATATGTGGTATTCTAAGTCAATACGCAGCCAAAGGGGTTCCTTATGTATGGTGTTCCCTATGTAAGTGGTCTCATTTCCATTTGAATTTGACACCACTGTACTGAAGTATAAAAGGGGTCATTGAAGGTGTTATAGGAAGACTTACCAACCAAATCATATATTCTAAAATTATTCAATCCATCAACTGACATTCATTAGATAATCAACTACTCCATAAAAGACACTGTACTATATATTGAGGGTAAGTGAAGTACAAATATCATCCTTGGTGCTAAGAGTTTAAAGGGAACATATTTTGTTTATTAGGTCTTTGAATCTATGTCAACATCAATTTGGAAATTGAGACAGAAACCAGAATATTCTGGAGTGTAGTAATCAGTGATAAGGCAATAATATTTGGACCAACAGGTAAGATTTATAAAGCAGTGACTAAGAAGGAGGATGTCTATATTGTGATAGGCCCTCAAAGCAGTTTCCATCATCATTGGCATCCTTAGTACAAAATCCTGCATATGTACAGCTACCCCACTTAAACTATCTTCTAAGTCTAAGTATTATACAATAACATTTTATAGTATCTTAAGAGGAGGGATACAAATGCATATACCTTTTGGATGAATGGTTAAGCTAGAAGTAATCTGTCTTTCAGAAGAATCTTTTTGTTCACAAAAGATTTTATTTCAACATCTCAAGATAAATTCTGATTACTTATGATTTAATATTTCCGTGTAGAGACACCAATAATAAGTAGTGATCCTTTTATTTTGGTCATTGTCCATATGAGAAAAAAAAAACTTGGAGGGAAGGGTGCTTTTGGTTAGACTTTTATAGTTATTATCCTGAGTAAAGACTAAATGCCAAAATGGGTAGGCAGAACCATGATTGAATTTTCCCAAAGCTAAAAGTCTTAGCTGTCATTGTTATCTCCATAAACACAAGGAAAAAATAATCTTACCAGCTTATATATCACTAAATTTACCTCAACTGGATGTCTTCAGAGCCAGCATGACTAGATTTTATTTTTCAAGATTATCTTTTTTCTTTTTTTTTTTTTTTGGATCTTGAATGTGGTCAATTAATTAATCTTCCCTGGGTGGTAAAATGTATCCATTTTTCTATTCAGCAAATTTGTTTATACAAAGGTAACTAGTCTTCTCACAGGAAAAGCTCAATCCATTTAATACCCAAGCCTTTCCTATATTAAAAAATGTTTTCCTAAGGGCAATGTACAAAATTTGACTAAGTATAAAGTTAGAAAATCACTAACATTAGAAGGTTTTGTCTTCCAAAGATTTGTTATTTGAGAGTGTTCCCACAGTAGTTTTCTCCTGTACTACAGATTAAATAGAGGGCATGATTGCCAAGGAAGATGTATGAAATGCAGTTTTTGTCAGGGTCTGAGGTTCAATAAGAGTGCAAGTGTTTGGGATATCATAGTGGAAGCTGATAACTGAACTAACCAAACCAGCTTGAGGATTTATTTGTTTCATGTTACAATAAATATTTCTTAGAAACGATGCAGGCTAAAGGTATTCAGTATAGCTGGTAGATATCTGTTTTTCAAGGAACACTCTGGGTTAAGGGTTGTCATAAAGCCCCATTGGCCTCAATACCTCCTTAACTGACCTCCCACAGTTCCAAAATTCCCACCATCATTCATTCCTTTGGCTTAAGGCACTGAAGGCCTCTGTTAAAATGCAAATATCTGCAAAAAGGGACACATTAAGCCATTATAAGTTTATGTAGAACCATGAAGAATTGTAAATTGAATTGTGATAAACAAATCCTAAACCAAGTGTGAATTAATTCATAGATTCAGATTACAGATTGAGAGCTGGAAGGGACCTTTAAGGTCTACTAGTCCAATCTCCTTATTTTTTCAAATGAGGAAAATAAGACCTAAAATATTTAAGTGACATTTAAGATCATACTAAGTAGGGGTGGAGCCAGTGTTTAGACATGCCTCATCTGACTCCAAACCTAGAACTCCTCTACATTATAATAACATGCTGCTATTTCTCTCCATTTTTTTATATCTTAGCCAAAATTTCAAAGTGCAGTTCTAGTGGAAATAATTTCTAATGATTACAAAGTTTACTAAGCGTCTGACTGACTAAACGCTTGTACTTTGTTCAAAGCTATGTGACCACTTTGGTGAAAACTATATAGCTATTTTAGTGATAAGTTGTTGAGTTGTGACATGTTGAATGCTGTATTTTGATGTTCTCTGATAAGTTGTAACATTCTGAATGCTGTAACTTGATTTTCTGTGATTGTTCTGTGAAAATGCTCTTATTTGTTATTGAATAAATAGAGAGTTTGCTATACTATATACTCAGAATGTGGAAAGCTGTTCACAGCAGCCATTCTCTGGAAAGCTTCTTGTGTGTGGCTTTACACTGTCATATAGATATATTTTTTGGAATAAGTTTTAATAAAATTTGAAGCTTCTTAGCTTTGTTTTGGAATGTTAGACTTTAAACTTATAACTTTTTTGGAGGGAGGAACACAGGGCAATTGGGGTTCAGTGACTTGCCCAAGGTCACACAGCTAGTATGTATTAAGTGTCTGAGGCCAGATTTGAGCTCAGGTCTTCCTGACTCCAGGATCAGAGCTCTATTCACTGTGCCACCTAGCTGTCTTAACTTCTAACTTTTAATAAATGAAATTAAGGAAAACGTTTTGACAAGAAAAAAAATGACCTTTTTAGAACATCATTTGTTGAATATGTGAAACAGATTTGAAGAGCTGCATACATTACTTGGTTTCACCATTCTTTTTTCTTTGTATCAAAGAATGATTCTATGAATATTTTTTTTGAGGGCAGTTGGGGTTAAGTGACTTGCCCAAAGTCACACGGCTAGTAAGTGTGTCAAGTGTCTGAGGCCGGATTTGAACTCAGGTACTCCTGACTCCAGGGCCAGTGACTATTCACTGCGCCACCTAGCCACCCCTGATTCTATGAATATTAATAATTGCCATATACCTGTACAACTCAAAAGACTGATTTGAGACCAATGTTCTTGCCACTCTTCATAATGTAGCTGTCCTTTTCTTGGTAGATTCATGCAGTATCAACCAAATTTTACACTATTTAATGCTATGCCTTTTGGTAATGTTTTTCCTATTCCTTTTCACCATATATCACTTTGGTTTTGAAAAGTTATTCCTGGGGGGTGGAGCAAAGAGGGCAGCATAGAAGCAGCAAGGTTCTGCAGCTCCTACACAACCTCCCTAAACACCCATAAAATATGACCCCAGACAAACTCTAGGACTCTCAGACTCAAAAAATACAGAAAACACATCTCTCGCTGAAGGCAGCTTGGCAGCAGGGTATCATCACGGCAGGCCGGGAGCTGAGGCCAGGCCAGCCCAAAACCAAAACCGGTGGCCAGATCAGGCCCCAGGGTGGTCAGGAGGAGCCAATCCTCCCAAGCCCCGCAGCTTGAGTCTACTTCAGAGAAGATCTACTGCACCTGAGGGGATCTTCACATCCACCAAACCAGGATTAGAGACAGTCAATGAAAGTGAAACTTGGAAACTTAATTTGGGGAAGGAAAAGCAGTTCAGCCAATCTGCCCCCAGGGCAAGGAAGCAGTGGGGGAAGGGCAAGAACTGCTGTAATGGGTGGTGGATGCCCCCACTGGGCTGCTTCAGAGCCCCTGGCCTGAAGACTAGGCAGGGGGGCTGAGTCAATAGATCAGGGCCAAGTGCTCTTGTGTTGACTGGCCTAGATCTGGATTGTGGTCTTGAGTGGTGGTCCTAGGGTGCACTTTCAGCAAGCCAAAGCTGGGGGGGGTGGGCTGCAACACCCCCCTAAAAGCTCCGGTAGCTGGGAAAACCCCAGCAATTTTGAACAGAGCTTTCCCCCCTGGAAGCAGAGTTTCACAGAGCTAAAAAAAAAAAAACAAAAAACAAAAAAACAACCAATTAATTGACTGGCCAACATGAGGAAAAGGAAGCAAAATAAGAACAGCAATAAAACTCTAGAATCCTTTTTTGTGGACAAAAAGGATCAAAGCATGGAATGGGAGGAAGACAACACAGTCAGAACTCCCACACCAAATGCTTCCAAGACACTTGAAGAATTCCTAGCAGCTATAGATGAGCTGAAAAAAGACTTTGAAAAACAAATAAGAGAAGTGGAGGAAAAACTGGGAAGAGAAATAAGAATGATACAAGAAAATCATGAAAAGAGAGTCAACAACCTGAC